>OX457033.1:8026799-8352801 GCA_949752745.1 Protula sp. h YS-2021 | reverse complement strand
TGATTGTATTTTACAAACCTCACATTTCACGACAGCAGTTTGCATGTTGTTTGAAAGGTTAAATTATTAAAGAACATGTTATTAAATAAATTTGAGTTAATATTGTAATAAAAGTGATGAGTGACTGTGAAAAATGCAAGCACCCTCTCCTCCTGCCTTAAAATTTCAGGCTTGCTTTCAGAAAATGTGTAATTCAAACTGAAATACCAACAAGTAATATGTGCTTGGTTTCGTGCTTGGCTAGCATGCATATTTTGTTAAATTTTTTGTAGAATTGTTGCGTTTTTGTCGTCGCCAAATTCGTAATAAACACGAATTCTCTTTTAAACTGGGTGATTCGTTTAACGGTGTGTTTCTATGGTGCAGTAGTATTGTTCACCAATCCATAATATCTTAGTTTTTCTAATGAATCGTTTCGGTCTCTCTCACTCTATCCGCACCCTGTACTTCTTATCCAGCCGTCTATCTCTATCCGCCCCTCTGCCTCACTGACAACCCATCTGCCACATCTGTCCAACGGTCTGTCTTATTCCATCCTCTCTCGTGCCTCACTGACACCCGTCTGCTACATCTGCCCCCCCCCCCCCCCCCCCCCACCACCGTCTGCCTCACTCTGTCCTCCCCTGTGCCTCACTGACCACTCTTCTGCTACATCTGCCCCCCCCCCCCCCCACCCACCACCGTCTGCCTCACTCTGTCCTCCCCTGTGCCTCACTGACCACCCGTCTGCTACATCTGCCCCCCCCCCCCCCACCATCGTCTGCGTCACTCTGTCCTCCCTATGCCTCACTAACCACCCTTCTGCTACATATACCCCCACCTTCTGTCACTGACCCCACGTGCGCTTCCCTCTTTCCCTCCGTCTTTCTCAATCAATGCAGTCGTCTGTCTTTCTCACTGTCCATCCATTCGTTTTATTCTAACTACCCATCTCTCACTCTGTCCCTCTGTCCACTCATGAGGCTCGTCTGTCCACCTGTTCCTTCCTCTGCCGCGCCTGTCTCACTCAATCTACCTGTCTGCTACAATGTTATCCGCCCGTCTGTCTCACTATCCCCCCTCTCTCTCACCCTGTCAATACGTCTGTCTGACTATCCCCCCTCTCTCTCACCCTGTCAATACGTCTGTCTGACTATCCCCCCTCTCTCTCACCCTGTCAATACGTCTGTCTGACTATCCCCCCCTCTCTCACCCTGTCAATACGTCTGTCTCACTCTCTCCATTTGTCTGTCTTATCTATCCACACCTATGTCTCACTATCCACCTGTCTGTCTCACTCTCTCCTTCTGTCTGTCCCACTTGCTGCTCGTCTGTCTACCCCTTTCCGCCCAAATATCACATTCTTTCCGCCCATCTGTCCTGCAGGCTCTCCTCTCTGCCCGACTGTTTCCTCCCATCTGTCCCATAAAATGCCCTGTCTGTTTCATCCACCCTCCTATCTGTTTCACATGCCCTCCCATCTGTCCCACACGTTCATTCTGTTCCATTCGTTCCACCCGTCTGTCACACGTTGTAGTGTCTTTTGAACTCTTACGATCCATCTGTCCACGCTGTCCCCTCTGCGGCACTCTAGAGTCCCATCTGTCCCACATACTGTCCTGTCTGCCCCACTCATCCCGCCCATCTGTCATATATACTATCCTGCCTGCCCCACTCATCTCGCCCATCTATCCCACACGAATCCGGGACAAAAGGGCCATTACGGCCCTGCACATTTGGGACCCGGATATAACGGCTGCAAGTGAAAAGGCGGACATTTGGGTCCCGCGAAAATAAAATACTTTTAAACAAAGCATAAAAAATTATTACGTAAACTTCTGCTAGTGATTTACTCAAGGAAAACAGTTTGCTTAAACTTAAATATTTACTCAAGAAAATACTCACAGTTTACTCAAATATTTACTCCAGAAAATACGGTGGAATTACTTAGCTTAATCGTCACTGCAGATGCTACTGAGGAATTATCGTTATCCTAATCCATGGAATTATTTAGCTGATTAGTACCCTCGCAGATGCATTGCTCTGTAGATCTTTTAGGAACTACTGCATATGAAGTCGAGTTATACAGCTGGCTGAAACCTTACTGTGGATTTAAAATTCGATCGAATCCATATCTTGTAAAAATGCTATATAAAGGGCTCATCAGAATCATCATGGCATGTATAGCGTGATTATGGAGATTATTTAGAGCAATAAAGGCAAACCGAAAATTTGTTGGAATAGTTTCATGTATCTGCAGAAACGCACGTTGAAATCAGGAAGAATATCTTGGAGGTGTGTCCGCACTGCCAAGGCGGAATAACAATATTGGCTAACTTCGACGACGTTCAAGATGTAAAAGAGCACAACCATGATGCTTGCATCGCCGAAGTAGAAATTGCCAAAGCAAAATCAATTCTCAAAGAAATGGCAAACAATTCACAAGACAAGCCAAGTGCCCTGGTGGTATCATTCGCGCGGATGCACCGGACGAGGCGCGACCGCGAATGGGTAAAGAAGTGGCAATGAAAAACATGATTCCACACAATCGTGCAGCCAACGCCCCCACCAGTTCCTGATCGCGTGGGGTTGAAAAACCGTTCTGTCCACTTCGTAGGATACGCCCACACACCGATTCGGGGTTTGATTTTTGCCATTAAAGGAAGAATAGTGCACCGTGAGAACCTTGATTCAGCAAGGTCAACACCATTGCTCTTATCCTTTATCTGCCCCAACAAATTACAGATTATAAATTACAACTTATTTTTCTTAACGTACATGAAGCGTACATGAACGTACTTGTTATTTTATTACACATTTTAACTCAAAATCCCAGAACAAAATTCTCAAGGCATTTTTCTCCAACTTTTCATTTAGGGCCGTTTTGAGAAAGGCCGTTTTGGGAAAGGCTTTTATGTCCAAGGCCCTTTTGTCCGAGGCCCTTCTGTCTGGATACCAAATTTAAAATATGCTACTGCTCGTGACATTCTACTTTACTCCACTGAGTGCGCCATATCTCAATAAGTATTCAACGGATTCTGTTTCTTTCTTCCACAAAAAAAAAAAAAGAAAACGATATATTAGAGGTGTGCAACGCGCTTTTTGTAAACTGAGAAAAGGAATAATTTGTTTGTGGTAAAATTGATAAATTGACGGATTGGTGATTTATTAAAAAAGTAATATTTTAGCTTTGGGCATTGATATTTTCTGTGCGCTGTATCTCCGATTTCGTTTCTTCCAAGTACGTCGAAAACGTAGAGACCGAGCGAGCGTTTACGGCATTTTTCGCTCTTGCCCCTTTTCGATAGAACGTAAGCGATAAGTACACGCGATCTCGGCAGTGACTTCTGTCTCTCGAAAGCGATTTAAGATGGTCGATTTCAGCCTCATTTACAGTAATAAGGTAATTACGGGAACATTATTTTCACGGTCACGTGACAGTTGTATCTCCACCTTGACTTCTAACGCGGAAGGGTTAAGTACGGGATCTTGGTCTTGACGTTGAGTTCACGGTCATTTTTGGACTACCAACTTGTATATTTATATTGGTCGTGACACTCAAGTTTCCAGGTCATTGGTCATGTGACCTCTTTATCGCGACAACGGCCAGATAGCGATTTTGACCTTGTTTTCTTCAAACCCAATGCACTGTAACGGAAGGTCACTTTGGGATCCGGATCATTTTTATGAAGTGTAATTTCTTCAAACAAAGTCAAGTTCTACACACCATTTGTCGATTGTAGACATGGATAACAAGTCCTGTATTTCAAGCATGTATAATTTGTTTCTGTTTTGCCTTCTGCGAAGGGAGGAGAAGGCCCTGCTCATACACCCTGAACAGGGTCGTATGCTCTTTCGCCTAAGGAAGTTCTAACGAAGAAGTTCGGTGATGACCATGCGCCTCAGGCAGTATCATGTGTCTCTATCCTGCCATGAAGTTTGGCTTTGTTTTTGGGCAGTAACCAAAACCCCACACTACCTCCCTCGGCGATTTTCTTAATATACAGATTTTCAAGATCACTGCAAATGGAGTGTAAAATCTTTTTTCTCGAAATTTCTTAAATATATAACGAATCAATTGCACTCTCTTTTCATTTTACTTCTCTATTTATTCGCTGTGTTGATGCATCAATAAAACAACTTTTGATTTCACTTTATTTATTCGTTGTAGTCAAATATAATACCCCAAAGGGGAAATGCTTTCAAATCTACAAATTACCGACTTATAAATAGATCATCGTACTTTCATATGATACAGCAGCTCCTTGCTAATTCGTCCGGGCTTATTCGTTTCCCCTGAATATCTGCACCCAAAATTTGGCTTCCCGTTTTACGATTTCTTGTTTGGATAATTGCAGTTCGACGACCGAATTCCCGGCTCGCAGCGGAGGGTTTTACGAGGGAGCACCGTAAAAACGTTTTTTAGCAGCAATAAATCAGATTTCGCAGAACAAAAAAAAAAAATAAATAAAAAAAATTAAAAAATTAAATTAAAAAACAAAGGGAAAATTTTAGCGTAATAATCTGGTAATTCAAAGAAGATATTAACCATAAAAAGGTCTGTCCAAAGAAACACGGACTGGTGGGATTTTGTTATTTTGAAACGAATTTTGTGTTGAAATAAGGATAAAGCAATTTTCTTTTAGATTTTGATGGACTTATTAAAATTCATTCCCAAGGTCTGAAGACACAATCAGACCCACTAGTCCAAATTTGAACAGACATGAGAAATCTCCGCTTTTTCCGCTGTTTCCGCTTTTTTTGGGCTTCAAATTTATGGTCTCCGAGATCAATGCAAATCCGTCGAGACCTCCAGATGCATACTGTGTAGGGGGGGGGGGGGTAGGAGTCTGAATTTTGAGACCAGGTAGTCAGGTGTAAATGGTGCCCTGAAATTGCATTTTGCTTGATATTTGATATTTTTCGGGGGGGGGGGGGGAGAACCCCCCGGACCCCCCTTCGGCCCTTCAAAAAAATCTCCGCTTTTTTCGCCTCCGGCTGTTCTCATGTCTGTTTGAAGCGTACTTTCGAATGAATCGGGCAGTATTTTAAGTGGACGGGGAAGGGGGGTGCATTACTCTTTAGCATTTTATGAACCCGCCCTTTTGTCAAACACACCTTTCAAATTACAGGACAGACAGTAAATGTTGGCGAAAAGTGTATTTTAAAATAATATTTCTAAAGCATCCAAAATCCCACTGCAGTTCTTTGGACAGAAAATTTTGTTAAGTTCTCAGTAAGACATTTCTATATACGAACATGGGTTGGCATTCTGTAAACACGTCAGCAGGGAAAAATCATAAAAATGAAAATGCGTATAAAGTTCAGATCCAACATCACACAGATACATAATATTCCGATAGTAAGCTTCAATACACAGACTATAGCAACAAGTCATATTTCTATGCAACAAAAATTTTGAGTACTTATAGTGTGAAAACAAACAAAAATAAATAAATAAATACAAAAAAAATCACGTGAAACTCAACTTTCGAATTTCAGCATTGAAACCTTTCGGGAAATTTTTCTGGTGGACTACCAAATTAATTATGGAAAGAAAATATATTATGGAAGCGATGCGATTAAAGGTCTTCGATGAAGCGATCACGACATAACAGCGGGCGTAACCTGGTATTATGTGATCGATTTTGGCATTTTTTTTATGGATACCCCACCCCACAGAAAAAAAGTGATTAACGCATCGTCAGTGTCGCGATTGACTGTGAATGACACCGAGGGTGGACTGGAGACAAACATATATGAACAAATTAAAAAAAATCAAAATGTCGGTAGGTTATTAAATACTGACTAATTAAAAAAGAAACGAATGTGAATTAAAACATTTTTTTCAGCTTGTCAAAAGATACGAATTTAAACTGTTAAGTTATCCCCCCTCTCTCTCTCTCTCTCTTCTTTTTTTTTTTATTGGTTATGACAACAGTTAAATTTGTTCGATATGTGCGACATTCGATTTATCGGTTGTCTATTCCGGCACAGCCTGCTAAAACAATATGTGGTTTCTCACTGGCTTCAGCTTTCTTATTTTAAACCAGCCAATGTCGAGATCACAGTCCCCAATCGAAATTTAAAATAACAGATCGCGGCCTTTGTGGCTGGGGCAAGGTCAAAACAAAAAACGTGCGCCTACTCACTACTTTACTTCATCTACATATGTATATAGACGTCTACCGAATATCGTAAGAAATAGATTATCAAGATGGGAGTAACAACCGGCGACAGATGAACGGATAGACAACACTCAAAACTATAGTCCGGCTGGGGGCACCTGGTACAGTGGTTATACTGAATTACTGCAGACTACTGAATAAACACGACTAGATATTTGCCTACGTGACTACTGGCATCGAATACAAAAAAAAAACACTAAGAATCTCAATATACGGCCACAGAGCAACCGTTTTAAACACAAACAACACAAGCCCGGGAAGAAACCTACGTCCTATTTCTCATCCCACTTTTTTACGCATCGATATTTTTATCTCGAAAACTACATTACATTATTTCATGAATTATTTTTTGCCATAAGTTATCTGATATTTCGAAATAAATATTATCTCCAATTTGTAATAATTTGTTTGATATTTCCAAATAAATTGTATCTAGCGACATTTTTGAATGGTCACGTTTTTAATCTTCAAAAAAAATTCGCTGGAGTTCTGTGAAATCACTGTAAGACTGTACGAAAGGCAAAATACTTCGGTCTGTCATTTCAAATCAATGCTAGTCTTTAAAAAAGAAGAGTTGCTCTGGAGTTCTCTATATGCCTGCAGGGCGTAATCAAAGTAATTTTGGACCACTTGCTGTCAAAATGCCGTGGTGCAATGGACAATTAACTCTTTCAAAAAACGGTGGGGACTTGAAACAGCTGATCCACAAAAAATCTCTTCACTTTCTCTCAGCAAAACAAAAATCACCTCCCACCCTCCTTTGTAGGCGTTTGGTATTCAGGCGAATTGCCGCACTTTCCAATTCAGGCGAATTGTCGCCAGGCGTATTGTCAATAGGCGAATTGCTGTCAGGCGGATTGTTGCTAGGCGAATTGCGGTCAGGCGGATTGTCAATAGGCGAATTGCTGTCAGGCGGATTGTCGCTAGGCGAATTGCTGTCAGGCGGATTGTCGCTAGGCGAACTGTAGTCAGGCGTATTGACACTAGGCGAATTGCCGTTCGTATTGTCGCGGTTTCGTTTTCTGCCTTCTGGGTCATATTACTTTGTACACCCGGTCGGCGGTCGATATTTTTATTCGGAATACAGCAAACTCGGCCGGGATGCACTGTTTGGTTTATTTTCCCATTTCAGTGACCCCACCTGAAGATGAGCAAGTACGTTACTTTTTTCTGCCATTACACTGAATATGTTTATTTAATTCTTTACTTCACTTTTAAACAATTTGATTTAAAATATTATCCTAATCTTAGTCAGATCAACTTCGGTCCTGCGCAAGGTTCCAGTACTTCGACTGTTCCTGAGCCACAAGCTGCAGTGTCTGGGCAGCCCTCTTGCAGGGCACCCCAGTGGAGCCGATGTCCACAGCTCCACCGTACAACAACACATCCAGGCACGCTTGAAAACACTGGCCAATCGACTTGGGGTTGTAGCCTCCCTCTAGCAACAGCAGCAGCTTGCCATCCGCAAGTGTTTTCAGCTGCTGCGTCATGTACGCGTACATCTGCGGCGTAAGGATATACTCGCCGATGATATCGGCCGCGGCCGCGTCGAAGCCGCACGAGACGAGAACCAGTTCCGGTTTGAACTGGCTGGCAATCGGCATGACTATCCTGTCAAAGGCTGCCTTGTATTCAACGTTTCCCATGATGTCGCGATTCCACGGTATATTCACGTTGAAGCCTTCACCTGAAATAAAATTATATTCTACACATCCAGGTTTGGGTTTCTTCCAGTCCAAAAGGTATTTCTTCCGGAGAGTGGAAGAAACCTGGAACAAACCTGGAAGAAGTGTTTTTTTTCCAGAAGAAACTGGACGAAACTGGACAAAACTAAAATCATACCTGGAAGTTCATTTTATTATCATACACTCAAGTTGTATCCATGTGTATCAGTATTCGCATACATATCACTACTATGTATGTATAACAAATTTGTCCACAACAGATCAATAGTCAAGTTCCTTTTCAGCCCTCGCCGTGTTTGAATCATTATTTACTGTATTTTCCGGTTTGGATCTAGCGCCACACTTCTGATTATGAGACCTTAATCTGCAAGCCTTAACCCATAAAGTATGACCACATAATCTGCACTCTGCAAAAACTTGTTTATCATTATTTATTTATATGAAATGCAGCCAAATTGGGTCTTTAGCTCTGCCTCCTTTGTACATTTTGATGCCTTGCAATCGTCAACTTTGAACAATAATAATTTGGGGATTCACACAGGGCCTTATATACTTAAAAGAGGTTTGGGTGACATCTGGAGTAGGTGCAGATTAAGCACACGATACCACACCCTTCATTGTCTCAGAAGGTTACAGCCAGTGTCGTGCTGTAGTATTTTAGACACCCCCTGGCATACGCAAAATAAAAGATTTGCCAATACCAACCATTTCCTTTGCCGACGTTGTAATAGTCGCCATCTTTCTGGCTAGGAAAATAGTCCCCGTTGTCAAAACGGTGTAGTGATATGTACAACACATTGGCATCCTCGTAGAAGGCATTCTGCACCCCGTTGCCATGGTGAATGTCCCAGTCCACAATGAGCACTTTGCTGACGCCATAGTGACGCTGCGCACGGCGTGCAGACAAGGCCGCGTTGTTGAAGAAGCAGAAGCCGCAGGACTCCTCGGCTTCGGCGTGGTGCCCGGGCGGACGCACGATCGCTATGCCATTGTCGATCTTACACAAACAGCGATAACGCAATAAAGTCATTAAAAAATCCAAAATGAATTCATTCAAGAAGTTTCGACAAATAGATCGAAACAGGCAAAAGGTCACGTTGTAACTTGTAAACGAAACCAGAATTTTGACTCCCCTTGGTCGAATTTAAGCAAAACTGGGATCCGATTAACAATAGCGCCCCGTGCACACTAGCAACAGTGCAACCGCAGCTACCATACATTAATGTGTCATTTAACCTTAGCTTTTTTCATTTATGCAAACAGAAACATATGGACCCACTGCTCCGCTTTCTCAACCTCAACCACCCCCCCACCCCCACATCCTTGGTTCTCCCCCAAAACAGACCCAAAAGCAAACCTGGTTAGTACAGATAGCATCGACCATGCTTAGGCAGCACCCGGCACTCAACACGGCCGACACATAGGTGTTGTCACAGGTGTATGTGCGCCACTGCTCGTAGATTTTACACACGTCATCTTTGCCCTGTGACGTGTACGCCTTGACGTCATCAATGTGTGCTTGCGTGTGTACGGTGAGAAGCTCTTCCTCACTCGCGTTCCTGAGATACATGAGACAGATTTCCAGTACGACTGGAAAACGACGCAAGCAAGGACCAGAGTACTCCGTCAATCAAGACCAGGTGAAAAAATCATGATTTTGTTTGATCAGCATAAAAGAAAAAAAATATCAAAAGAAACAGAAAAATCTATTTTATTTTATTATCACTATTTCTTTTTGATTACGGCCCACAACTGTATTTCCTTTTTCGCTTAATTAAACGGTACCTTCACCAAAGGCTACGTACTTACGTGATCTGACTAAAGACAGATAGCAGCCGGAAAAAACACAGCTGATGATTAAATCAACTGCAACTGCTTAGACAAGAAGTTTGAAGTCGGTTAAAACCTTGCATCACCGTACCTAGATTTGACGCGCGTGCACTGGGCGAGTAGCCCCGATTGCTCCAGCATACTGTAGGCGGTGGTAATGCGTTCGGGCGCCTCGGGGTGTTGAGGGTTGCTGCTGTGCTTGTGTAAGGTCATGCTTTCGTCGTAGACGTAACCGGTCTTGCTTGGTGCCATAACGTTTGCTTTGGCCACGCTTACGCTCAGCAGATTTAGAAATAGATTTCTATACGTAAATTACCTCACCCTAAATATCACTCCCGCAATGTCAACTAAAAAAAAACTTTGTCTAATTACAGACTTTCTTGTTCGTAAAACATCACAGAAAAAAACATGCGTTGTTGATGAAGTATAACGATTATTATGGAGATTCGGGGTTATGTTATCGAGTGCGAACAAAAGCTGACACTACTCTGCTTCGTTTCTCGTTTCCACGTTGTTGAAACCTACAAATTCAAAGTCGTTTCTAGTAAAGCAGCAGCATAACAACAAGAATGACCAGGATCTCTGTGACGAGCAGAGATACAGGTAATCAAGTATCAACAAGCTTCTTGGATCTCCAAAAAGTATTTTTCTCAAGAGCGGACTCACTAGTGATCTTCCCAATAAAATCGGAAAGCAATTTGCTCAAACCGCGTTTGAAAACTGGTTACTGAAAATTTTATGAATACCGTGACTTGCCCAATCCATGGCGGACACCTTGAAATACCGGTATAGTATTTGAAAGCAATGTGACTAAAACTACAGGAGAACTAGTTCGAAAAACTGGATCCCTAAAGAGTTTTTAAATACCGCCACTAAACCAATTTTCCATGTAAAAAGGTAACGCATTTTGGAAAATGGCATATTAAACTGATATTTCAAGTTTCTGCTGAACATCTTGAAGATTTTGAGCGAAAATTGGGTAATTGGAAAAGTTTAATTGATTATTTATAAATATAAAAGAAGTGGCATCCAAAAAGTAAAATCAAAACTATTTTAAAATATTTTGAAGGCAAATTGCATTGTCCATTTTAACAAACATATATACGATGCGGGACAAAAATAAACAGTCCTGAGGGTGGATAATATTCGACACTCTTTCTAGGTGTATTGACATTAATGGTAAGTTCTATCATAGCAACTTTTGACTCTTGCTGTCATAACAAGACTGCAAAAGTTATTTACGAGGGGGAGGAGAACGAATGGTTGCAGCAGATCCTAATTGGTGAAGTTGAAAAGAAAAATTTTCGGGGCTGAAAACAAGTATCGCAGAATAAGAAATATTTGAGTCGAAAGGATCGGCAAATTTGCACCTGAATCATTAAGTTTAGCCAGAACTGAATAGTTTGTTGTGAACAATTACGAATTATTCTAACCGTTCTATCTCCTCTCCCTCGCAGGACTAAGAAATAATCCCCTTATAAGTGGATTTGTACTTATACTTTTGCCGAAAAGTTTTTTTTTTTCGCGTTTCGAATGAAGTCAGTTGGGATAAGGATATAAAGAAATTATAGGAAAAAAACTGGCAAAAATCAACAAAACTCCATTTTGCCAGAAATATATTCACATGTTGGCTATTAAAGGGACTGAACAACATGTAAAATAAAGGCCGTGTTTCATTGGACGTGTCTAAAAAAAAATCCAGATAATGTTTCGAAAATATCCCAATAAAACGCCGCAGATAATGTATCGAGAATGAAAATGGCTGCCGGGAGCTTTGGTGCTTTTCTCTCTAGTATATAGCAATCCACATTGCTAATTGCTGTTGTCACTAGTTATATTTCTACTGGCTTTTATGTAATTTGTCGTATGTCAGTTCTGATCGATGTAAGAAAAGCAAAATTGTATCACTTTTGGTCGATAATGGCGCGGAGGTGTGCAGAAAAAGGACTATGGGAAGATTACCTGAATGTAAAGCTCGATACACTCGAAAATGTTTCGGAAAGCAGAAAATGTTTCTTCGTTTTTCGATAATGTCTCGAAACATTTTCGAGAAATTATCCTTGCCCAATAAAACGGAGGCATAGTTTTAAAAGATCATACGATGGTTTTTAAAATTCGAAAGTGTGCATGCAAGTACGAATTGCCTTATTTTGTACCAAACCGATAATCTTGTATTATCGCTCATTTTACGTGCGGTCGCTATTTATAATTACACATCAAATGCTAGGGTCTTTATGCTTGTACAAAAACAACGTTGGATAATTTGTGGTGGTTGCTTTTCTTTTACCTACCCTGGACTGGGGAAGGATAGCTCCAAGAAGCGGTGCGCTAAAAAGTTTCCAGGCAGAGAGATGTACGATGTTATAAAAGTCAGAGCTACTCGGAGCTAGGGGAAGGAGTGAGATTAAAGTTCATGAACCTGTCTGAAAAGCGAACCGGCACAAAATGCCGATCATTACCCATTTACAGTGGCATAACATAAACACGAACACAGGGAAAATAATAAAAAAATATATATACCATGTAAATGGCAAAATCAAATCAAACCTTTCGTCAAACCGAAGGACACAAGATAAACCGGAAACAAGTAAGACTTCTTTCGTACGTACAATTTTACAAGTCACATGACACTCTGTTTTGGTTATGCTGACTAAATTCAATTACCATTGACTTTTTCGTGAAAAGAGCGCTATTCTGTCTAGAGTAGCTTACTAAAATTAGGCGTTTGTAAAATAAAAAGTTAAGTTAAAAAGTTAAAAAGCAATGAACCATTCAATTCTTTCGAAAATAAATAAACATAATGTCTCATTTTCCTTAAAAATTTATAAGCCAGACATACAGACATATGTGTATCCAATATCCTTCGAAGAAATTAGTTCGGATAAATATCATCTTGGAAAGCAAAGTTACCTTGAACAAACACATTTTTAACATAACTAAATAAAAAGCATCAAATTTATTGATCCTATGCCGTCGAAATCTCAAATCCTGTTACGAAAAGGTCAATGGAACTGCTGGTAAAGCCATCGTTAGTCCTTACCTGGAATATACCTCATCTGCAACAACAACGCCCAACATAGACAAGAATGACCGTGTACAAAGACGGGTTGCACGATTTGTTCATGGAGATTACAACTGTGGATTGGACTCAAACTTACTAACAAAATTTCTAACTTCTTGAAATAGCACACATTCCACAATCGCAGAGCTTTACTCGATCTATTCCTCTTTTATGAAATTTGTTCTGAATCCTGTAACATCTGGATGCCTGATTATGTGCTTCCTTCCCATTACCACCAAACTGGATATTTCCACTAACAGGCTCTTCACTGTGAATTGTATCGTTATCATTTTATTAGAAAAACAATCCGTCAGTGGAATCAGCTGCTGGTTGATATTCGCACGCAACATCGCTCTTGTTGTTCAAGCAAAGAACTGAACTTTGGATTGCACCCGTACAGTAGGCACGGGTGCACAACATGTGGACATTGATTTAAAAACTCACTTATTTTAGTATAATTTTTAAATGCACCTTCACAATTAGAGTCAAATTTTAATGCTCAGAGTTTTTATCAGCAATGCGGGTGGCGCACCAAACCCTGTCCATTTCGGTTATTACAACCTTTTTGGACAAAACTATTGAAGATTGAAGAGACATTCTGCGCGTGCTCCTTGATTTATACATCGTACGGAAACTGGCCAGGTCACCTTTAGACAAGCAGGAGAGAGTACAAATGACTGATACCCCACTAATATATAACCAGATAAGTCTAACGTTAGGTCTTGACCCAAGGAATTATTCTATTGTACTGCATTGGAGTATATAACACATTTACCAGACATATTTTGGTTTGCAACAAGTTATCGGGAAGAATTGGTTGGTATTGTGAAAATGAGTTAAGATACGGTGCTATTCCTATGGTAAGCTTTAGTCATAATTATGGATACGCTAAAAGTGGCAAGGAATTTTTCAAATTGTTTAAAGTATCTCATAACTAAGACAATTGTCTGAAAGGTCAGTAAATTAAAGTTGATTTTCTTTAGCTAGAAATACACATCAGCATTTCTTTCAAATACCCACAGTGTAAAACACGTATTTATCCTATTTAGCATAACCAATAGCAAATCACTTAGTTAGGGGTTTAATTGGGATTTAGAACATATTCTCCTGTTTAACCAGCTTTACTTGTGATTGTGATGATTAAGGATATATTCCATAAACAATGATAAATTCATTTATTTTAAAGATGACTGTGTAAAATGCTTTAAAAGTTGTGATCGCCTTCAAATCCTGAAATCCACTTAAGTCTTATTTTTAATTTGAGCAAAAGGTGCACAGGAAAATGATCACCAAGGAATCAGCGTATTTTAATTTTCGAAAAATAAACCATGTGCCAACATAATTTTACATTAGAAAACTGTGTAGCTCTATATGAACCAAACGAATTCGAAGTATGTTAACTACACGTATTGTTTTGAGGAAAGGAGGAATTTTAAAGGAATTTCAACACCTGTGTTTTATTAGCCATAATCTCAAACACTGAAACTTATGTTGTAATTTATTTCATCCATTTCGCAATATCTGCACCTACCATCAATTGAATTCACACTTCTACTTTGTTCTGAAACGTCATGTACAAACCGGGTGTCCACATCGACTTACACGCGGCGGTAACAAGTTAGGAGCTGCAACTCTTTAAAACATAATTATTATTTATTTGGAACAGTGCAGCATTGCAAAAGTTCACGACACATGCCAATACCATACTCGTCTTCAGTGAATATTTTCAGACTTGCACAGAAACTTAAAATCACAATACCACCCCCCCCCCCAAATTTCCTGAAGTGGGTTTAAATTTGACTGAGTGGCTAACATCTCGCTCAGTTTCAATTATTTTATAAATTGAGGGGGACCCTTTCCGGTACATATATGGAAGGTACGCAGAAATGTAAAATGTAAGAAAGGTGAGAGCTCTGCATCCAGTTGGATGTGAAATGTGTGGCCTTAAAATATAATTGTCACCACTGAAATTATTGAACTCCATAGTCATGTAAAATTTGAAAACAAGACTGCGAAAAGTCTGCGTTCAGGACGAATCTGGACATGAACCACCCTAAATCCAAGACACAAAGCCAATGGAGAGGCCAAGGTTGCGATAACGATAAGAACAATGAAGCAGCGGTTAGGTAGCTTAACACTTCTTTATTTTGAAATAAAATTAACGGCAATGCACACCCACAAATTTGGAAAATTTTAAATACAATTCAGTAAATAAGATATTATAACAATAAATGAACAAGAATACACCAGTATCTTCAAATGATGAACCCATACAAGAGTTTAACATTGCTTTCTCTGTAACGGCGTTTCAAAAAGACCCGCAGTATTTTACACAGGCATGATATCAAAGGATGGCATTCCCCAGGAATTGATCCTGAAGTGATCACTTCAACCGAAACTCTGCAGATTAAAGGTTACAAATTATTATACAAATTTTCTTCCAGTACATTTCTACTTTGGCCTATATGTTTAAACAAGAATGTCCAGGGGCATTGTGACCAGTCGAGATCTAGTGAATGAAGTATCAATAGATTTAAATGGTCGCCAAAAAGTGACAGCTACATTTAAAAAACCGGTTATTGAAATTGAAAATTCGCACAACATTTTGAGGGGATCCAGTAAAAATTGTGGGAGAAGCATTTTAAAAATTGGCAATTAATTTTTTTAGTACCTTCTAATTAGGCAGTTTTTTGCGGATCGTCAAAACAGAAACCTCGTGAGCGGTTATGGTAAATATGAAGGCAAAAAAAAAAAAATGCCATCATAATTGTGGGAGCCATTTTGAAAACTGGTTAATCGAAAATGCAACCATTCAGCCAATTTTTGGTATATCGCCAAAACACTTAACTTTTTAACACAGGACAGCCTTGTGAACACGTAAGATTAAACTTAGAAAAGAAAATAATATCTGTTGAAGAAAATAATATCTTTTGAAAATTGGCTACCAAAAATTACAAATGATCCCATCCCCGCATTTGGCCACTTTTTGATCGATCGACAAAATTCACTTTTCTAGAGTAAACCATCTGGGGCACAATCGTGCAAGCATGGAAAGAAATCCGATCAAAATAGTCAGATAAATAGCTTTTTGAAAAATTTTCACAGATTTTTTTTTTAAATGTCCCCCATTCAGCCAACTTTTGGTGGATCGCCAAAACATTTCACGAGAGGTCTACCCACTAAACAATCGTTCAAATATGAAAGGTACTCTAATCCAACTTCTGAGAGCAGAGGCATTTTGAAAATTGCTTATCAAAACATTATATATGCCCATATCCCAATTTAGCCAATTTTTGGTGGATCGACAAAGAAAGTAAATTTTCAAGAGAGAACCATCTGGGGGAACAATAGCTCAAAACTGGAAAGAAACTATCACAATTGTGAGAGAAGCATTTTAAAAACTGGCTACTAAATTTGTTTTAAATGCCCCCATTTAGCCAACGTTTAGGCGGATCGCCACAAAAAGTAATTTTTCAAGAGAGAACCGCCAAGGGAACAATCGCAAAAAACTTGAAAGACATTGTGGAAGAAAAGACATTTTGAAAATAGGCTACCAATAATTTAAACAAGCTCAGTAAGTTTTTGGTGGATCGCCAAAAAAAAAAAAATAAATAAATTAACAAATAAAAAGAAAACAAGTAATTTTTCAAAAGAGACCTTTCTAATAAACGTTTGTACAAAATTTGCAGAAAATCCGATTTAAATTGTGGAAGAAGAAGCACTTTGAAAATTGGCAACTAAAAAAGCGCCCCCATTAGGCAGATTGCCAAAAATAGTCATCTTTCAACAGGGGCCTACCTAGAGAAAATTCGTATAAAATTTGAAAGGAATCGGATTAAAACCGAGGGGGAAGAAGCATTTTAAGTAAAAGTTTACACACGTACATACGAACACACAGACGACGGTCACCCCCTCTACTGATGCGATAACACCAGGCCGACGAAGTCGGCCGCTCTGAAAACTGGCTCTTTGACGGCTCGAGCATACATCGAATACAGAAATAAGTTTAAATTTTTCCCACCCACATCAGAATACGTCATTAGAAAATAACGCTAAATTTCCAAATTATACTGCTTCTAATACGGAATAAAAAGAACTGGTTTTCACACAATACGACTTTGCGTCAACCAGTCATTAACCCATCATGACAGAAAACACAGACACGCCAGCTCAAAAATCAAAGCGGCGGTTTCACCGTCGTCGCCCACTGTTATACACTATGCAGGTCACGTAAACAACATTCTCACACGTTCACAGCAGAAAACCCTGAACACCACGTACAAACATAAAGAGGAGATATGCTCTCACCACACAGTTACAATTAAATCGGGAATATTCCAATTATAAACAAACCAAAGAACAATGAGGCGTTGTTTAAAATAGGAAAATCACATACAATGATAAAGAAAACTTAACAGTTTCAACAACGTGTAATTATAAAACTTGCGCAGAAAATACATCTTATTCTGAAACAGATAATGTGCAGCATAAAAGTGCGTTCACTGTCGTGCGAAATGTGACGTCACTGAATCATATTTTGCTGACATAGCAGGAAGAATACCCCCCATAGGGATAGGTAGGGATAGCGTGTGGGGTGGGTGGTGATGGGGGTGGGGTGGGAATGCGGTGGGGATGGGGGAGCGGATGGGGGCGGCGAGTAGACAGGAAGCGATATCAAACAAAAATTTTCACACGCGCAAATGTATTAGTCATTATACCAGTAGACTGAAGAAGCCACCTCCCAGTTTGTAAGTTCTACTTCATGCAGGATTTGGAATCAGCTCACAGGCCATCTAGAAATAAACCCCAGTGTAACAACAGCCTATACAAGAACTAAGCCTATCTACTCATCGGTATCGTAAAATAAACCCCAGCCTACCGGACACAATGCATACAACGCCGGGACTTGGTTGTCGGTCCCGTAGGGGGTCGCTGTTACACGGACAGGCAGTGCTTCTCACGACACAAAAAAAAAACAACAAAAAAACGAATCATGTAAATGTGGCGAGAGTAGTTAAAGATATTCGCTGATGTGTTATACATCCCCCCTCCTCCTTCCATCCCGCTCCCCACTCTATATTGCATTGTTCTGATCGGTGCACGACACGCGCGGGTGGGGGGAGAGGAGGGGGGCAACATCTTGTAGACATATGTCGTCGAAAAACGACGTCAGAAGATGACAATGTTGGCGGAGGTGGTGCCGTCCCTCCACATGGGGTTGTCCACAATTTGCGCACGGCACATCGGGCATGTCTTCTCACGGTCGAACCACATGGAGACGCAGTCCTCGCAGAAAATGTGCTGTCAAGCAAATGCCACACCATAACGGTACAGGTCCCGTCACACCATAACGGTACAGGTCCCGCGACAAATTAACGGTACAGGTCCCGTCACACCATAACGGTACACGTCCCGTCACACCATAACGGTACAGATCCCGTCACACCATAACGGTACAGGTCCCGGCGCACCATAACGGTACAGGTCCCGGCGCACCATAACGGTACAGGTCCCACCACACCATAACGGTACAGATCCCGGCGCACCATAACGGTACAGGTCCCACCACACCATAACGGTACAGATCCCGTCACACCATAACGGTACAGGTCCCGCCACACCATAACGGTACAGATCCCGTCACACCATAACGGTACAGGTCCCGGCGCACCATAACGGTACAGGTCCCACCACACCATAACGGTACAGATCCCGTCACACCACAACGGTACAGGTCCCGTCACACCATAACGGTACAGGTCCCGTCACACCATAACGGTACAGGTCCCGTCACACCATAACGGTACTGGTCCCGTCACACCGTAACGGTACAGATCCCGTCACACCATAACGGTACAGGTCCCGGCGCACCATAACGGTACAGGTCCCACCACACCATAACGGTACAGATCCCGTCACACCACAACGGTACAGGTCCCGTCACACCATAACGGTACAGGTCCCGTCACACCATAACGGTACAGGTCCCGTCACACCATAACGGTACAGATCCCGTCACACCATAACGGTACAGGTCCCGGCGCACCATAACGGTACAGGTCCCACCACACCATAACGGTACAGATCCCGTCACACCATAACGGTACAGGTCGCTTCACACCATAACGGTACAGGTCCCGCCACACCATAACGGTACAGGTCCCGGCGCACCATAACGGTACAGGTCCCACCACACCATAACGAACGATTGCTTTACAAGCACGCCCTCATTTTTATTATTCAAAGTATTATTTATAACATAAAAATGTGCCTTCCATGAGCTACTAAGTCATGGTGAGTCCCTTATCAAAGACCACGTACAAAAATGTTAAGGGAACGAGGGGGGGGGGGGGGGGGAGGGGAGTAGGATGAGAAGCTATTTACCGTACAACTCAGTTTGACAGGTTCGGAAAGCTTGTCCTGGCAGATAGGGCAGCAGTTGTCCACATTCTGTAAGTCCTCCCGGCGAGGCACGCTCCCATAACTCTGCAACACGCCGAAGTGACAGCAAACATATGTGACCAAATCATCGCACTTTTCATGTCCTAATTCTGTCTATTTCATCGTTTCCATCCCAGTTCTTTTCACTCTTTCAATTCTGCATTTGCGTCCTATTCTTTTTTTTCTTTTGCTTCAATCTGTCAACCTCCCACCCCCCCTCCGTGACACGGTCTAACATTCAACCTCCCACTCCCCCTGTGACGGTCTAACATTCAACCTCCCACTCCCCCCCCCCCCCCCCCCCCGCGACACGGTCTAACATTCAACCTCCCAATCCCCCTGTGACAGTGCCAAACCTTCAAACTCAAACCCACTCAAACATGTCACTGGAAACAAATTAAATCTTACCACGTCCAATCGAAACGACTGGATAGCTTTGCGTAATTCCTGCCACTTTCCGTACACATGCGTCGCTTTGAACAGGATGTACGCCCCGCTTAATATATGTGCAAAAATCCATCCGCCATGTTCGGTATCATACAGGAACAGTAGCCATGGCAATATGGGAATGAGGCTTCGATAGCACTGTGACGTCACTTCAATTAACATATAGTGTTTCCCCTGTGAACAAATCAAACACGCGCACTCCAGTAGTCGTCATTGCACCGTTATTCGGTAGTCTCGTTTCTGTAGTAACTATTGGGGACCAAGTTGAAAAACGCCCTCTTCGCCTAGTTTTACCGGAACCATTTGAGAGACGCCCTCTTCCCCTAGTTTTACCGTTACTTCATGGAATAGCCTGTCCTTTCTTATGGTGGCAACATTTCAGCAGAGACAAAGCAGCTGTATTTGCCTCCCCCCCCCCCCCCCTGTTTGAGATCCAGATTACACAAAATCGTGTCTCAGTTTTGCTGCATTAAAGAAGGCAAAAAAAAAAATAAATAAATAAATACAATAAAATAAAATAAAATAAAATATCGCGAAGGTGTCCACAACAGCGAGGTTTGATTGGTACAGAACTTTCACCGTATTTCGTTACGTACAAAATCCTTTTTACTTCAGACAATTTTCTATCCCTTTTTTCTGTTGCGAACTGTTGAAACTATTCTGACAAAATTTTTTCCAACTCCATTTATTTCTTTTAATAACACAACAAATTTATAAACACACATGACTGTAGAACGCCTTTCAGCAGCTTCTTTATGCTTTTAGCATTGTATGATTAAATGGAGTGGCTATTCGCACAACAAGGTCTGAATATATAATCTAATTCTCTTTCAGATCATTTGCAAACAAAGAAAAAATAATGCCTGCGATACAAATAGTCCTTTCCAAAATTAAACTGGACTTGAATACGTTGTGATGAGGACTCTTAATTCTGTGACGTACCTTTTTCTTGAGCGGAAGCAGGTGCTTGGGCAGGAGGGCGATGAGGGCTTTGATCATGATGGTCACGTACTTGATGATGAAGTCCGTCACGCCCACGATCCAGAGCAGGCCCCATATGTCAATGTGCCGCAGCTCCGGCAGCCGGAAATAGAGGCTGGAAACAGAAGAAGGTGGGCGAATGGATTCCCGTCACTGCACACAACAGTCAACAATCGTTAATTGAAAAATGAATTGCAGACAATTTTTGTTGTTTTTTTTTTGTGTTTGTTTGTTGTTGTTGTTGTTTTTTTTTTGTTTTTTTTTTTGCATAAAATTTCGTCATTGCTTGTCAATTCCCAAATTTTTTGTATTTAATTAACATTTAATTTAATTGGAGTGATCAGACAAATGTGCTCCTGTCAACGCACAGGAGAGCCTGATGCGTGTAATTACTAGAAGGAACAATTAACTATCCGTAGGTTTCTCTGAGTCTTCATACATCTTTCTCAGTGCTTTCCAAACTTTAAAATCTCACTTCAGTTGAAAGATCTGTTGCTGTTAGCAACTGTTTATTTATTTTTTTGCACTTAAAAGTACAACATAGAAACACATACAAAGTACCTTCTGTATAACTTTTGGTCTTCGAAAACGTAATAAATAAAGGTGATATTTGCAGCTAAGAAAACAATGATCCAACACAGGTTGCCTAATGCATCCAGCACTCCGTGACTATCCTGTAACAAAGATAGTTTAATTACAACAAAAGCTAGCCTAAAATGCCTAAGACTTAGCAAATGTAATTTCATTAATAAACAATCCATCGCAGAGGGCATCAACCCCCCGTCAGTTACACAAAATGCCATAATCGCGAGATCGAATAATCCTTATTATCGCTAACTGGAAACAGCAGATGTTTTGGGCAGCGAGAGAGTAAACATTATCAAAATTCGACTGTAGTGGCACATCTGAAGTCGCAGTTTTAGGACACATTCACTTCTTTCTATTTATAGAATAAATTAACTGTAAAATAACCAAGTTTCACACTAGATCTTGCTACGGTATTTCCGAAAACGATTCTAGGATATGCGAATTTCTTGTCTTTTTATTATTATATGTGACGGTGATCAAGTTCGGTGACGATACAGATCAGACAGTTACTCTTTGCTTTATGTCCTACCAGACCTGGAGTTTTTCGGATCTTTATCGAGATAATGGCCACCTTTCGTATCTGATCTTTATCGAGATAATGGCCACCTTCCGCATCTGATCTTAACCACGAATGAGTTATCTCCTCTTACGTAACGTCTCTGAGGTTCAAAGGATCGAAAAGAAGCTCAAATTAGATCCATATCTAATCATTTTCCAGCTAATGGTCAACTTTCGGTTTTCGACCCGGGCGCCTCATATGTAACGTCCATTAGGCCCTAAAGGCCGAAGCTAAGGTCGAAATTGCTAACCGCTATGGACATAGTCAGATTCACCACCAAGATACCTCTTTCAGTCAAAGGAACTGAAATCGAGCTCAAAATCACTCTACTTCTAACCGATTTCGAAATAATGACCAACTACTACATGCAAAAATCGTCCTGATTGACAAGAGTATACGAGTTATAAAATCTCACGACCTTTGACCTTGACCCCTCCCCCACATCTTACCGCGGCTCTGAATGCGGCCGCGCTTCACATCCCTGCTTGAATGACCAACCTGTGGATATTATCAGAATATACGCAATTTTGGTACGCTCTCGCACCAAATTGAAAAATTGAAACCCAGACAAAGAAAAAAAAACATTATGCTGGAGAAAATTTCGAACAAAAGCTATGATTCAAAAATAACCACGACTGCCAAATATTGAAATTTGCATTTTCTTTAAGACAGAACAACAAAGTCCACATGTAGAGGCGTAACAATACGAAGAATTTTCTTTTACTGAACCTTTTCCAATTTCTATCTCTCTTTTTCAGCATTTGAGTGGTTACATGCCTTTCTTCAAGACCTCGACAAGAAATGTCATCATCAGTTCCATAAGTAACTGATAATGAAAATAGCATGCAGCTACCCACTACGGCAGGCCGGCTATGTACCAAATATCACAGGGAACGGATTATCAGGGTAGAGGTAATAGTCGGCGATGGACGGACGGACAGACGGACGGTCAACAACCCAAAATTACAGTTCCCTCCACAGTCAAAGGACCGTTTGTGGGGGGGGGGGGGGTCAAGATCATCAGGTCACCTGCATAAGCATGCATGTACAAGTAAGTGTCTGTGCAATCGCAATTCAATACAATACTTACTCGTTGAGATATTTGTCTCTTCAAGCTAGAATTCGCGTGGTAGTAAGTCCCAAACAGTCCTATCAAAACTAAAATTCCTGAAATCCAAAACAGCCCATACAGCAAGCGGTTAATCGATATAACAGCAATCTTTTCTTGACAAACTGCGTAATTTAAGCAGTTCTTCCTACTATTTCAACACAATCTCATTTACTTAATTAACATCCTCCAGATTGCTAAACCATTTCTTGTAATTCTGAACCCTCATACTGAAATTCACCCTCTCTTTAGTGAAAACCTCTCTATAACGACCAATGTTCCCCATTCACTATGCAGATGTTTTACCGTCCAACCACTTGAGTCTTTCTTAGGCACACAAATTCACAGTAAAGTAACATAAGTAACACAAGTATATTTCATTAAATTTAAAACTATTTTTAAAAAATATATTTCCAAATTATAAATGCAAAAGTGTTCTTACCTAATCTGTGATCGTACAGAATTTTTACTAAAAGTAATATGACAAAAGGTATGCTCCCCTCGGAGGCTTTCCAAAGCGTCCTCACGTTGGCTAAAGGGTTAGCATTGTTGCCGGATGCCCGTCTGCCGTTGTTGTTGCTATCTTGTGGCGTTGCGTTATCTAAAGTATGTCCATTATCTCCACCAAAATCGATCACGAAATTATGATGAGGGGGATTGTTCACTTGTGGGTTGATCTGTGGGGCTTGGTTGGCTGGCCCCAGCAAATGACCATGTTCTTGGGCGGGATGGAAAGGCACGTTTTGTACCCCGTGAGACCCACTCGCTGTCCTGGAATGTCCCCGACCTTGACTTAAGGTCCGCGAATGACCTTGCACACCACTGTGAGAATGGCCATGGTGACTATGACCGTGCCTGCCCTGTGCTAAATACGGATTCACAGGGCGTGGCGGTGGGGGGTTACCGTTCCCAGCAACCGCTAAGCCGGCCAGATCGGGACTGTCATTAATCTGTGAGGCAATCTGTTGCTCTATCTGCGGAATCATGTTGGAAACCATGCGGGCGATATTAGAGGACACTTGGCTCGGATTGTTGAGTTGGATTGGCATGCTGAGGTTGATGCTCCTCGGTGAAGGCCTGTCGTTGCTGTGCACGGGCGTGTCCGCACCATCCGCAGACATCGCACAACACCTAGCAACACAGCATCACTCACAAAATAGTCAACTCGCTGACCCACAAAATAGTCAACTCGCTGACCCACAAAATAGTCAACTCGCTGACTCACAAAATAGCCAACTCGCTGACTCACGAAATAGTCAAATCATTAACTCACAAAATAGTCAACTCGATGACTCACCAAATAGTCAACTCGCTGACTCACAAAATAGTCAACTCACTGACTCACAAAATAGTCAACTCGCTGACTCACAAAACAGTCAAATCAATAACTCACAAAATAGTCAACTAGCTAACTCACATGAAGTCCCCGTGGGTATCGCCCTGTTTGCTCTCAGAGGAATAGACCACAATGTGCGTTTCGGATAAATCATTCAGGAGCATTTTCTGTTGGGCTTGCTTTTGTAGACTTGTATGATAAACGACATTTGTAGACTTGTATGATAAATGGGCATTTGGTGAGTAGGTGTAAAATTTGTTTATTTTTCAAAAAATAGTGCTATTACGTAAAAATTGGTCGATGACAAGATTGAATTGAAGTGATTACTAAATGGTCGGTTTTTCATTTTCTGGCGGTCATATTACGGGTGGTTATTTGTCTTACACCTGCCAGATACCGAAAACTGCAGTCCCGCATGATCACTACGGCCTTCCTTCATGAAACGAAGCACCTGATTAGCCCCCAATGATTGACTAAGTCAGTCACCATTTCATGCACTAACACATATGTAAGACTGAGAATTGTATGATCTATACCCCGAGTATGTTGGCATGCTTGAAACTAGCATCCGAGAACTTCTGAAACTTATTGCGTCATGAGTACCTGCTGCACAGACTCACATGCGGATTACAGGCTAATCCCAACGACTGACTGACCGTCGCCATTTCAACTGACCTGAAGCTATTAGGATATTTCCTGTCAGGAGATTTAATTTCAGGGGTAGGACAAACCTCCTTTCCCAACCCTTCGGGACACTACGCAGTTTTACTTTGTGGCGCATTTTAATCCTAGATTCACACCATAATTTCATGCCAGAAATCAATTTTGAAATTGATCACATAAATGGACCGGAGGGAATTTTACTTGATTTTTCCTCGAATATTCTTGATGCGACAGCCAGACGCTCGGAAATGGTTGCACCACATTTTTCAACCTTTGTAAGCACATACAAGACGGGCTTGAATCCCAAATTTCAGCAGCGAAATCGGTCAAATAACAAAGAAGTGGCAATTCTTCGATTCTCACATATAGCACATGCAGGCCTTTTGGTGGTGCAAGCCTTTTACCTCACCAGTTATCTCGGCAGTTTAAGATCTTCTTTCTCCTTTGACATTCGCTCTTCCTCAAATAAATTCGCATATCTCTCTGTCAGAGCTACGAAGCCTTTCATTGTTCCGCTAATAGGGGTCAACTTTATATGTTCTGAGTCACTAATTGGGCATAACAGCCCCTATTATTCAAACATTTACTGAAAGTTCACGCACAAAATACCCCATTTGCAATATTAAATGCAACTTTTAATGGGTGGCATGTTTTATTTCTTCGTTAAAGTGCAGAAAAGGCAGCTTCCTCACTTGTTTACTTTCTGGGCTGCAAATGTCAAATGACCAAAAATTGAAATGAAGGGACTGACATCTGTAAAATATTTAACTTTCAATTTATTCCATGCTTTCTGAAATGCAAATTGAAAGATTTTTGGTGGATAATTAAAAAATTTAATGTCACTTTTTTCACGTAATAATTCTTGATCCCTGATGTAAACAAATGTCAATTATTGCAGGAGATTTCTGGTTATTTCTGTATTTTCTTTCACAGAAAGCGTAACACAGAAGTTGTATATCATTGCCATTGCACTTTGAGGGCTTCAGTAATTTGCCAATAAAGACTTGTGGCTTGTTAAATCTCGACAACATTGCCTCAGGTTGCCTCAAAACGAGCGCAGTTTACTTGCATATCGTTATATCTCGTGAATTTGAAGCGGTAGCCGATCCCCACTAGCGAGGAAAAGTATGAAATTTAACGTTTACACTTCATATTAGAATTGCGGAATAAGGAAATGTTATTTATATTCAAATATAGCATACTGAAAAAAATATAGCATAGTGAAAAAAAAGAATGTCTCGACGCCATTTTTCTATCCTAGTTCCGGGATACGGTCAGATACAGTTCTGTGTGACATCACAACATGGCGGAAACTATGTAGTTCTCATGTGTTTTAACAGCTTTTTTGTTAAAAAAATGACATAACTAAGTCACTGTTTGAATGCGACTCATGATACTGCAAACAATCGATGTTTCACGTGTAAGAACAATTTTTCAGTGAGCGGTAATTGAGGATTTCGGATATAACCGTATCTGATTTCAGATACCTATCTATCAGATACGAGTACCTATCTTTTTTTTGTCATTATGATGCCACGTATCTTTTTTTCAGAGACAGTGAATGAGAAACACCCTAATCTTTGTTTTTTTTCTTGAAACGATATGTTCTGAAAGAAAACCTGATAACAGCAAATCTCCTGATAGCTTCAGTTCAGCACCATTTCATGCACTAAAATATGTAAGTGCGAAAGTGGATCATGCCCTGAGTGGGCTTGAAACTTGCGTTTTTGATTATAAACTGATAGATCTGATTACACCTGACCCAACGGTTCCAGGGTTCGCGCTGGGTTCTCAGGAAATTGAGTCAAAAAAAGGAAAGTGCGACTCAGTTGCGTCCAGAAAAACTCCGTGGGTTTCGTAAAAGTGAGTCATTTCGTTAAAAAAATGCCCAAAAAGTGGGCAAAACCCCCGCCAACGCGAACCCTGGGTTCCCCGGCCTCTCAGTCACACCTAGCCCCGAGTGACCCTAGTCCATCACCACTCTTCTACCCGGACTCCTCTGTGGAAGTGTAAGTCACAGTGTGGGGGGGAGGGGGGGGTGACAAGACAAAACTGACCATGTAAAAAATGAAACAGAAATTTCGCCTAAATGTCAAATTTCTCTGCACCAAAGAACAATCTTTTTTCCAACAACCCGTATGTTATTTTAAAAACTTCCATAAAATTTTTTTTATGATCCAAGTATGAACTGTTTTTGAGATATTCCTTCTATCATTCCTTTCATTTTTTTATTCGGCTCCCTAACAGTCGAAACTCAAAATTCTTGTGCATTTTATTCGAAACACCCTCAGTATGTTTCGATTTATCGCACGAATTGAATCGGATTCCAACGTATACGAGTACGTGCTGCAAAAAACAAACCAGTCCTAAACTGTTGTCTATGGAATATCAGAAAAAAATAGGATCTGTAGACACTTACTTGTTAGCTTTAACTGTAAAGCCGAATCCGTTTGTTATGAAAAACGGCAAGGTAACCCAAGACACTCGTTGTTTACTTCCTTGTTGGCGTCTATTTTTCTATTACATTGAAAAAAAGTAAAACATGCAAATAAATTGCGCAAAACTTCGAATTTGTTTGAGAAATCTGTCAGAAAAGTGACAATAAACTATGCCTAACAACCGTGTTTGTAAATGGACTTTTGGAAACAAATCAAGTATGTACTGTGTATACAAAATGGCTAAATTCAGTCCGAATGTTAATAAGTTTACTTATAAACACTGTGAAATAAATATGAAAAAGGAAAAAGACACCCGATATCATTCTACAAGCAGGCCTTGTGGTGGCTATATAATAATAATTGACCTCTGTTTCCAAGCTTGATTTTTAACTGATTTGAGCTTGTAATTGACAAAACAAACTTCTTTTTAGCTAAACAGCGTCTTCGTGTTGCTTTGATTGATAGATTTTTTAATGAACTGTGAGTGCAATTAAGAAATAACACTTATATTAGATAAAGCGTCTCGTCACCAGTCAGGCGCTTTGGTCGAAAGATTCCCGCCTAGGGTTCATCCGAGTAAAAAATGTTTCAAAATCGTACTGAATTGCATTCTGCCAGAACCAAACAAGTGAAACGATATTTTACGCTAACCTGCATTTATTATGAAATATAGACTTTAATTGATATCCTGACGTAATTGCATCATATCGTTGTGGCATATGTAAACAAATAAGTATATTTGACCCGGAAGTTAGATCTAGAGATAGCTTTTCATCAATTTGTCTGAGAAAGTTCAAAATAAAATAAGCACCAGAATGTTTGTAATGTTCTCGGAAAATTTTTAAATGAAAAGAGAAGACACCGACGTTACTCTCCATGCAGATATTGTGTTATATAAAAATAGGTAACCTCCATCCTAAGGCCATTTGTTTTATGTTTTGTTTTTCAGAGTTCTTTTTCTGCCTTTTAAAAATCAATGTTTAATATACATCTATGTTTCTCTCTGTGTGTTCTAATAGACATGGGTAAATAGCAGCTTTTTTATGCAACTTTGAATAGTAAATGAGCTGTGCGATAGATAAAAAATAGATCGACAATATACTCGTCCACAACGAGACACTAGAAAATCAAAACATGCAGACTGGATATATTCAACTGTAATTTACATTATATTCTATTTCATCCCGGAAGTTATAGTTGAGTTTTTAGACTTTCAATCTTAAATTAAGAACAAAAACTTTTGAAAATAAAAAACGAGAAGCTCATTCCGCTAGCGGAATGTTAAACACTTGACAAAAATTAAAAGGCAAAAATACTTCCTTCAATGTGTTATTTCTTGAATAATATATTGCAAACAACACAGCTTGAATACGTCTTATAAGCCAAGTAGTGTTTGGTTGCTGTTGACCTAAAGTTTTATTGACTGATCACACATACGCCTTGTTATCTATTTACGCAGTGAGAGCTGGCACAAAGCTCACTGAACAAATGTGTATTCTGTGCTGTCGTTAAATGCTACGCATTTACTTGCAAAAAAATACACTCTTTTCACATGGCGTTTTAACAAAGAAAACGAAATCAAAGAAGAAAATAAAAGGTGACATGCACATGTTCAGATCAAGCTCTTCATAAGTCACAAGTTTCATGGTCGTAGGGCCCACAGTGTAAGAGAAGAAGAAGACACTAAAAATCGGAAAAACTGTCAAGAAGAAAAAAAAGGACGAATTTTGCTCGTACAAATTAGCTAAATAAAGGCTTGTCAAGTGTTAATAATAAATGAATAATAATAATCATAAATAATAATAAACAAATAAAAGCAAAATAAGACTGGAGTTTGCGCTAACTGATATTCGAAACCAAAAATTTGGAATGGGTGTTTTTCACTGACTTTGGCCATCATACAGAGTTAAAAATTTGTAGAAAACGCGTATTTTACCAAACTAGAGTTCACTTTCTATAAATTAGGAAAAATTTGCGAATCGTCAAACGAAGATAATATGACATGGCCGTATAGGAACAAAATATTTTTACGATCTAATGAAAACTGTGGGAGCAGTAGCATTTAATTAAAATTTACAGAGGGACTGACAGAAACTGAAAGTATTCACTACGAACAAGCATTACTGTATGACTTTTTTTGTTAAAAGTAGGAGTAGAAAGAGAGAACTAAGCCAAACCTAGAGCAGAGAAAGGGAGAACTGGGTCAAGCCTAGAGTATAGAATGAAAGAACTGGGCCAAACGAGAGAACTAGGCCAAGACTAGAGCATAGAACGAGAAAAGTGGGCCAAGCTCCCTCCCCCGGTGAGGGTCTGACCTTGGACCCCCTAAATTTGAGATTTTTGCATTTTTACACGTTTCAAGTAATTCTGATTTTTTTTGGTCTTCTGACCCCCTCCCCGGGTGAAAAAATTGCAAAATTAACTATTTTGGCCAGATTATTTTTCTTGACCACATTTTTTACTTCATAATCTATGCATCAACAGTCATACATCAACAGTCAAACATATGTTAAGTTGATTGGCTTGTTGTTGTTGCTGTGAACATTCACACGGTCCCACGATAGAATATCTTGACTTGATTCACGCTGGCATGAGTGAATCTGTTGGGTACTAAGTGCTATGTTAAGTTGACTGATATCATTGTTGCTGCTGTTGTCATTGCTGTTGTTGTGATTGTTGTGATGATGTTGCAATGTTGCTGCTGTTGTCATTGTTTTTGTCATCACATATGTTTACATTCAAAGACTTTTTTATCATTTGAAAACTGGATGCCGAATTGAAAGGATGTATGAATGCAACGTTTGTTCGAAATCTTACGATTGGCCACAAAGTCTTAAAAGACACTTAAAGCATGCACATACTTCAGAAATGAATGTAGAATGGTAGATGGAGATGGGAAACCCTATAAAATTATAACAAATTTCAAGAAAAGATTTTAGAATATGAAGAACAAGGGCTTGAAGATGCGCGTGAAAGAGTAAATGATGATCTTCGACCCGTTTATAAGCGTCGACTAAAACAACTGTTTATGATGCTGTTCAAATATATCCAACGTCTAGAACAAAGAGAATATTATCAAAACATTTTATGACTTTAATTACTTTGTAGATGAAAAACATTACGAGTATTTAAAGGCACTAAAGAAAAAATGATGCATTTCTTGAAAAGCGTCTAGACAAGGAGGAGGATGGCAGCAGCGACGAAAAAAGTGACAAGGATGAGGACAGTGTGGTGGAACAGAATGAAATAGATGAAGAACAATAGATTTATTTGACTAAACTTTGTAAATCAGCAAATGTAATATTGTTAATAATTTAAGCGCTGTATTTACCGTGTATCAATAAAACTATTCACTATATATCTAGCTTTTTGATGTGTAAACGCAATTTCAACGCTCTTAACATATGAACTCGCAAGAAGCAAAATAAACTGGTTTTTTATTGCAACTAAGATCTAGAGAGCTTAGTGTATTTGATGTTTAACGAAATGCCATAAATGACTTGTAATACATATCATTTTTAATCATCCAAGACCCAACATTTAACCTATCTGGGGTGTCATATCTATCCAACGTCATTACGTGGGGAAGGATACTTGTGGAATTTTTTGTCATATCTATTCAACGTTAGTCTTTTTTGTTATTTACAAGCAATGTATGTGTATTATATTTTTTGTTGTTTACAATCTAAAGTAAGTTAAACTATTGGGAAGGAAATCAATGATCTAAATACTACACTCGAAGAAAATAAAATAAGTGCAACGGTCTTTTATTGGTTGACCATACTGCGAAAGGGATTTTCCTATGACGTAAAAGGGGAAGTACCATGTCGACAAATTAATCTCATTTTCAAGAACCTTTAAAAGAAAAACTTTTCACCGTTCAATTTTGCTTAATATATCAAGGTAAAATGACACGGTCATACAACATTACGTATAAATTCAATATTTTATCCCAGTTTATAAGCATAAAGAAATCACATAGAAAATATAAGTATTCCGCATGTATTATGACGATAACAAAGAACCACATGGTACTGTTTATCAGTAATAGCTGGGCTTGTTTTGTATCGAGGTCACATGGTACAGGCAAAATACCTGTCTAACATGTACAAAAAAAGAAGCTCTGTCCTATTACAACTTGGTGTAGCTTATTCACATTATATTTTACAATAATTTTAAATCAATATCCTGCTTTTCAATGCTTTTACTAATGTTCAAAATGTTACGATATCTTTTATATTTGAGCTGTTAAGCGTTTTAAAAATTGTTTATGCATGAATCAATTTAGCTTGGCGTAATAATAATGTATTTTAATCTTATTATTATCTCCCACTCATACATATACTCTACATACAATATCGCTCACACTTAAGTTGGTAAACTATAAGTGTGAGCAATTAATAAAATGTTTGATCAATATCAATTGACAAACGGTGATGCATACTGTTGTGTACTATTGCGCCAGTTGGAGCGTAAATTGGGATTACACTTGGGTTATGTTAACACTGTATGTATGTTTACATATGTGTTAAGTTAAGCGCAACACATATGTGAAAAACATCGAAGGACGAAGAAACCGGTGAATTCCGACCTGACAGCTCGTCTAGTCGTCTTTTATTCACTCCTTAATGGTTTTAATAAACTTTATTGTTGCTGTATATTCATATTTTCATGTATATACCCCTTCCAAGAAAAAATGTTTCTCAGAATTTCTGAGATTAGTATTATCACGTTGCTCCAGGTGTTTTGACCCATCTCTAGAACTGCTTAACAAGAAAGAAGGGATTGACAAAGAACAAAGAAACAAGTTTCTGCCCGTGCCTCCTTTGTGAGAGTAACCATATGCATTTTTGTCATGTCAATTGAACAGTTGCGGCTTGCAGCAGCGTTAGATGCTACAATAAGCACATTTTTTAATACTAACTTTCTCAAGCAAGATCAGCTACTGAAAAAATCTCCGTCCTATTTTATCCGGACCAACAACTTGTTTGACATAAGCGCTAAATATAGGCTATATTATCAAGAAGCACAAAATGGATTTTTTTTAATACAACTAAGATCCAGAAAGCTTAATGTATTTGATATTTGCAATGAAATGCTATAAATGAATTTTAATGCATGTCATTTTTAATCATTCAAAACCTAACACTTAACCTATCTGGGGTGTCATATCTATCCAAAAGTCAGTCCAACTTCATAGGATGGTGAAGGATACTTCTGGATTTTTTTTAGTTTTTTTTAGTCCGTGGCAGCAAGCGTGGTTCAAGCATATTAACCTTATTGCTGGTTTCCTGTAGTAGAAAAGAGCACTGGCATCTGTGTCGCTTTTGCCGATGACAAAGGCGGGCCACGCGTTCAGACGGATAGACAAATAGGCTCTTTTTCAAATTAACATAGTAGCAAACAGGTTCATTCATGCTAACGAGAGTCGATCATAAATGAAAATAGAATGCTTACATCATTCAATACCTAGGAACGTGAGACTAGCTGGAAACAGATCAATGTTTACTTATAAGGTTAACCCATACTCTTAAACTTCTGATACACTGAAATCCACACAACCAAAAAGCTAAAGCACAGTTAGTGATTGGGATAAGTATTTTTTGGTGTAGCATTTTAAATGTGGACTATATGACACTATTGATTATGAACAGGGAAGTTGTTGGGAATTTTCTGTACCCATTGAAGCTAAAATCAGGATCGAAACTGCAAAAAAGCGAAATGTTGATGTGATGACGCCACAGATAAGCTAGGAAGTCACCAAAAAGGTTCTTCGTGAAAAAGTAGTCTTATAACGTATTTACTCGGAAGTAATATCTGCAACCGTTTTCGAGATATCGCACTGGTGACGACATCATAGGTCTATATGAGTGGAGAGTTTCAAACTTGCAGTCCCCGTCGTTTCCAAATAGATGTACAGGTAACGAAGAAACGCAAAAGAACATGACGAAACAACTTAAAAATGGGGGAAATTTTCGCAATTGCGTTCCAAGTGCAAAATAAAACTCCAGTGGTGTAAATGCAGCGGTCGCAGGGGCGTTGCACACTGATCTGGAGAGTTTAAAGAACAGGTGTTTTAGGTGTATGATCGTAAGAGATTTAAACGCGGACCGGCAGCGGGACAGGGGGGGGGGGGCATGGGTTCCTGCATACCAAAATGGGCCTGCAGTGAAAAACTTGACTTTCGAGGGCATTTGCACAATTCTTAAGCGCAGGGAAGATGCAAAGAGTGTGTGGACAGAGGGGGAGGTTGGGGGACTTGAACCAGAGATAACAAGCAGAGAAGGTGGCGACAATAATCAGGGTCTGCAGAATGAAAGAGCATCTGACGGGACCGCAACGAATTTTTTTTAAAGGGGCGGATATATATAAACAAGAAAATGTCCAGAGACATTGTGACCAGCCGAGATCTATTGTACAAGTTTGTCCAAGGGCAAAGATCCAGGTTACGAAAAGCGATAAGACCAAATCCGGCTTGCTTGAATAAGGGAATTTCCCTGAAAAATTGGGCTTCAAAAGACGAGATGGCAATGAGCTAGCTAAATAATTAATTTAGCAACGGACCCGATCATAGACCGATAAATACAGTGTATATACAAAGATGTGTTTCCCCGAAAAATAACTTCGAACAACGTATTGAAATTTTATCCACACATGTGTACTGCTGACATGTACTTTCGGACATACACAATTAGTTCAAGCAACAGAAACGACCAAACACAGGTACCTTTTGAAAAGAAGAAAACGCCGCGTCTAAAACATCATTACTTAAGTTTATGTTTTGGTATTTTTTTGCGGGGTTTGTATTTCCGACCAGTGCACATGTTTATTTAACTTGCGTTGATGTGCGGTTTGCATTTCGGGAAAATGCGCATGTTTATTTAACTTGCCGTTATGCTCTGTTCGCATTTCGGACCAGTGCGCATGTTTATTTAGCTTGCGTTGATGTGCGGTTCGCAAAGCGAACCAGTGCGCATGTTTATTTGATACGCATTGCTGCGCATGTGTACTTAACTTGCGTTGATACGTGGCTCGCATTTCAGACCAGTGAGCATGTTTATTCAACTTACGTTGATAAGCTGTTCGCATTTCGGACCAGTGCGCATGTTTGTTTAGCTTGTGTTGATTCGCGTTCGACTTTTCGGACCAATGCGCATGTTTATTTAATTTGCATTGATGAGTGGTTCGCAATACGGACAAGTGCGCATATTTATTTCGCTTGCGTTGATGCGCTGTTCATATTTCGGACCACTGCGCATGTTTATTTAACTTGCGTTGATAAGCGGTTCGCATTTCAGACCATTGCGCAAGTTTATTAACACTTGACAAGCCTTTGGCTTGCAAGAGTTCTATGAATTTATGCGAGCAAAATTCGTCCTTTTTTTTTCTTCTTGACACTTTTTCCGATTTTTTGTGTCTTCTTCTTCTGACACTATGGGCTCTACGACCATGAAACTTGGCACTTATGAAGAGCTTGATCTGAACATGTGCATGTCACTTTTTATTTTCGTCTTTGTTAAAACACCATGTGAAAAGAGTGTATTTTTTGCAAGTAAATGCGTAGCATTTAACGACAGCACAGCATACAGCATGGCTTTGTGGAGCTCTCACTGCGTGAATAGATACCAATGCGTATGGCTGATCAGTCAATAAAACTGTAAGTCAACAACAACCAAACACTACTCGGCTTATAAGACGTATTCAAGCTGTTTTGTTTGCAATATATTATTCAAGAAATAACCCATTGAAGGAAGTATTTTTGCGTTTTAATTTTTGTCAAGTGTTTAACATTTCGCTAGCGGAATGAGCTTCTCGTTTAACTAGCGTTGATGCGCGGTTATTGTTTCGGATCACTACGCATGTTTATTAACACTTGACAAGCCTTTGGCTTGCAAGGGTTATAGGAATTTGTGCGAGCAAAATTCGTCCTTTTTCTTTCTTCTTGACACTTTTTCCGTTTTTTTGTGTCTTCTTCTTCTCTGACACTATGGGCCCTACGACCATGAAACTTGGGACTTATGAAGAGCTTGATCTGAACATGTGCTTGTCACTTTTTATTTTCGTCTTTGATTTCGTTTTCTTTGTTAAAACGCCATGTGAAAAGAGTGTATTTTTTGCACATAAATGCGTAGCATTTAACCCACATCACACACAGTTGCTCAGTGAGCTTTGTGCGAGCTCTCACTGCGTAAATAGATAACGCGGCGTATGCTAGATCAGTCAATAAAACCTTCAGTCAACAGAAACCAAACACTACACGGCTTATAAGACGTATTCAAGCTGCGTTGTTTGCAATATATTATTCAAGAAATAATCCATTGAAGGAAGTATTTGTGCGTTTTAATTTTTGTCAAGTGTTTAACATTTCGCTAGCGAAGTGAGGTTCTAGTTTAACTTGCATTGACGCGCGGTTTTTCCATTTTGGACCAGTGCGCATATTTATTTAACTTGCCAAAATGAGAAATTTTTCAAAACAGGCTTACCTAGGGAATATTCGTGCAAAATTTGAAGAAAATCTGATCAAAATTGTGGGATCAGAAGAATTTTGAAAATTGGCAACCACAAAATTACAAATGTCCTCCATTTGGTGAATTTTTGGCGGATCGCCAAAAAGAGTAATTTTCAAGAGAGGTCTACCTAGAGAACAACTATCCAAAATTGGAAAGGAATCCGATCAAAATTGTGGGAGAAGAAGCAATTTGAAAATTGGACACCAAAAAATTAAAAAATGTCCCCCATTTGGCCAATTTTTGGCGGATCGCCAAAATGAGTGATTTTTCAAAAGGGGCCTACCTAGGGAATATTCGTGCAAAATTTGAAGACAATCTGATTAAAATTGTGGGAGAAGAAGCATTTTGAAAATTGGCAACCGAAAAATTTCAAATGTCCCCCATTTAGCCAATTTTTGGCGGATCGCCAAAAAAAAATTGTTTAAAGAGAGGCCTACCTAGAGAACATTCGTGTAAAATTTGAGAGGAATCCGATCAAAACTGAAGGAGAAGAAGCATTTTAAGTAAAAGTTCACACACGTACATACGGACGACGGATACCCTCTATTGATAAGACCAGCCCGACATAGTCGACTGGTCTAAAAAGGTTGGATAACCATAGAGGGACAGAAATGATTTTGAACTTCGAGTTGTTTTATAAGGTTATTGGGAATAGGTTGACGAAAAGAAGAACGGGGCCGCCTCAGAGTCGTGCAGTTTGGATTTAGGAATGGTAAGGGTGGGTTGGATATGGCGCTTATGCTGTTACATATCTAAGACTGCGTAGAAGAAGGTGGCCTTGACCTTTTTGGACGTGAGAAAGCATAAGATGGAGTTAGAAAAATGTGAAATGTGGCAAGCACTGGCAGAATGCGTGTATGAGGGGTTCAGATGGGAGGTATGCCAATACTGGTGCTGTCATGTTGCTGATGACACGTCACCTTGGCGATATTCATGCCTGCACATGTCATGTTTTATCATTATTGGCATCATTGCTGAGGTTAAACTCCGATGACACATAAAAATGCGTTTCAATTTCTCAAAACGTCATATTTGGAAATACAGCGAAAGGAAACTACAAGAATCTCGGGCACAGCCCACGATCCCGGGCAGAAAAGTCGCACAATATCAATTTTTTGAGCTTATAAATTAAATTTTGGAATAGATTATAGGGTTAATAGATTATTAACCCGCGCCTAAAGTTTCTCAGATGGACAAGGTAATTTGCACTCGGCAAAATAAATAACATTTCACATTGCAACGAAAGTCAGCTATTGGCATTCAAGCCAGTACAGAGTGTTACAGGCCTACAGCCGACACTGACACATTGGCCTGACTGCCGACACCTGTGACCGACACCGACGCTTGACACCTCATTGGTCTGGCGATCGACCTGTCACACTGACATGGCGGCCGACATGAGTGATTCACCTATTTGTACACAGCGCAATTGTTTTTTTTTCCTAGCGCAACAAGGCAATAAATAAAATATAAAAAATCACAAATCCCAAGTTTTTTTTTTTGTTTCAGTGGACTCACAGAGCGCAGACAAGTGCGACAAGTTTATGGAAGACATTAAAGAAAAAAACTATCTATCAAATATAAACAACGTTATGATAACAATAAAGTGGGGACATACTATGCATCACACCATACTTAAGAAGTGTTACTTTCCATGCAGTCAATAACGCTCTTCAAAGAAAGTCAATAAAGAAATCCGTTTAGGCCATCTTAGCCAAATTTTAGTTTTTTACACGTATATGCCCCTTTTCTATGGTCCTCTTATTAATATACATACCATCTCCACCTATTTTCAACAAAATATACCGTTTTTCAAATTAGAGCAAATGTTTACCTACAGCGGCCAGTGCACACCAGCACCAGTACACCAGAACATGCCACATTTTTTAGAAGCCAGCCAATGCCGTAATTTTCGTAAACAAAGCCGAATGTGTTCAACGACACACTCTCCCTCCCTCCCCCCTCATCCTTTTCCATCGCTTTTTCTTCCTTTGGTTTTCAAAGTTTTATTTGGAAAATGTTGTATTATTGCAGAAATTTTTAATTTAATTTGGGGGGGGGGGAGGGAGGGGGGGCGGGCTACGTATTCTGACTTGTGAGTATCTTAATCCTTAATTTTTATATGCAACTTTCAAAAATGAATTCTCCTGACTTTTTCCTGACCATCGAATTAAGGTAGGTATCTAGAAAGAAAAAGCACTTCCAGCGCTCAAGACTTTAATACAGTCTTATTGGGATTGCAAATTTGGTAAAAATAAACCAGATCAGAAAACACAGTATGGGTCTGTACTCAAAAGTGCACTTGTATCCATAATCTTTACCTTGTCTTCGTAAATTCTCGGCCGCCAAAAAGGCACAAACTAGAGTCTCAGTGAGACAGGATCCCCTGGTAAGGTAAATCATATACAGTAAAACCTCCATTACTGAGCACCTTTCAACAGTGAACACCTTCTATAATTCACTTTAGCCTGGACATTATAACTGAGACTGTAGTTGGCACCTTTAGAGCGTACCCGCTGTTCTTGCATCATCACTTTCCAGCCAACACCAAGAGAAACAAGATGTCATTTTGTACATTTTTCACGGATTTCAAGACAAATTGTACGACGCTGCACAGCTACAATATATATATTTTCACTGTGCAAGGTTGCAAGTCACTACAACAAATTGCTATATGCGAAGTGGTGCGGACAAAACATCGCACAGTTGCTAAGTTGAACCTAATTTTGGGCAACGTTTGACAATTTGTCATTTTGTCAATTTTTCACTGATTTCAAAAATAAAATGACGCTATGCATCTACAATATATATATTTTCACTTTCTAAAATCAGAACCGTACCTTACATAGTTTTTGGGAATTTTCGAGGACAAAACCAATGTGTTGCCAGCGGACAGACACACACACACACACACTCATAACTAATCCATCGTTTACATGGGGAATAAAAAGGCATCCTGTACAGTAGACCCATCTCGCTGGGGAGGGGGGAGGGGGCAGACATTTTTTGTCCCAAAATAGTTAGTTGCTTGTCGCAACATAACATAGCACATGATCCACTTATTTCCTCATGAACAATAACATGGGGAACATGCTGCCACGCCATGCCAAGCCAGCCGCGGTAACTCGTGCACTGGTTAACAAAGGCACCGTCTTCAACTCGCCAACCCCCCTCCACCCCTCACCAAACCGATCAAACCCCAGTGCTTATCTGGGGACGACTCTGTATCTGTACCACGCCCCCCCCTCCCCGCTCATAATTCTGGGTGCTATCGAACCCCCTTCCCCAAAATTCACAGCAGGAGCGGGTAGAAGCGCCGGTTTGCCATCACTTTTGTGGTACCACGCGTTGTCCAATATGCGTCAAATACAACAGCAACCAAGAGTCCAAGTCTAAAGCTGATCAACTTGTCGTTCTCAAGTTACCGAGTAAACGACACATTTTGGCATCATATGAATCATCCACTACGCTATATAAGCGAAATACAATACGGACCTTTGGACTCATCCAAGACATTATCCTACCAAGTTTGAAGATGATCCGATGTTTCCTTCTGCAGCTACAGTAATGACCCATTTGTCACATTTTGTGGTCATATGACGTCCCCGTAGTCCCATGATCCCACTAAGTTTCAAGCTGATCCTACTTGTCCTTCGAGAGTTATCTTATTAAAAAAGTCACCGGACTTAACAAAATCAAGTGTCTACAACAGACGCATACACTACATACGCATACACTACATACGCATACACTACACAGGCATACACTACATACGCATACACTACATACGCATACACACTCATAGAAAGTACAAAAACAAAATGTTCCCCTTCTTCGGGGAAAACATCAGAACTGAAATAATTTACAAAACAAAGAACTCGTAACACCAGCAATGACTAAATAGCTTTGTATATACAACAACTACAACATAGAATTTCTTTACCAACAATTTCAACACCGTGAGATAAGCAATAACATTTTCGCCACCAAACATAACTAAGATCCCATACAAGATTTTTACATCACAGCTATTAAATAACAAGAATGCCGAGGGACACTGTGGCCAGCCGAAACAACTGAAGAGAGTCCCTACAACACAAAAACAGGTAGGAACGTTGAACTGGGTCAACTTTACACCAAATTTTGAACGGGCCGTCACAAACAGAATGAAGAGATTAAGTTCTGAAGACGATAGCAAAAGTTTTCACTTTACAAGACTAAACATCGAAATTGTTTCAATACAAGACACAACAATTATTGTACACAGCAAACATACCAAACACACAAAATGTCCAGGCGATGAGACTAAAAAGTCTAACGGGAAAAAGGTTGTGAAAGTGGTAAAAAGATTCTTTTAAATTTCCGCCAGTGCGCAACTTTCTGTGGAATGGCGAAAAGTAAGATCCCGGCAGCTGACCACTAGCGGAACATTCGTGTGCTTGACAATTTGTTAAACGCACATATTAACACGCGTGCATATTCACACATACATACATGCAGACGAGAGATAAGCCCACTTCTATAGTACAATCCCACCCCAAGATAGTCGTGCTGGCCTAAAACCGCTCGATTCGAAACACAACGACCGGAGCGATTTACTTTCAGAAAACTCCATGACAATGACAATGATGTATATTCCTAACCATTATTTTTTTTTAATTTGTTTTGCATCTTAACAATTTCAAAAGAATATACAAGCAAAAGGACGGTGACATGACAGTCGTGAAATGTTATTGTGTTTTAATAGAATATGGTGAAACCCGACTCGTGTAGAAACACATCGACAACCAAGGTGGCAAGTTATTCTGACATGGGTGTATATCCAAACATCGCAAGCAAAGGGCCACACGCCCACATAAAAACCGTCTCATACTGAACACGGTCTCAAATCAAATGTGAGGCTTATCCAGTGGCATGTAGTTTAGAGGCAAATCAGAAATCTGCCACGTCAGAATGCCAGATAGCGTGGAGTGAGTGTCGCAACGGTAACGATATACTTCTCCGTGAAGTACATGTCAGGAGGCTGCAATAAGAATGTCCATGAAGCTAGTATTCTTACGCCACGCAGTGATATAGTTCTCTGTGATGTACATGTCATGAGGCTGCAATAAGAATGTCCATGAAGCCAGTATTCTTACGCCACGCAGTGATATAGTTCTCTGTGATGTACATGTCATGAGGCTGCAATAAGAATGTCCATGAAGCCAGTATTCTTACGCCACGCAGTGATATAGTTCTCTGTGATGTACATGTCATGAGGCTGCAATAAGAATGTCCATGGAGCCAGTATTCTTACGCCACGCAATGATATAGTTCTCTATGAAGTACATGTCATGATGTTGGAATAGGAATGTTCAGGCAGGAAGCCAGTATTCTTACGCCATGCAATGATATAGTTCTCTGTGATGTACATGTCATGATGTTGGAATAAGAATGTCCATGAAACCAGTATTCTTACGCCATGCAATGATATAGTTCTCTGTGATGTACATGTCATGATTTTGGAATAAGAATGTCCATGAAACCAGTATTCTTACGCCATGCAATGATATAGTTCTCTGTGATGTACATGTCATGATGTTGGAATAAGAATGTCCATGAAACCAGTATTCTTACGCCATGCAATGATATAGTTCTCTGTGATGTACATGTCATGATGTTGGAATAAGAATGTTCAGGCAGGAAGCCAGTATTCATGCACCACGCAATGATTCTGTTACTACTTTTGTTCTCACGTATTTACTTATAAGGCACTGGTCACAAGCAGACGTTATCACATGTCCGCTCACTGTTGCCCTGTCCTCTTTTCTAATGTCCTCATTGAGTCTTCTGTTAACAGCAACAGCTTCTGAGCAAGTCACTTCATTTTGTCAGCAACATCGTCTACTTTATGACATTCACAAATTTAAACCATGGTGCTTCCGAACCTAACTCTGAACAGGCAAGTGTCATCCTTAACACACCAACAAACTTGTCCATGGACAATGCCCCAGCTCACGAATGCTGATGCCAATATTTAGGACAGATAATAATTGTAACTTGTAACTCAAATTTCAAGACAGAAAGGCTGATGTCAGTCAAGAGATTTAATGAAAACATTGTTTATAACCAATATATCCGCCAATTTTTGGCGAATCGCCAAAAAAGTAATAGCCACGTGTTCGGCCATTTGTTTTTGAATCGCCAAAAAAAAGCTTTTGGCTAATATCCAACCAAGTTTAGGCGAATCACGAAAAAAAACGTAATAACCAAGTGAATACCAAAGCCACCTTTAATCAGAATTCCAAGAAATTAAGGCCACATACCTAGAGCTAGATACGTTTTGAAAAATGTTTCTGGCGAAATCACCAAAAAGTTATAGCCAGATAGGTACTCATTTCCACCTCCTTAATTCAAAATTTTAAGAAGATAAGATTAGAGTCCTAGCGCTAGTAACGATTTCAGTTAGAATTGTTGTTTTTTTTTTTTAATATTTACGCCATTTTTTTCCGAATTACGCAGTAACTAAAACAAGTATCAATGACCACTATCTTTAACCAAAATTTCAAGACATAGTACGGCCATTTCTGCATTGTGAGTTTAAATTTTACTGAAATTTTCCGTTTTTTGCCAATATTTATGTCATTTTATTGCAATCACCAAAAAAAGTGTTGTACAGGTACGCAACAGTACCTGATCCCTATACGTTAAGTTTCAGTAAGGCTATTTTTCTGGAGTTGGTTAATGTTTTAGAAAAAAAAGTTTTATCGCCAATATTCGACTAATTTTTGGCGAATAGCCAAAACAAAAATATTAATAATAATAATAATTTAGATAATAATAATAGTGAACACTTATGCGCACGTTCCCATTAAAACCATAAGAGGTTATGCGTTTTAACTGCGTATTGCGAATTAATAAAAAAAGTAATGTGTGTCGGTAGGTACTGATGTGGGCCGCTTTTACATAAAATTACAAGGCAATGAGGTTATTTTCCTGGACGTAGTTACCACTTTTCGGAAAAAATTGCTCTCTCACCAATATTTCGGCCAATTTTTGCGATTCGCAAAGAAATGTGGGAAGGAGAGAGAATGAAACAGCAGCAAACTAAGTTCAAATACTCGTTTCCCTTATTCAAAATTTCAAGAAGGCAAAATTACGCAAATGGCTTTAGTTAAGATTTTGGTAAGAAATTGGTTTTTCGCCCATACTTCCGATAATTTTTCCGACTTACCAAAAACAGTAATAGCAAGGTAAGTACCAATGATGCCTATCTTTATCTAAAATTGGAAGACAGCAATAGCCAGTAAGACCAGTTTCCTGGATGTAAAATTTTACTTGAATTTTTATAGCTTTTTGTCAAAATTTTCGGCAATATTCGGTCACTCACCAAATATTGTACCAGCCAGCCAGATAGTAAGGCCTGGCACCTTTCTTTAAAATTTCGAGACAGTAAGACTATTTTCCTGGAGTTCGTTAAGATTTTACTGAATTTTATTTGGTTTTTCGCCAAAATTTCGCCAATTTTTAGTCAATCATCAAAAAAAAAAAAAGCAACGGTCAGATAGGTAGTAACGCTTGCTGCGGTCACTTAAAATTTCAGGACAGTAAGACTATTTTCCTGGATAAAGTTAAGATTTTACCCAAAAAAAAATGGGATTTTCGCCAGTTTTTACGAATCGCCAAAAAAAATAATAATAGCCAGGTGGAAATTTACGTACCCTACCTTCCACCAAAGGTTCAGAGCGTTTCCACCAAAACCCTAATCGGAGATACGTTTTTAAGGAATTTTGTTTTTGGCCAATATTTTTGGTAATTTTTGGCGAATCGCCAAGAAAAGTTATAGCCAGGCAGGTACTTATGTCCGCTACCACCAACCAAAATCTCATGAATCCAGGCTAAAAACCTAGGAGGAGATACGATTTTTCAACTTAAAAGCGTACATACGCACATACTTTAAACGACTGCTATAGCCCCTGTAAGGGCAGAGTTACACATGATAATTCTTTTTTTTTTTTCGCTTTCCCCTTTTAAAAATTCAGGTGCTTTATTTTCAGAAGTTCTGCCTGCCTAAGATTCAGTTCCTCTGCATTTCAATCTGCACACACGTGATATAGACCTATGTTTAATTTTTTTCCATAATTCAGCAGCTTTCAATATGAGTCTTGAAACGATTAATATTTATTGAAAATATGGTAACAGGCCATAAAAAGAATTCCCTTTAAAAGCTTAACACAGTACACGATGGCGGATTTTCATTCCTCTCTTCGCATTGGCGCGTTTCAATCCTCTCCCGGCACTGGCGCGTTTTCAATCCTCTCTCTCCACAGCCTTCAGGAAGTTGTAGAGGTAGTAATGCCACTCGTCCGTTTTCTCCGTGTAGCATGGGTGGCCGGCGCCTTCCATGGGGAACACCTCGCTATTTGCCATGTTACGCAAGCTGTTCGTGGAGTGTAGACCAAGCTGCGTGTCCTTCGTGCCATACACGATCATTGTAGGCACCTAGAACGCACAAAACGCCCACAACATTCACACCCTTTCCTCTTTTTTTCACAGATATTCATTTTTCTTCTTGCTGCTACACACGCGAAGGTCCTGCTGAAATGCGGTAACGAGGTGACACATCACGTGAACAGATAGCGGCAAAATCAGACCAACACACATGTGACCAGGCGATGATCTGATTTGACCGACACAAACCACAGAGACTCGAGGACAATTAGACATTATTATTTTGTACAGCCAATAGATTTCTTTTTCTTTTTTTTTTTTTTTTTTTTTTTGAAATGTTCAAATTCCCACAGATTAAACTCCTTGTTTGTTACTAGATGACTCTGCTGTTTTTTTTTTTTTTTTGTTTTGTTTTTGTTATCAAGACACCCCCCTCCCCCGTAATTTCCCTCCACGCAGGTATCCATCCTAGAAACTACAGACAGCTCCCCCCTCCCTCACAGGTATCCGGAATATTGCCCTTTGGTGTATTGCTACGATTTATAACCTCCAATCCCCTCCCCCCCCCCCCCCCCCCAACATCAGAACATTCGCAGGGACTTCAAACTATTACTTAATAGTTCAAGGTAATAACAAATACTTTTCGCTGATATACTAATTTGCTATGTTTTTTTTTTTAGAAAATAAATACCAAATACTTTTGGTTTTACCATTGACAATACACAAAGATGCCGAGTTATGACAGAGCATCGCGCCAAAGAGTTAATCTGGAAAATAATATTATTACCAAAATCTAAAGCAAATAGATAAAAACGCTCTCAGGTATGAAAACTCGAGTCCTGTGATTCAGCCAGATTGCCACCGTTTTTTTTTTTTTTTACATTTATGATCACGATTTCACGATGACAGACCCTTCTCCCCTCTCCTCAGCACTGACTACGTATGCGTTGCTAAGCATCGCCGCTGTTGTCAAGGGCTAGCAGGAAGTTGTACAAATCTCTGTGCCATTCATCCTGGTTGTCAAGGTAACAAGGATGTGGCGCTCCCTGGAACGGCATCAGCCGGCTCTCCGGCATATTGGCCAGTCTTTCGGATGCAATTTTGCCGGTGGCATCCTTAGTACCATACACAACCATAGCTGGGATCTGTCAAGAAGTAAATAATGACATTACTGAATCTTGTTTTTTTTTTAATATTGTTTACATCAACACTTAAGTGTGTGCGTCTGCGGGTTTATTTTTGTTTCTTTTTTTTTTTTTTTTTTTTTTTGTTTTGTTTTTTTTTTACTTACAGTGGTTTTCTCATTCATTTAACCTACTTTTAGAAACACGTTTAAATAAAAATGTATTTCTGTATTCAACTTAAGTGTTTTTCCTTTACTCAGTTCAACAATCACAGATGAGAATTCATTATTCTTGTTGTAGTTCGATGCCGACAGCGTAAACAAACAAAGGCAGTTTAAGCCACATTCTACGATCCACTGTAAACTTATGCAGTTTTTAAAAGCAAGCTGTAGGCAAACACAACAGATTGTCCAGATCAATAAATTATTTTTTTTTAAAATGGGCAAAGCTGATATGGGAATGAAAGGCCGCACCCCTGGGGATCATCAAATGCAAACCCAGAGCCAATAAAATCGGCTTAGCGCTCTTTTTAATTTCATTTTTTTTTTTGTGGCTTACTAATTTATTGTGCCCTTCAATGTTGTAATATAAATCTGAACAATGTACATTTTAAAGACTTAATAATAATAAATAAATAAACAAAGAAAGAAAAGGTGCCATAAAACTATCATCCTGAGGTTGAAAATGCTCCTAGAAAAAAAAACCGTTAGAGGAATGTCTTGGAGCATCTCAACCCACAGAACGAATTTAACGATGCCATTTATCTCTTGGGGTAAAAGTTCTTGTAGAAATTTTACTGCCCATACAAGCTAAGAAGGGCAAAGAGTGAGGGTTTCACGGTGGTGCCGTGGGTGACTGCAATGACGTCACCAAGACCTTTTTTCCGTAAAATACAGAGAAGAAAAGCAGAAAGAAATGACATCATAATACAGCCAAGGTGCTAACAGCCGGGATTCTATATCATACGGTTGGTTACCAATAAACAGACGGCCCACCTGCAATCTTAAATCACATCAATTTATAATACGAACAGCTCATATGCAATAATTAAGAAACTCAAGTGGCTTAAAACAAAGAAACAAAGAAATACCATTTATTTTACAATGTTATTCATGAGGATTGGAAACCGACTCTTTAGACGTAAAACAACATTTTTAAGATTCCTTTAGACTTGACTCACTTTAGACTTGACTCCCTCCGACTTTCTTCAGTTTGCTTTGATTTTATTTTGTCTTTACATTTTTTCTCTTTCTACTTTGACATGTTCTTCCATAACAGCTAAATAATATCCCATATAAAAGAAATTATTATTCAATACTACCGAATAGCTCAACTGTAAACAACATGAAATGTTCAGGGTTGCCACGCAATTTTCACAATGAATTTTCCTGACTTTTTCCTGACTAATCACATTTTTTTCCTGACTTTTATCCTGACGACTTCCTCATCGTGGAAACCCTGCTAAACAACATAAATAGTTTCTTTTTCTTTCTCTTCTTTTTTCTTCGATATTATGCTACTTATCTCAATAATATTGCTTTTCTGATAAAAAAAAACTCTACATTATCCACAAAATATCTCATAAACAAATATGGTGTGTTAAATGACAACATATCGTGGAATGTTTCTTCATAAACATAAATATATTTTACACACCACAATCCGGTTATGGGACTGATTTGTGGATAAATCGATTGAGGCACCCCTGGCGCACTGCGCCTACCTCGCATCTATGATACTGCGCCGGCTCGTATAAATGGTACGCCACCGGTGCAATGGGTACATAGCCGCGCACGCGCCTGGCGCACTCTGCCGGCGACGCGCCCATGATGTAGGGGATGGCGTAGCTGCCGCTCATTGATGGGCTCACGATGACAGGCCGATCCAGGTGCTTCTCCGCCATGAAGCGCTCCAAGAAGCGGGCACGCTGATTGTCGTCGATACGCGACCTCTCCGACCTGCCCCAGCCTGATGGGGTAGAGAAGCAATGACGTCACCACAAGCAGGAGGACGTGTTTGTGTTTGGAACGTGAATCAATCCAAAATAATACACACTACCAATGATAAATCTAAACTGAAAGGAAGCATGGAACATTTTCAGACCAGCAGCTTCGACAAATAATGCCGTTTCCATTGTGTTGGTTTGGGGGCAGGGCGGTTATTACACTACGACAATCAACTGCGTTTAAATACATGCAGGAAAAATAAAGACCAAGCGGAATACAACTGCCTGAGGTCTGAAATGTTCCATGTTTCAGTTAAATAAAGTAAAGCAGAGCATGGGGAGGGGGATGTTGAGGAGAGCACCTGCTACTTTCTCGTCATGGAAAAGGCCCTTGAATTAGTCGAAGAGGCACTTCACTTTCTTACTCAAGCATGGCGCCAAGTCACACAAATAGGGCTCGTATTAAGAAACGAAGCGTAACAAGTGCCCTCCCTTCCTTGTTGACGTCACAGCATGCATCGCGCTCTCTGCCATATCCCGTGCACAACTGTCCTTAAGGACGTATCGAAAACTCCACTGTAAAATCTCAAAGGCTAGCCTAAAGAATCCCTCACTTCTCAAAGGCTAGCCTAAAGAATCCCTCACTTCTCAAAGCCTAGCCTAAAGAATCCCTCACTTCTCAAAGGCTAGCCTAAAGAATCCCTCACTTCTCTTGCAGCTCACAATTTCATGAAAATTTTACTAGCTTATTTGCTTGGTTCTTAAAGACAAACAATGAGATCGTGATGCATTGTGAGAAATAGTCATGCGACAAAATCAACATAAGGAAACTCACTAGACAGCACTGGATCACGGTAGGATTCTAATTTAAACACTACAATAAAGCGTGAAAAAAAGCGCGAAAACAACAAAGCAAAACGAACGTTACGGCTCCAGACGCACCTGACGGATTCAGTGATTATACAGCGCAATTTTTAATTTTCGGCACACAAAATTTCAAAAATATCACTCAAACTCTGATCAGATTTATTTGTTGTGCGATGACGTCATGAAAGCACAATATTTGGTCTGAAGCCGTAACTAGAAGCAAAGAAGTATGAACAGACATGCTCCGTGCTAGCCACACCGCAGGTATCCATGGCAACCCCTACCTCACACTTCCGGTATTGTTCTTCCTTATACGTCTCCGTGGTGCCAGGGGCCACGGGCACATAGCCACGCGCACGCTCGTGGCACGCGGAGGGGTCCTTCCCCATGACGTAAGCGACCGAGTAGGAACCGCTCATAGACGGGCTGACAATGACGGGCCTTTCAAGGTGAAGGTCACTGGTCACGTGCTCCATGACCTTGACCTTTTGTGCAACATCGCTGAGCTTTTTGGATTTGGATTTGCCATAACCTGATTAAAACCACCAAGGAGCAATCAGGACTAGTCTGGCTACACTGTGGAGAGATGTGTCATTTTGATTTTTAAATGTGAAAAGAATCTGCAGAATCCCTTGCAATACTTATCTCAGTAACGGCCTGCCACACCGCGAAGGCTGCCCCAATTATTTATGCAAACTCTTTGCAAAACACTAGTCCTAGGCCTCGCGTTTTACACATCTCTCTCTCCCTCTCAATTTCACTCTTTCTCTCTCTCTCTCGCTCTCTCGCTCTTTCTCTCTTCCTCTCTCTCTCTCTCTCTCTCTCTCTCTCTCTCTTTCTCTCTCTCGCTCTTTCTCTCTCTTCCTCTCTCTCTCTCTCTCTCTTCCTCTCTCTCGCTCTTTCTCTCTCTTCCTCTATCTCTCTCTCTCTCTCTCTCTCTTTCTCAATTTCTCTCTCTCACTCTCTCGCTCTTTCTCTCTCTTCCTCTCTCTCTCTCTCTCTCTCTCTCTCTCTCTCTCTCTCTCTCTCTCTCTCTCTCTCTCTCTTTCTTGTGTATTTTCGCGATACGAGTCCTTCAAGAGGGGGGCCCGGACTTGACTTCAAGCCTTAAAAATGGCCAAAAAGTCACTTTGTGGTACAGTTACATATCGCTAAAAATACCTGCTTGTACATGCAAATCTGGACCTACGAATTTTTAGTGTTCAAGTCTTAGTTTATATCTCATTGGTGAACAGATCAAACGCAACTAGCGTGAACGTGATTAAAAGTGTGCAAGCTTTGAAAGAGGATAATGGTAAACGGCAACCAAATCACAAAAACGAAAAATAACTAACTAAATAAATAGATTGGATTGCACAAAAACGGCTACCACAACTGATCATCGCTCCGCAGAAGAAAGCATTCAATGAGACTTCTAAGATATTACGGTCGATTTCAAGGAATGGGGTTTCAAAGTAATGGCACATATAATCCAAGACAAGGCTATTTGGATTTATTTTGTTGTGCGGGGCTCGGGATCGATTGTGGTAACACAGTCGGGTTCAGCATAAGCAAGTGGTTAAGCGCTGCATTGATTAGAGCATGCTGCATTACAAAAGCGGATAGGCTGTATTACGATAGCGGAAACGCTGTATTACGATAGCAGATACGCTGTATTACGATAGCGGATACGCTGTATTACGATAGCGGATACGCTGTATTACGATAGCGGATACGCTGTACTGCGACAGCGGATACGCTTTTTTACGATAGCGGATACGCTGTATTACGATAACGGATACGCTGTATTACGATAGCAGATACGCTGTATTACGATAACGGATATGTCGCGCTGTGCTCTTCCATCAGTGTCCATTTTAGAAAATTAGAAAAGTGTGAACATGTACGCCCTCCTTTCTCCAGAGTGCGCCCCTTTGGGGTAAAATGCCATGCCGTGTGCCGCACAGAACTGTTGAAGCGCAGTTGTGGCTTCTGATTTCCACACTGTTTACATATCGTGTTTGGTTTATTCCCATCTCTTGTTCAATGTTCTATGTTTTACAGAATACAATGCATTGCGACAGAAAACGCAGCTGTAAAATCCACCAAAATTGTCATTATATTTATAAAAGTGTTCGCATTTTCAGATTTCTGTGTAAATGGCACGAACCCCATTCAGGAAAGTGGGTATAAAATGGAAAATACCGGTGGCACCCTAAAATGGACACTGTGCGATGCACTAACTACACCAGGGTACACTAAAATACGAAGTACACATATCACAATGAAAACCATCGAATTTTTTACACGCTTGATACACAGAAACGGTCGAGTTCAAATGTAGGGTATGAGAGCAGTAAGAATTGACGTTCAGTTCAAACACACGCATGGCTACAGCTCAGCATTTCCTCTTTGGAACCTACTCGACCTTTAGCTACTTTCACCATTGCAATAATAGAATGATGAAAACTTGTGCATTTAACGTATTTCAGATTCTCTCTCAAAAAAAAAAATACTACACATAAAATTATCCAACGTTTGCACTCGAATAATAACGAGCTGTTATAAGTTTAACTAATAACAATCGCGAAGCGCCACAATCATGAAGCGCCACAATCGTGAAGCGCCACAATCATGAAGCGCCGCAATCGTATAGCGCCACAATCGTGAAGCGCCACAATCGTGAGGCGCCACAATCATGAAGCGCCGCAATCGTATAGCGCCACAATCGTGAAGCGCCGCAATCGAGAGGCGCCACAATCATGAAGCGCCGCAATCGTGAAGCGCCACAATCGTGAAGCGCCACAATCGTGAAGCGCCACAATCGTGAAGCACCGTAATCGGATCAAATGAAAGAAACGGAATGCACGCGTTTAGTTTGCATCTTGTAAGAATGCAGCTCTGTAAATAAATTGCCAATATCTTGTCACTGTGAAGTATATACTATCAATTTTTTTTAAACAAACTGCATTTATTCTGCCAGAGTTCTTTAACAAGTTCCGACCTTTTCGCACAAAAAGATCGAACAGTTTTGATCTTGCGGGAACAGCGGCATTGTTACGAGAAGCAGAACTAGAGCACGTGACAGGAAGAACTGAAGACATACCGGGTAAATCTAAGGCTACAACACGGTACCCAAATGCTGACCCCATGCGCAGTGTGTTCGACTTAATCCAAATGTCGGAATTCGAACTGGCTCCGTGTAATAGCAACAGCGGAACTTGGCTAGTCCGTGACGCCGGTAAAGCTTCGCGATAAAAGACATGGTGCTCCTGGCAACAGAGACAGTGATTTGTTAGCAAGGCGTTTAGAAACCCCTTAGTACCAGACCGGAAGTGGAGTTAGTGTTGTTTTCCGGTACAACGTCACAGGTTCCGGCAGCGTTTTCGCGTGGTTGTATGTCCTTTGAAGAAGTCTGAACCAGGAAAATACCAAAAAAAAAAAAAAAAAAAAAATACAAAAAAAAAAAACAAAAAAAAAAGAAAAGGCCGACATAGAAGAACGAATGCACAATCTGCATGAAGTCAACATTTGGAATACTAATGGTCTGTTAGGTGACAATGTAAAACTTAGTAAATAAGTACAGGCCAAAAAGACAGGCGGAGCTACAAGACATTCAGGACTGCTCCAAATATATTGTCCGGAGTGAGGCCGGCATAAACCTGTCCCCATATCCACCTTCAAGTGAACAGTGTCGAAAGGAGAGAAATGCTAACTTGTCACAAGGTCAATTTGAAACTTACAACTCAGTTTCACGGCGAAGAGTTCACGTACATATTTCAATGTAAAAGTTTCAATGCGGACCTAGAAGTCAAATTCTCGAGCCCCCTCCCCCCTCCCCGCCACCCAATTATGGCACGAATCTGTATTACAACTCCCACAGCGACTGAGCAACATGGTCTTGGAGGCGTCCATTCACTGAACGCAAACTGCATTTTAAGGAGCAGTCCTAGAATCGGCCTCAACTTAAGAGGAAAAAACAAAACAAAAACAGTGCACAAAACATCGAACGAAACGCCGACAGAAACACAGAGGCCTTTATATCACAGTGACACAGAGGCCTTTATATCAGAGTGACACAGAGGTCTTTATATCACAGTGACACAAAGGCCTTTATATCACAGTGACACAGAGGCCTTTATATCACAGTGGCACAGAGGCCTTTATATCACAATGACACAGAGGCCTTTATATAACAATGACACAGAGGTCTTTATATCACAGTGACACAGAGGCCTTTATATCACAATGACACAGAGGCCTTTATATCAGAGTGACACAGAGGCCTTTATATCACAATGACACAGAGGCCTTTATATAACAATGACACAGAGGTCTTTATATCACAGTGACACAGAGGCCTTTATATCAGAGTGACACAGAGGCCTTTATATCACAATGACACAGAGGCCTTTATATAACAATGACACAGAGGTCTTTATATCACAGTGACACAAAGGCCTTTATATCACAGTGACACAGAGGCCTTTATATCACAGTGGCACAGAGGCCTTTATATCACAATGACACAGAGGCCTTTATATAACAATGACACAGAGGTCTTTATATCACAGTGACACAGAGGCCTTTATATCACAATGACACAGAGGCCTTTATATCACAATGACACAGAGGCCTTTATATCACAATGACACAGAGGCCTTTATATAACAATGACACAGAGGTCTTTATATCACAGTGACACAGAGGCCTTTATATCAGAGTGACACAGAAGCCTTTATATCACAATGACACAGAGGCCTTTATATCACAGTGACACACAGGCCTTTATATCACAATGACACAGAGGCCTTTATATAACAATGACACAGAGGTCTTTATATCACAGTGACACAGAGGCCTTTATATCACAGTGACACACAGGCCTTTATATCACAGTTACACAGAGGCCTTTATATCACAATGACACACAGGCCTTTATATCACAGTGACACAGAGGCCTTTATATCACAATGACACAGAGGCCTTTATATAACAATGACACAGAGGTCTTTATATCACAGTGACACACAGGCCTTTATATCACAGTGACACAGAGGCCTTTATATAACAATGACACAGAGGTCTTTATATCACAGTGACACAGAGGCCTTTATATCAGAGTGACACAGAAGCCTTTATATCACAATGACACAGAGGCCTTTATATAACAATGACACAGAGGTCTTTATATCACAGTGACACAGAGGCCTTTATATCACAGTTACACAGAGGCCTTTATATCACAATGACACAGAGGCCTTTATATCACAGTGACACAGAGGCCTTTATATCACAATGACACAGAGGCCTTTATATAACAATGACACAGAGGTCTTTATATCACAGTGACACAGAGGCCTTTATATCACAGTTACACAGAGGCCTTTATATCACAGTGACACAGAGGCCTTTATATCACAATGACACAGAGGCCTTTATATAACAATGACACAGAGGTCTTTATATCACAGTGACACAGAGGCCTTTATATCACAGTTACACAGAGGCCTTTATATCACAATGACACAGAGGCCTTTATATCACAGTGACACAGAGGCCTTTATATCACAATGACACAGAGGCCTTTATATAACAATGACACAGAGGTCTTTATATCACAGTGACACACAGGCCTTTATATCACAGTTACACAGAGGCCTTTATATCACAGTGACACAGAGGCCTTTATATCACAGTGACACAGAGGCCTTTATATCACAGTGACACAGAGGCCTTTATATCACAATGACACAGAGGCCTTTATATAACAATGACACAGAGGTCTTTATATCACAGTGACACAGAGGCCTTTATATCACAGTGACACAGAGGCCTTTATATCACAGTGACACACAGGCCTTTATATCACAATGACACAGAGGCCTTTATATAACAATGACACAGAGGTCTTTATATCACAGTGACACAGAGGCCTTTATATAACAATGCCACAGAGGTCTTTATATCACAGTGACACAGAGGCCTTTATATCACAGTGACACAGAGGTCTTTATATCACAGTGACACAGAGGTCTTTATATCACAGTGACACAGAGGCCTTTATATCACAATGACACAGAGGCCTTTATATCACAGTGACACAGAGGCCTTTATATCACAATGACACAGAGGCCTTTATATAACAATGACACAGAGGTCTTTATATCACAGTGACACAGAGGCCTTTATATCACAGTGACACAGAGGCCTTTATATCACAGTGACACACAGGCCTTTATATCACAGTTACACAGAGGCCTTTATATCACAGTGACACAGAGGCCTTTATATCACAATGACACAGAGGCATTTATATCACAGTGACACACAGGCCTTTATATCACAGTGACACACAGGCCTTTATATCACAGTTACACAGAGGCCTTTATATCACAATGACACAGAGGCCTTTATATCACAATGACACAGAGGCCTTTATATCACAGTGACACAGAGGCCTTTATATCACACTGACACAGAGGCCTTTATATCATAATGACACATAGGTCTTTATATCACAATAACACAGAGGCCTTTACATCACAGTGACACAGGTTACGAGAGTATTTTTGATCAATTTAAAACTGGTTACATGAATTCATTCTTGCACAATTTTCGCAGGACGCTGACTGCTGTGTGTTTATTCGGAATGATGATTTTTCGGACATGGATGAAGCTCAAACCGATAGCAACGGGCACAATATTCCAAAACACGACCAAAACAAACTTCTGCATTCAAGCTAATTGCGTTTGCTGTTTTTGGTTTGATTTAATCTGAAACAACTTGGACTTTACAGCGCACCGCACTAGTCAGGAATATTATGCATACCAGCATCACTTCAGTCCATAAACTCTCAATATCATCTTCAATTTTTAAAGAAACGCCTATTTATAAAGGTGGCTTTAAATTTCAAAACTGCAGCAAGGCATGGAACAAAACAAATATTGTTGTTCATCCCTAATTTTAACCAACTGATGACCAATATAAATACTAAGGAAGAAAAACAATATTTTTCCCGCTTAAGCACAGATATAGCGCACAAGGTGAACCAAATCGCAGTGCTATGCATCACCCAAGCATTAAACATCTGAACAGCCACAGTTTGAACTAACAAGTAAGGTAAGAAGGCTTTGTGAAATATACAAGGTGAATAATAGCTCACTATAAGCGGTGTAGCCCTAAAAATTCAAGGAAAACAAACTTGGCCACAACCACTGTCATATCAGCCAAAATGAGTAAAAATGCTCAAGCTTGCGCTACTGAAAATATTAGTGAAATGTTGGTAAAAGAAGGATTAGCTGTTAGTTAGAAGGTGTGATTAGTGTTGATGTACCTGGCAAGTCAAGAGCCACCACGCGGTAACCGGAAGCTGCCAGCAGCGAGATTGTGTTCATATTGGGATAGGTTTTTGATACGAGATCTTGCCATGTTTGTGAACTGAATTTAGCGCCATGCAACAGCAAGACGCTAAATTTCGGGCTTCCACTCGGCGCCGCCTCTTTCACTACGATATCAACTTCCTGCATGCATAAAAGACAAAGTTACCGTTCGCTACTATCAATCAAATAAGGTAGAGCCTAACAGGTGAACTGCATGCTATTTTGAGTCTATTACCATCATAAGCTTTTGGAATATACACGAATGTAAACCAGCTATTTGTACACTTTGTACACATTTACATAGAAAGCCATCTGCTGGAAACTCGTCATAGCAAGATTCCCCCACATTTGTACATGTGACTAAAATATGCCTCTGGCCACCCCCCTCCCCCATGCCCATCCGCCAAAACGCATTCAAATCTGTACTTAGTGATAAAATTCCACCTAAACAACAGCTCTCCACTCCCCCTTAACTCCTCCTAATTCCTGAGCGTTTAACTATCTTCCCTCCGCTTTCAGCGTAGCTGTACAAAACCAGTTTGTTTTTATCAGTGACAAAGTATCGATGCGAGATGTGAAAACAATTATACTTTATAAGTTTCAATACAAAAATTTTGGCTGATTTCAAAAGTATGTAATAAGCCAGTTCACGGTTGCGGGTGTGGAAAATTCGCAGGATCCGAGTGGGGATAAAACATAAAGACCACTGGCGTTTCTGTCCGGGTTTACAACAAGTTTGTCCAAGGACAAAGTCCCAGCTTACGAAAAGCAATAAGACCGATTCCAGCGTGCATGAGCAAGGGAATTTCCCTGAAAATTTGGGCTTCAAAAGATGAGACGGCAAAAGGCTAGCTCAATAATTAATTTAGCATCTGACCAGAACATAGACCGATAAATACATACAAAGATTTGTTTCCCAAAAAATGGGCCAAACAGATTTTTGTATCTCTGGTAGACTGGATAGTCTGCCCTACCTTCGAACAACGCTCGCATTTCGGACCAGTGCGCATATTTATGTAACTTACCTCGATGCGCGGTTCTTATTCAGACAAGTGGGCATGTTTATTTAATTTGTGTTGATGCGCGGCTCTCATTTCGGACCAGCACGCATGTTTATTTACCTTTTGTTGATGAGCGGTTCTTATTTAGGATCAGTGCCCATGTTTATTTAACTTGCGTCGATGCGCGGTTCTCATTTCAGACAAATGCACATTTTTATTTTACTTGCGTTGATGAACGGTACTTATTTTGGACAAGTGCACAACTTTCCTCAGGTTGCCTTGATGCGCGGTTCGCATTTCGGACCAGTTTGCGTCGATGCACGGTGCTTATTCTGGACCTGTAGATATTTTAATTTAACTTGCGTTGGTGCGCGGTTTGCATTTCGGACCAGTGCGCCTGTTTATTCAACTTGCGTTGATGAGAAGTTCGAATTTTGGACCAGTGCGCATATTTATTTAACTTGCGTTGATGCGCGGTGCTTATTTTGGACCAGTGCAAATATTTATTTAACGTGCGTCGATGCGCGGTTCTTATTTCAGGCCAATGCGCATATTTCTTTAACTTGAGTTGATGCGTGGTTCTTATTCTGGACCAGTGCACATGTTTATTTAAGTTGTGTTGATGCGTAGTTCTTATTTTGAATAGTGCGCATGTTATTTAAGTGTCGTTAATGCACAGTACGCATTTCGAACCAGTGCGCATGTTTATTTAACTTGCGTTGATGTACGGTGCACATTTTGGTCCAGTGTGCTTGCTTATTTAGCTTGTGTTGATGTGCGGTTCGCATTTCGGACCAGGGCGCATGTTTTTAACACTTGGCAAGCCTGTGGCTTGCAAGGGGTTTTTTAATTGTGCGACTAACCGTTGGTATCTTTATTTTTCTTGACACTGACCGGATTTCTAGCCATGTGAAAAGAGTGTATTTTTGGAAGTAAATGCGAAGCATTTCACGCACAGCACAGAACACACAGTTGCTCAGCTTTGTGTGAGCTCTCACTGCGTAAATAGATAACACGGCGTATGCCTGATCAGTCAATAAAACCTTAAGTCAACAAGAACCAAACACTACTCGGCTTATAAGACGTATTCAAGCTGTGTTGTTTACAATATAGTATTCAAGCAATAACCCACTGAAGGAAGTAATTTTGCGTTTTAATTTTTGTCAAGTGTTTAACATTTCGCAAGCGAAATGAGGTTTAGTTTTAACTTGCATTAATGCTCGGTTCCCATTTCTGACCAGTGTGTTTGTTTGTTTAGCTTGCGTTGATGAGTGGTTCGCATTTTCCACCAGTGCGCATGTTTATTTAACTTGTGTTCATGCGTGGTTCGCATTTTGGACCAGTGCGCGTGTGCTAATGCGCGGTAATTATTTTGCACCAGTGCAAATGTTTATTTAACTTGCGCTGATGTGCGGTTCGCATTTCGGACCAGTGTACTTGTTTCTTTAGGTTGCGTTGATGCGCGGTTCGCATTTCGGACCAGTGCGCAGGTTCATTTAACTTCCGTTGACACGCGATTTGCATTTCGGACCAGTATGCATGTTTATTTATGTCCCGTCGATGCCCGACTCTTTATGTCTATTCAACTTGTGTCGACTCGTGGTTCTTTCTTCGGACCACTGCGCATGTTTGCTTAACTTGCGTTGATGCGCGGTTCTCATTTCGGACCACTGCACATGTCTATTCAACTTGCGTCGATGCAAGGTTCTTTTTTCGGACAGGCGCGCATGTTTGTTTAACTTGCGTTGATGTGTGGTGCTTATTTTGGACCAGTGCGCATGTTTGTTTAACTTGCGCTGATGTGCGGTGCTTATTTTGGACCAGTGCGCATGTTTGTTTAACTTCCGTTGATGTGCGGTGCTTATTTTGGACCAGTTCGCATGTTTTTTTAATTTCCGTCGATGCGCAGTTCGCATTTTGGGCCATTGCGAATGTATATTTAACTTGTGTTGATGCGTGGTTCTCATTTCAAACCACTGCGCATGTCTCTTTGGGTTGCGTTGATGCGCGGTTCTTTTTTCGGACCAGTGCGCATATATATTTAGCTTTGTGTTGATACGCAGTGCTTATTTTGGACCAAGTGCACATGTTTTTTTTTTTTTAACTTGCGTTGATGTGCGGTTCGCATTTCGGACCATTGCGCATGTTTATTTAACTTGTCTCGATGTGTGGTTCGCATTTCGGACCAGTGCGCATGTTTCTTTAGGTTGCGTTGATACGCGGTTCGCATTTCGGACCACTGCGCATGTCTATTCAACTCGATGCGTGGTTCATTTTCTTCGGACCCGTCCGCATGTTTATTTAACTTGCGTTAATGCGCGGTGCTTATTTTGGACCAGTTCGCATGTTTATTTGTCTTCCGTCGATGCGCGGTTCACATTTCGGACCAATCCGCATGTCTATTTAACTTGCATCGATGCGCAGTGCTTATTTTGGGCTACTGCGCATGTTTATGTAACTTGCGTCGATGTCCGGTTGTTAAATCTGACTATTGTGCAAGTTCATTTAACTTGCGTTTACGCGCTGTACGAGATTCATTGCATTTTTTTCAAAAATTCCGAAAAAATTTCAATATTGTTCCAATTCACTCAAAAAGCACAAGTCGTATGTATGACCCCCTAGAGACGGCTCATATCAAAAATAAATGAAATCTGATAAAAACTGTCGGAGGAAATGCATTTTGATTTTTTTCTTCAAAAATTCCCCAAAAATTCCCTGATCGACTCAAAAAGCACAGGCCGTATTCCCGACCCCCTGAGCATGCCCCAGCCCCAAAATAAATGATGTTTGATCAAAACTGTAAGAGAAGATGCATTTTGAGGTATTTTCATCAAAAATTCCCCCCCAATGTCAAAAATTCATAAGTTGAGTCAAACAGCACAAGCCGTATGCCCAACCCACCTAAGGATGCCTCATGACAAAAATAAATGAAATCGATTCAAAACTGTAGGGGGAAATGCACTTTGAAGTTTTTTCTTCAAAAACTCCCTAAAAAAAACAAAAAATGCCCGATCGACAAAAAAGCACAAGTGGTATGCACGACCCTTTAGGGGTGCCTCATACCAAAAATAAAAGACATCGGATCAAAAATGTAGGAGGAGATACATTTTAAAAGTTTTTCTTCAAAAATTCGCCAAAAATTAAAAAATCACCCCATCGACTAAAAAAGCACAAGCCGTATGCATGACCCCTTAGGGATGCCTCACAACAAAAATAATTGACATCGAATCAAAATTGTAGGAGTTGACGCATTTTGAATTATTTTCGAAATTTTTGCTTCAAAAATTCCCCCAAAATACAAACATTGTTCGATCGACTAAAAAAGCAAAAGCCGTATGCATGACCCTTTAGGGATGCCTCATACAAAAAATAAATGACATCGGGTCAAAAATGCAAAAGGGATACATTTTAAAAATTTTTATTCAAAAATTCGCCAAAAATTCAAAAATCACCGGATTGACTAAAAAGGCACAAGCCGTACCCTTTAGGGGTGCCTCATACCAAAAATAAAAGACATTGGATCAAAAATGTAGAAAGAGATACATTTTAAAATTTTTTCTTCAAAAATTCGCCAAAAACTCAAGAATCACCGGATCGACTAAAAAAGCACAAGCCGTACCCTTTAGGGGTGCCTCATACCAAAAATAAATGCCATTGGATCAAAAATGTAGAAAGAGATACATTTTAAAATTTTTTCTTCAAAAATTTGCCAAACATTAAAAAATCATCCGATCGACTAGAAAAGCACAAGCCGTATGCCCTTAGTGATGCCTCACACCAAAAATAAATGACATTGGATCAAAAATGTAGGAGATACATTTCAGAAGTTTTTCTTCAAAAATTCGCCAAAAATTCAAAAATCATCCGATCGACTAGAAAAGCACAAGCCGTATGCACGACCCCTTAGGGATGCCTCACACCAAAAAAAAATGACATTGGATCAAAAATGTAGAAGGAGATACATTTTAAAAGTTTTTCTTTAAAAATTCGCCAAAAATTCAAAAATCATCCGATCGACTAAAAAAGCGCAAGCCGTATGCATGACCGCTTAGGGATGCCTCACACAAAAAATAAACGACATCGACTCAAAACTGTAGGAGTAGATGCATTTTGAATTATTTTCGAGATTTCTGTTTCAAAAATTCCCCAAAAATACAAAAATAGTTCGATCGACTAAAAAAGCACAAGCCGTATGCATGACCCCTTAGGGGTGCCTCATACCAAAAATAAATGACATCGGGTCAAAAATGCAGGAGGAGATACATTTTAAAATTTTTTCTTCAAAAATTCGCAAAAATTCAAAAATCATCCGATCGACTAGAAAAGCACAAGCCGTATGCACGACCCCTTAGGGATGCCTCACACCAAAAAATAAATGACATTGGATCAAAAATGTAGAAGGAGATACATTTCAGAAGTTTTTCTTCAAAAATTCGCCAAAAATTCAAAAATCATCCGATCGACTAGAAAAGCACAAGCCGTATGCACGACCCATTAGGGATGCCTCACACCAAAAAATAAATGACATTGGATCAAAAATGTAGAAGGAGATACATTTCAGAAGTTTTTCTTCAAAAATTCGCCAAAAATTCAAAAATCATCCGATCGACTAGAAAAGCACAAGCCGTATGCACGACCCATTAGGGATGCCTCACACCAAAAAAAAATGACATTGGATCAAAAATGTAGAAGGAGATACATTTTAAAAGTTTTTCTTTAAAAATTCGCCAAAAATTCAAAAATCATCCGATCGACTAAAAAAGCGCAAGCCGTATGCATGACCGCTTAGGGATGCCTCATACAAAAAATAAACGACATCGACTCAAAACTGTAGGAGTAGATGCATTTTGAATTATTTTCGAGATTTTTGTTTCAAAAATTCCCCAAAAATACAAAAATTGTTCGATCGACTAAAAAAGCACAAGCCGTATGCATGACCCCTTAGGGGTGCCTCATACCAAAAATAAATGACATCGGGTCAAAAATGCAGGAGGAGATACATTTTAAAATTTTTTCTTCAAAAATTCGCCAAAAATTCAAAAATCATCCGATCGACTAGAAAAGCACAAGCCGTATGCACGACCCCTTAGGGATGCCTCACACCAAAAATAAATGACATTGGATCAAAAATGTAGAAGGAGATACATTTCAGAAGTTTATCTTCAAAAATTCGCCAAAAATTCAAAAATCATCCGATCGACTAGAAAAGCACAAGCCGTATGCACGACCCATTAGGGATGCCTCACACCAAAAATAAATGACATTGGATCAAAAATGTAGAAGGAGATACATTTCAGAAGTTTTTCTTCAAAAATTCGCCAAAAATTCAAAAATCATCCGATCGACTAGAAAAGCACAAGCCGTATGCACGACCCCTTAGGGATGCCTCATACCAAAAATAAATGACATTGGATCAAAAATGTAGAAGGAGATACATTTTAAAAGTTTTTCTTCGAAAATTCGCCAAAACTCAAAAATCACCCGATCGACTAGAAAAGCACAGGCCGTATGCACGACCCCTTAGGGATGCCTCACACCAAAAATAAATGACATCGGATCAAAATTGTACGAGGAGATGCATTTTGAAACAAAGTTTACTAAATAAACAACTAACTAACTAACTAACTAACTAACGGACGCCACGGCAAACCGATAGGAATACCCCAGCTTACGTGTAACGTAAGCTGGGCTAAGAAACTGGGACTTTTGTCCACTGGGGCTTAAGTCCGGGATTCGGCAAACCCTTTATTAGGATGCAGGAAAATTTATTCATGGGATTGTTAAATGAGTTTCTAACACAAAACTGCATCTTATTTCTAATTGATAGTGATGCTTTTATGCATGTTTCCCAAAGCAATTTACCGTAAACACGTTGACAAAACTTTGGATCGGCTTATTCGGCACGTTTGCAATAAATACGAGGAGATAAAAATAGAGGAGGAGATAACAATAGTTGGAGATAACAATAGTTACAGTAGGAGATAGGCAGGATGGACGTTTCCCTCTTTGACAAGGTCCTATCGGCCGACATGCAAATACATGGTTTTAAAAACTTCTTGGCGAATTATTATTAATACGGCAATTCTGGTTGCAAAAGAAAGAAAAACGATTACTCGTTCATTGCCGGCTTAGAGAAATATTAATTTCGGTATTACATAAAGCGAATTTTGTAGCTACTTTGTTCATATTTCACTTTTTAAAATCGTGTTTTTTAAACAGATTTTTTGTGATATCATAGTGCTCCGATTTCATGTCCGTTGATGGCAGACTTCGACAAACTCCAAACTTGAGCAAAAAGTGTTTGCATATTCACTGTTTTCGCAGACAGTAATGAGGGTTTCTATATCTTAACCCCCAAAAAATGAATATAAAATTGTCATTTGACCACGTATATTGTGCGCCTTGATTTTAACGGAATCATTTATGTGATACATCCTTTCTAAAACTGGAGCATCAGAGACACGATCCCCCGCGTAGGGCGGATTACTCATGAAATCGGCGTTAAGGCCGATTTGCAAAGTGTTATACTACTGCCACTTTCTCAATTTAAACAATTTTTCATTTTGGAATTTCGATACAAGCTAAGTTTTATATTTAAACAAAGTCATTTTGGCACTTTTCAGTTAGTTTTATCAGTGTGTGGAATTTTAGAAATTCCCACGAAAAGTTTTGCAGACACAGCCTCGACTACGTGTTGCAATACGCAGACAAAATTATATAAAAAAAACCGAAGTCATTTTGACAATTTTTCGTGAATCCGTGTGCGAGATTTTAACACAATCCAATTAATAGTTTTGGAGATCTAGCCTGAACAGGTAACTGGGCGACAAGTCAGCTGGACGAAAATTCTGGGGTCAACCAGGTGACGAAAATGCGGTCAACAAATAAAAGTCAACTGGGCCACAACAAAAGTTAACTAGGCGACAAATAAATTTAAACCGTGTGATAATTTAACGATAATAAACTTGAACGGCGAGTACTAAAAATATCCTTAAAAGTCAATTTCGAAAATTTCTAATTGCATTAACTACACGTCATTGGATCTATTAGGTTCTTACAAGCATTCATGGAACATCACTGATCGTACTTATTACAGATTCACGGCGCGATCCAGCTGGAGCAGGCACTCCGCTTACTCTTGTGAATTGCAATATTTGTTGAAATTCTACACTCGTGGCCCTCGTCTTTGTGTTGCTGTCGCATCCAACTACCGCTGACTACACAAGGGTGTGGTTCCTCTTTTTAATTTGGCAAAAAGTTAACTTTGTAATTTTTAAAAGTGTTATATTTGTAACAGACAACCTCCAAAACTTTTATTTTTAACAGATCAAGAAATGTAGACTTGAATGTGTTAACAAACTCACTCAAGGACTGCAAAAATTTTTAAAGTCCAGCAGGGTCAATGTCCTTGGGCCGATCTGGCTAATTTACAATATCAACTTTTGATAGCATCCATACTACCTCTATGTAAAATATTTTGAAAATCTATTAAGAAATGTAGGCGTGAGTGCGTTGACAAACTCGCTCAAGTGCTCTTAGAATGTGTGAATATTTAAAGTCCAGCTGGGTCACTGTCCTTGGGTCGACCTGGCTGATTTACATTTTCATTTATTAGTGAAAGAAAAATAAAAAATATTGAAAAATTCAATCTACATTGGCTGCTTATCAAATATCGGTAGTTCAGTATTGAACTAGAACCTCATTTCGCTAGCGAAATGTTAACCACTTGACAACAATTAAAACGCAAAAATACTTCCTTCAATTGGCTATTTCTTGAATAATATATTGTAAACAACACAGCTTGAATACGTCTTATAAGCCGAGTAATGTTTGGCTTGTGTTGACTTAAAGGTTTGATTGACTAATCAGGCATACGCTGTGTTATCTATTTGCGCAGTGGGAGCTCGCACAAAGCTGAGCAACTGTGTGTTCTGTGCTATGCGTAAATGCTCCGCATTTACTTGCAAAAAAATACACTCTTTTCAGATGGCGTTTTAAACAAGAAAACGAAATCAGGGGAAAATAAAATGTGTCATGCACACGTTCATCTCAAGTACTGCCTAAGTCCAAAGTTTTGTGGCCCTAGGGCATGTAGTACCAGTGGAGGAGATGACAAAAGAAATCCGATCACTGTCAAGATAAAAAAAAAAGATACCAACGGCTGCTCGCACAAATTCATAAACATCTTGCAAGCCAAAGGCTTGACAAGTGTTAATAATCTATTGAAATTTAAAAGTTTTAAAAATTTATTTGTATTTCCTTTTTTCATATTTTTTTGTTTATAAGGAAAGTAAATAAATTGTTTATGTAGTCTGCAACATAAAAAATGAAAACAAAATCGATTTCTGTGACATTCGAATTATCGGTAGTCTATTCCGGAACAGCCTACTAGAAAATATCTGGTTTCCAATTTGCTTCAGAATTCTAATTTTAAGTAATACGATGTTAAAAGTATAGCCTGTAAAAATCATTACAGTTTTGCACTAACTTAAGTTTCAGTATATCACATAGCAGTCATTCAGTTTTGTTAGCAAATTTACAGAGTTTCTTAGTTATAACGCCATAAACACAACGCCTCACACATATTATAAGAAGCTTTAAACCTTGAAACATACTTAGGACATAATGTTAATGTCGCTGAGGGAACAGTTCACATTAAAATGTCGAGTGATAACTTCTCAAAATTTACATATTTAAAAAAAAAACAAAAAGCTCGAAGCAGTATTTTATTTTATCGCTTCTACTATCAGTGAAAAAATTAAACTGTAAAAAAACCCGAAAATACCGCGGTTTGTCTGTTTCGGTTTTTTAACCGAACCGAAGAACCGCGGTCGGTGTTCGGTTGCGGTACGAACCGTAACACCCCTATTGCTTACATGGGGAATAATAACGCCATCGATCTGTGTCGTGCGCCGATAAAATTGATGCCAACTGCGGGTTCTGCTGGACAGGCCACTGTCCACAAAACATCAGGCTTATATCACACTTTCAATCAACACGTATTTATTCTTTGTGTTTTTGCAAACAAAAACAATGTCTCCCCTGCTAAAACCATTATTCTCCAATAAACCTTTTCCGTTTTTCTGGAATGTTACTCTCTCTACTGTTTCTTCGAATCTCATGCCAAAACCAACTCCGCCAGATTTCCTCGCATGAAGACAAAACTGAGATGTTTAACTTTCTCACATTCGAGCCTATTACAGCCGATATAGACCTCACAATGCACCATAATCGACACTGACCATTGTCTTTGTGATATAACCGCTCTAGGTAAGTCGCATACAAAAAGGCCAATTACGGGCAATGCACGAAACAGCTATTAAACGATAGTTACGTTGCCACTGTTTTCAAGTAAGCTTAAAGAATGCAGGGACATCGTTTAATCTTATGGGCAACGCCTAGATCCGCAGCGTGGTCAAATTAAAAGATAATTTATTCTCATTTCATCCAGATTGACAACACTTGTATATCTATAATGAATAAGGAAATTAGAATTTGAAGATATTACTATTTACATACAATTTAACAGAAGTATAGAAGTATCTAATTACATACAGTAGGTATTTACTTACACCTATTTTAGAGTGATGAAATCAGAACGGTAAGGCAAGAAGTTCGTATAACTTATATACTGCCCACCCTTTCCATTTACAATTGTATCACACATTTTTACTTTTATGCCAAGGTGGAATGTCAAGTTTTGCTTGAGTGTTACTAAAGAAAACAGTTACTTAATTTACATATTCACCTAAGAAGTGGTCTTTTAATAACGATTTGAACTTACGTTGCTGATAGCACATAACTATGTCAGGAGGAAGTTTATTCTATAACTTTGGACCGTTTATCGAAATACAATGAGATTTAATAGTTGTTCGGGAATAACATATTTTAAACTTGCTGCTTTGCCGCGTTTCGTATGTCATACCTTCATTTTCGAGGGCAAACAATATGATTGCACACGTATAGGAAGTATTTTATGATACCCCTTGAACATAATTAACAAAACCTTAAATTTTATTAGCTCATTTAATTTTAGCAGCATTAATTCGTAAAATAGTTTACTAGTAATTGTGTATTTAGTTACATTGGACATTAACCGTATTGCTTTCTTCTGCAACATGAAAAGGGATTCTAACTTTGTGTAGTAAGTACAACCCCACACTTCAACACAATATGTAACATATGGAAGAAACAGCGCGTGGTATATTGTAAGAAGAGTGGTTACGTTCAGAATGTGTTTGACTTATACATAATAGATAACGTCTTCGCTAATTTACTTTAATTTTATCGATCTGTGGTTTCCATGACAGCTTATCGTCTATTAAGACACCTAAAAACTTTGTTACATACACTTGCTCTATATTCTTACTGTTTATTCTAATCGAAAAAGTATTTTTAAAGTGTGCCTTACTAAATATCATAAAATTTGTTTTACTTACATTCAGTGAAAGTTTGTTAACATTGAACCAAGTATTTAACACGTTAAGTTCTGAGCTAATTTCATTGCATAGTGTTTAAATATTATTACCTGTCCTAAATATATTTGTATCATCAGCAAACAATACAAACTTTAACAAATTCGACACATTGCATATATCATTTATATATAGAATAAAGAGCTTGGGACCAAGAACGGATCCTTGTGGAACGCCACATAATATGCTGGATAACTTTGACTTTCATTCATCAATTTGAACAAATTGTTTTCTTTCTGAAAGATAACTTCGAATCCAATCATAAGCAATACCTCTTATTCCATAGTGATACAGTTTATCTAGTAATATTACATGGTCAATAGTGTCAAAGGTTTTCTTAAGGTCAATAAAAACACCAACCATAATTTTCTTTTCATCTATTGCTTTAGTTATTTCTTCTACAAGTCCGATTAACGCTACGGCAGTGGACCTTTTTTTCCGAAAACCATACTGGTTATCACTCAATAAACAATGTTTATCTATAAATTTATCTAGGCGCACATCAAAGAGTTTTTCTAGAATTTTAGAAAACTGTACTAATAGTGAAACCGGTCGATAGTTCCTAAAACATGATTTTTCACCTGATTTATACAAAGGAACGATTTTCGCTATTTTCATTTAGCACGGGAAAATTCCTTGTAAGAAGGAAAGGTTACAAATATGTGTGAATGGTGTTTTTATTAAATGGGCTATTTCCTTTACAAATTTCATTGATAAACTATTACAGTCAAGAGATAACAAGCTATTATTTAAAATAAGAATATGTCAAGCAAATAAGAAATATTATTATTTTTAGCGCAATTACTTGTTTGCTGTGTTATGATAAATTGTTTAAACGTTACACCTTGAGTGAAAGTGATGTGTCAGAATAGCCTACTCCATTTTGTAGTCGTATATACACGGAATATACGACATTTCAATGTTCGGTCGTATATGCACGGAATATACGACTTTTCAAATTGCCGTCGTATATGTACGGAATATACGACTTTGAGTGCTCGGTAGTATATACACGGAATATACAACTTTCAATGTTTAGTAGTATATATACACGGAATATACAACTTTTCAAATTTATAACATCACTTTTTTTAATTTGAGGAAGTGAGTATACACATAAGAAAGGTTATAAGACTTATAACCTTTGAAAAATATGAAGAAATCAATTTTTCTAAACTTTGTCAGCAAACAAAGTCAAATTGATAGGTTGATTATATACTAATCGGTTTATCGTGTTTGTGGTGTGTAAAATGATGTTAAGTGTAATTTTTAAAAATTATTGCACAAACACTGGAGTAAATAATTCTACACTTAAATGATCTTGATATTGCACAAGTAAGCGCCTAATACGTTCTGGACTATTTTTTGCGCTGGTGTCAACATAAACAACGCTAGCAACACAGTCGTAACCCTCTACGACCAGAACTAGTTCCCTTCGTTACCAGTACTTTTACCACTAAACACTACTTTGAAATATATAAAACTTTAACAATTATTTTAATACCAACTTTCCGATATTTCACCAATAACTACATTCAAAACGCTAAAAATTAGCCATTTTCCCCTATTTTTGTGAATAAATTCCTACGCATCTACCAAGGCAACATGTAAACAACCGCCATTTTCAAATACGAACATTAAATATGCATTTGATTTTTAAAGGTTTTGGGACGTTGTTCAAACCTCCCACAGCTGAAAACGACAATATTATTAAATTTAGTAACTATCTTCGTACCATAAAAAGGTAAGTTGGTAAATTAAACGAGAAATTAAGATAAACATTAGAACCTCAACTGGTCACGAATACCAGCTATCACGAATTATCACCCATAATTTTAACTTAAATTTTCCCCCTTAAAACGGTCTTAATTTCTAAAATAAATGTCATGTAATATTTTCCAATACCCATTTTAGTTATTCCCGGCATATGAAATACAAAAAAAACGTATTTAAAAATCCTAAAATGGAATTTAAAATAGTTTAAAATTACTTTTGGTTTTCACAGAACCGCCAAAACACACGTTTTAAATAGCCGTTTAATCGTAAAAATACTGTTTATATGCCTAAAAATTTAATAAATACCAAAACTTAAAAGCATGACGCACCTGAATTATAAACAAATTCAATTTTTAAATAGTTTTCTACGAGTTTCATGAGTTTTGAACATGGCTTTCCCAGTCAAAATGGCAAAATTTTAACGTTCGAGTAAAAGTCTCGATGGGACTTGAACCCCAGACCAAACGATTTGAAGTCCCACGCTCTATCAACCACGCCACTGGACCAGTTGTACGACTGAGACCTGTTATTGTAATACATGTAAAAAATCAATATGTCAGTCCTGGACGAAATTCACATTATATTGCGTCCTTACCACAACCGCAATTTGGAAAGTCGTATATTCCTTGTATATACGACTGAACATTGAAAGTCGTATATTCCGTGTATATACGACTGAACATTGAAAGTCGTATATTCCTTGTATATGCGTCTGAACATTGAAAGTCGTAAATTCCTTGTATATACGACTGAACATTGAAAGTCGTATATTCCGTGTATATACGACCGAACATATATAAGACCACTAAATAAAGTAGAAAAATTTTACACATCACTTTCACTTACGGTTTTACGTTTATATAATTTACTATAACGGCAGTTACTAATTGCCAATAAGCAATTGCTCTGAAAAAAACAGGGTTTCTTATTTACTTGACATATTCTTATTTTAAATAATAGCTTGTTAGATGCTTTCGACTTAAAACTTAGAACAGTGGAAACAACTTCTTGTTCATCAGTTGGTAACAGAAACATACTTGAATTATTTTGACGCGGTAAAAAATCCCTATAATTGACATTTCCGTCACTATGCTTAGTTCAACAAAAGAGCCGACAAAACAGGGAAGGGGGGAGGATCGAGGTTAGGTGCAGCGACTACACGTAACACTTTTTACGCAATGATGTTTTACGCATTTCTTGTTTATCTATACGAATTAAATTTTTAACAAGATACTGTTCAAAATATAAACATATTTTACGTGATGGCGTCACATGTCGTACTCGTTTGCCTTACTCGAGACTTAAGTTGGCAAAATCTTTTGGACCTACCAAACAGCAATAGCACCAAGTTTGGACTTTTCCCAATGTTCAGCGGCTGAGATTTTGTTACGTAATGACGTCATACGCTTCCTTAATACATTAACACGCGTCAAAAGCTGAGAGAACTGTCCGACAATCGGACTTTTCGTTTCGAGTTATTTGACACACATTTCGTTCACAAGACACTGACACACACACACACTAAGAACAGACATACTGTGACACAACGTACGAGCACTATATGTCAGAAGTTCTCTTACACTCATTAGGGGACACCGAACTTGTACATCTACTCGTACAAACTTAGCTCCAAGAAGCAGCACGCTATATTTCCACACAGAAAATATTTCAGATAATCTCTAACCCTTTATATAATTTCTGATCATTTGACTTGGATCATTATAAACAAACGTTTGGCACGTGAGTGCGTAAGCTAACTTTTCTGAACTTTAATGAAGAAATAACAGATATAAAGCCCATTAAAAATTGTGCCTATTTTGTAAAAAGGGTACCTTAGGCATGACCTTTCTGTAAATGTTTGAATAATTGGTGGACCCGGTATGTGGGATTCGTGCCTCAAAACACATGAAGTTGACCCCTATTAGTGGAGCAATGTAAGGCTTCGAAGCTCTGACAGGGAGTTATACTCGTACGGTGTTATTTAAGTCAGACAAGCACAGCAACGCATTCGTTCTCCACCCCTTGCACGAACAGATGCATTAGCTACCTTGCCATCCACAGAGAATGTACTGTGTCTTTCAACTATTTTAACATCCTTTGCTCTCTGAATAACGTCCTGGGGAATGTCAACAAATGACGATGTTTTCCACGAATTGTGGATCTTCAGCTGAGCAGGTTTCGACTTCCTCGGAAAGTACGAATAGGCCATATATATGATGATGACAGCCCCAAGGGTTGCAAACACAACCGACTTCGTGTTAACTTCTACTGGAGCCATTCCTTTATCATGAATAGTTCCACGGAAATTTATTTATTTCTTTTTCTGGAAGTGACAACGTTTTTGAAATGGCTACACGTACCACGGTGGTGTGAATACGAAAAAAAAAAAGGCATCAGTCGCGTTTATGTCCAATAGCCAACCTCTACAGCCGTTGGTCTGTTGTGTATAACACCTTTTCAGGCATCAGTCGCGCGCGCGCGCAAAAAAAAAGAAACACTCAACTCCTCTATTCCCATGTGCCAATGTAACCCAAATCTATATCTATCAGGGAACGATAGAAATATTTATGGGTTTTAAAATTCATTGAAAAACTGATTTGCTTGTCAAAACCCTTAGATCTTACTCATTGCTACCACGGAAGTGATTGCCAAGAACTCTCTACAGTAAAAAATTGTAAAACTTTCATTTACCAAACCTAAAAATTTTTTTGTTCTTTACGTTAACAGAAAAAAACGTCATAACGCAAACTGAATTTGGTTGTCTACAATATCTATATTGAAGTGTCAAATTTTGATATTTCAGTGTCTAAAATTGACATTATAATGCAGCTTATTATTCTTTTGAAATATACAGCTTAATTAGTTTAAATGAAAATGGTCTCTCCTTACCATTTAAAAAATGATGAAGTTTGTTAATTTTCCAGTCGACAAATTTGAACTGATCATCGAAAAGTTTATAAATTTATGGACGTAACTTAAGGCCCAGATGAAAACGTCAAGTTTACCCCTTGATGTGTCACCTTGGACTACATTTTATTTACATTGCTGCGGCTAGACAAGACAATAAAAATGACATAGTGAACTCTTAAGCATGTTCATCTTCATAGATTCAAAATTAAAAAAAAAACAGAATCAGAAACTGAAAGGGGGCAAAGTAGTGTTGGATGTCTTCTCAACTATATATATAGCGGTTTTTGGGAATTGTTCACATCATATCAAGAACTTATTAGAGTTTTTATGTAGCTTGAGTTTCAAAATTACAAAAAGGTCTTGCTTATTTTTTTGTGTGTACACCTATACAAGTATAAGGAGAACAAAGTTTAGGCGTGCTCCAAACAGTTTTTCTTTTGAATTTCAAAAAATATCGACTTATAGACGACGAGGCCATCACTATGGGTTTTCCAATGTGTTAAGCATTGGTAATCGCGATCGATAATAGAAATTTTGCGGGATATTAGCCCAAAGTAAATTTTGAACGGGTTCCTCTGTAACTTTATTTGCAATGCGTTGTCAATTAACCGAGCTGTAAGTGTCGGTGCTGTTGTGTAATGCCATGAATTCAATAGTTAAAAAATAAATTATGTGGTCAAATTTTATGCATATTTGTCGCTGTCTTTGTGACGTCATATTCAGGGGCGATAGACCATTTTATGTCGTCGTTTTGACGTCATGTACAAGGAAACATGTCGGTTCTATGGAATTCTATATAGTTCAGGAAAGTGTGACGAAGAGTGCATTGTGTACTGAAGCATGCAGTGTTCTGTGATGACTTATATGAAGTACTGGCTAGCTGTTTGAAAGACGATTTAAAGACTAATATTTCAATGAGCGTCTAATATTGTTCTATTGTGCAAGCCATACTTTATTCAGCATGCAAAATGAAAATGATATAGGCTAGCCCGGGGATGTTTGAAGGCTATTTGTGAAACGTCATGATACTAATTTGTTGTCAGCGAACTATTTAGCAGTCAAGTAATGTTTTAGAAAGACGTCAGGTGGCAAATAACGTTTAAACCAGGGCAGTAAAATATGGCCAATTGCCTGATCGGATGAATGTTTTTTTTTTCGGGAATGTGCAACGATTTTATATCACATGGCTAGGCTTCTCATATAAAACGGAACTTTACGGGAGTGGGTGGTTAGTCCCAAATTAGATTTGATGTGTGATAAAATGGATTAAGAATGGATTTCTTCTGGGTGAGTTGAAATATCTACCGTCCTTAAATGAAAAGGAAGATATTTAAGCAAATTATTTTAAAATGTTTGTCATGTTGTCAATTCATTTAGTAATATTTTTATGCATAATTCAGATGTCGTGAAATGTACAGTATGTTATTGTTATGTTGTTATATTTAACTAAACAATGATATAGAATCTAACTGCCTCTTTATAAAGTGTGTTTTTGAATAATGAATAATGCAATAAGAAAATATAATTATAACATGTGCTGTGTAATATATTGATGCATCGGTGCTAAGCTCTTTGCGTATGGATTTTGGTTATATTGTCATTTTAGAAATATCAAGTACTTGGTTACTTAATAAGAATATTAATAATTATTCTATACAGTTACTTAAATATTTTTTGTTTTCATTTTTTGCAGTTTTCACCTTATGTCAGGCAACCACATAAGAACGAAAAAAATACGATCAATGGTTAATTCAGCTTTCTTTTGAACATCACAGATGCAGTTCCAGCAATGTGATTGAACCATAGTCAACTTGCAAAATGCATAATTTTTTATTTTATTTATCTTGGATAGTTTATTTACGTATACTGTAAGTTTAATCGTTCGGTAAATCCCGTGACTGTGGGTAACAAGTAATTTACAGTGAGGTGATTTTTGAGGGATTTTCTCAGAAATCCCATTTCGAGGATTTCCCTCATCAGCAAACGTTTTGCATCGAGTCGACTCTGCAAACAGAAAAGTTCGACTCCAAAAGTCCTTCTTCCCTTCTGCAGGCTGCAGGGCATTGCAGAATCGTTGCAGACGAAGTTGAACCCAGGTTGGTGAGCTCGCGTCCTCCACTTGGTTGATACTGCGGCAACTTTGCTTGTAAAGTTGCAACCACTACCTCTTTCTATGCCATTTATGCAAACGCTGATGTGTTGCGACGACTTGACACAGTGTCAAGTTGTGGAGCCTCCGATTTCCACCTCGGCAATTGAGTCGTCCACGTGGTTGTCACAGCGGCGGCGTACCTGTCACGGGTACTCCACCTCGATACTGCCCGGTCGTTGCATCATCAACATGGTGTAAGCATCGGCCCCATGTCAAGGTAAGAGGCACTCATCCAGCTGCAGCATAGGTGTAGAGCTAATTAGGGGTTTGTGTATTGTTGTGACATAAATACACATGAGGCGGTCATCGACACAGGTGCGATCGAGTGCTCGAGTTCATGTCGATGTCGACAGCAGCGATCTGACACACGGCAGCGTGTTGTTTCTGCGCAGATCTTACAAGTTGAATTTGACTCGATCATGTGGTCGGTGGTTATAGTAGCGGCTCATTCATGTCCAGGTCTTTCCGATATGACACATGACTATAATATGCCAGATACGGCTGGCCAGGGTCATATATGCTACGGGTTGTCATTGTCACGTACCGTGCCAGTGACGGGTCCATCATCTGATGAGTCGCTGCAATCAGGGGTCGTGTACGCAGCGATTCGTTACTCTCACAATTCGTGGCAGTTGCGGGTCGATCATGTGACGGGTCACTATTACAGGTCGTGTACGCAAGGGGTCGTCATTGTCACGACCCGTAGCACTGATGGTTCGATTATGTGATGAGTTATTACTATCGCGGTTGTACTTGCAACGGACTGTCACTGTCATGATCCATAACTGGGACCATCACGTGACAGCTCCACCATATCACTGGTCGTTACTGTCGAGAGCCGTGCTGCTACGACTCGGCCAAATGACGGGCCGTACCTGTCACGACCCGTGAATGGGGTGGGTCGCCACTGTAACGGGTCGTGTCTGCGGCAACTATGTCACATGTTACTCGCTGCAGCGACGGTTATCGACGCTGCATCGAGTCGTGCGTGAGATGGGTCGCTTATAAAGCACCTGAATAGGAGTGTATGGACTTTTATCACTCCTTTGAAGCTAATATAAAATGTTATGTTTTATTTAATATCTTACTTGTCAACAACAGTTGTAATTGCATACTTATGTAGCTTTCTTTCTATTGTAGACTCAAAGTCAATCCAGGACTCTTGTACTCACAGCAACGGGCAGGTGATCCCAACACCAGATGCACAGCGTGGCTTCGTCGTTGGGGCATACAACCGTACACATTTGACAATCGCTGCGATCAGTGTGCAACACATTGGAGGACTCGCTTTTCTAATTTTTGTTACAACAACAGGAGACCGCTCGAGTATGTGTTGTGAGTCGCAGACGCTCGAAAAGTGAGGAATCATCAGTCTCGCAGCATACCTTTTTACTGGCCACTTTTACTATGATTGATAAATCGGGTAAGGATGTGTCGCTTAAGTCGAAGACACTTAAAATCCAGACGTTTCCAATCTCCTTATCCGATGCCACGGTATCGACACCCGGAATCTGCTTGGTCAACCCATATCAGGTCGATGTGACATCGGCCATGGGTACACGCATTGTGAGCTTCAACCCCCTCCTTACAGGCACCCATCCAGTCAGTTGCATCAACGCCTCTGCTGAATGACTTTATGATGGAAGCAAATAGACTTGCTCAAGATGTGCCTATACTGATACATCTGTATTGAAACGGAAATGGACATCAATATAGCTACAGCGGTGAAACAAGTTTTTCTGAGACTCTTCCTCATCGAGCACAGGAACTATCCCAGTTGAAGCAGTTTGTGCTTAGCTTGAATTTACATCCAGATACTTTAAAACATGTATCAGACGAGGAACTTAAAGCATTACGCAATCTCGCGTCGAAGTCAAGCTCTGTACCTTCTGCGACGTCACTCCTCAACGCCGTGCTCACGGCTACCATTACTACAAGGCCCTCGTTGCCCAAGGGAATATAACCACCGTTTCGTCCTCTCAGGGCCTCTATGTAGCCATTGACGGACAATAAAGAACAGCTGGAAGGCGATCCAGTTTATGGCTCGTCCTCTTCGTCCTCTGCTTAAAATTCCTCGCTAAGGAGGTTGAACAGCGGAGATGATGAACATGAGCAAATCCCACTCCGTGTACGGGAATAGCGGTACATAAACCTCCCTTGCCACCGGTCATGACTTCTGTGTCACAGTCTGTACCACTTTCGTTTTTGTGACTTAGACAGGAAGCGTTTCCGCGGTGGATGTTATAAGTGCATTAAATATATCCTTAATTGTATTTATTTTATCATATCCGTAATGTTGTGCGCAATGTCACTAATATCCCGTCCATAAGAACAGACTCAACACTTCTTGTTTCGTTTGTTTATTTAAACTTCGTTTATGCTCTCTTTTTCTTTTTATCCAATGCTGCTCGCGTTTCACATTGACTACTCGCTATTAAAAAAATTATCGAACTTTTCATTATAATTTATCATTGAAACGTCCCACTACCAGCTCAGTTTGCACCATTTAAACTCACACCTTACGTGGGGCCTCTAATATTTCCAGAAATCATCTGCTAAGGGTGCAGCTACCGCGCTCCTTATATGCAGGCTGGCAGAACACCAGCCGCTAATTACAAATGCGACCAATCAACATATTTCGCGCGTAAAGTATGAACCAAAAGAAAAAATTACTTGGCCAAAATCATGTGTTATATTAAAATCATAATAGCTTACAGAAACCGTCACCTGTTACCACCGGAAAATTACACGAAAAGTTTGTGTTTCTAATGCAAAAATTTTACTCGTCTCAAAAACCATTAAAAGTGGAAACCAAAATTGCCACCTTGCCATCTGAGCGAGCTCTATCACATCTTATATAAGCTTATAAATCCAATGTCTAGATCCTGAGATATCTGCTATACTTAACACATATGTATATTTTGAAATCGGGTAAATTCCACAAAAAGATCCCAAACAAACTTAAGCTAAATACCATCGCGTTCCTTAGGTTCCATTGTCCAAACATTCCAAACTGTCCGACTTCGCCCAAACGAGTTTCACAGAAAACTCGTCCTCAACCTTATTCCCAAGTATTGTACTACACATAACCAACACAACGAACTCTGCCGACATATGCCTTGATACTCTTACAAAATGTAACGTAAACCTCAACACCAAAATCATAAGACATGTACATCCGGCACCGTAGCCACGCCCCTTCCCGTCTAAGATATTGCATGTCAGAACTACCTACCAATGAAACGATGGGGTGTTACAGATGCAACTGCTTACCTATCTTCGCGGCATGGCGCCGTGGCTACCCAACAACATTAATCCAGAGCCCAGCGTTCCATTGACGGAGCATGATTGCAGGCTTCTGGTGGAGGTTACACGAAGAGTCTACGAGCATTACCATTTTCAAGCGCACAAGAAATTCGTAGAACCTGACAGAAAAGTGTTATTTGATCAAATTTTTGATTCGGTGGTGGCAGCATCTTTGGATCATCTCAAGTTCAATGCTTATCTTCTCATCTCATTAGTAATACTACACCAGGACCAAGCACTACCACACTCCAATATCAGCATTGAGGACGACGCTAGCAGCCCCCGTTTCACGCGGATAGACGAACAGTCTGAACTCTTCCCGCCCGAAATGTTGAAAGGTATCATTGAGGCAGCGAGAGTAAAATCGCAGGATGCTTAAAGCCTCGACACCACAAGGAAACAGACCGAGACAGCGTCAGTCAGTAGTCCCTTCTACGCCAAAAGCCAAGAAGAGGCCGAATCTGTTGCCATTGTCTACGCCACAGAAGCTTAAGCTAGACATAAAAAAGCAGGCTGGCTCTCCAAAGCAGAGGTATCCACCAGTTAAAGTATCTGACCTAGATCGCATGTTGATCCCTACCAGATACTTTAAATATTTGCAAAGAACTGGTCTTTCCATTTCCCAAATTGAACACAAATGTGCCCGTAGGAGGAAGGCTAAAGAATTTTTGGTAAGCTTGGAAAGCGTTAGGAGCCCCCAAACCTGGTTGCATTGGGGTACCCTTTATCGTTTGTGAGAGACAGGTCGGGCCATCCAGTCCTTCCACCGCTATCAAAGCTTGACGACCCTTTTTTAGCTTTGCGAACAATGGTTCAAGAGCTGAAAGAAAAGAAAACCATGGAAAGACGTCTACGGGCACTCAAGGGGTTTCAGTCGTGTTTTTCTGGTTGTGAGAAGCCGGACAATTGGCGTCTCGTCATAGACTTGTCATCTCAATCAATTCATACACCTTTCATTATTCAACATGGTCACTCAGTAGTTGATCAAAACCAGGGCATCCGAGCCATTTCAGTGGATCTGTCCGATGCAAATCTCCATATTCCAATGCACAAAACACAATATTCAAAAACTATCTTCTCCCAAGTCTCGAGTATCGCTATTAGAGTTTCTTTTCGGGTTGTTGGTGGCAACGTTGAGTTAGGCAGGTGCCATTTTCGTCAGTTTCAGCGTGTTGTTTTGAAGGCATTGCGTCGTGGCAGATCACCGGATAATCGACTACGCCTGTCCTTGTTAGCTCTCAGAGATCTCAGTTGGTGGTTGTGATGGTCAGTCTCCTGAAAGTGTGCCCTTCTCTCTTCCAGTCCCATCAAGGCAGGTCCAGACCGACGCGCCTTCCAGCGATTGGGGTTTACTTTTCCAGGGACACACTTGGAAGGGTGATGATCGAATCACGACCGCAAGCTGCATATCAGTGTGTTGAAAATGAAGGCAGTATTCCTTGTCTGTGAACTTCTCTCTGCGTTTCTCAAGATCACATGGTTCAGTTTCTTGTGGAGTTTTAGACAGTAAGGACGGTACACGTTCACCAACGTTGTCTCGTCTCACCAAACAGGCCCTCTTGCATGTTCACGACAGTGGTGTTGTCATTCAAGCCTCATACAGGCTTCCAGAGTTGTCGAGATGGTTGAGACGGAGTGGGCTTTAGTGGATTAACTCAGCCTCCATGGCGCTTGCCTCAGGTCGATGTCTTCGCCAAACGCCTCAGTAGTTTCCAGTGTACATTTCTCCATGTCCAGACCTAGCGATCGATGCGTCGATGCTTCCAGTGGTGTTGTTTGCGTTTCCACCATCCTCGCTAATGCTGAAGGTTCTCACGAATATTTGGTAGCTACCTATCTCCCATAACTGTCTTGTTTTCCTTTGTTGATGCGGTTATCGTGCGTCAAGAGTCTTACAGTTTCCCTGGAGTATGGCAGTCTGCGTCAACCTAATTGGGATTATCATCACCCACATCCACAGTTGTTTCTGTTGAAACTATGGTGCATAAGTTTCCCTTCATAAAAGCCAAGGGATTCTCGTAGAGGATAACTCAGAGAATGGACAGAGTCCATAAAGATTCCAGGAATAGAGTTTATTTGTCACATTGGCGGCTTTTCGAGGCATGGTGTGTGGATTGAGGAATCGATATTGTGGCAGCTACCGTTGTGGAAGTGACCAGTTTCTTTCTCTATCTTTTAGAAGTTAGAAAGGTTTTGGTTAAATCGATCATGACATACTGCTTCGCTTTCACGTTTATTTTGAAGCGTTCGTCGGGTTATGATTTATCTGCCTGTGATGTATTTTCGGACGGCACCGCGTCGTTATACCCGTCTCCCTACTACCCGCTTACACTAAACGACCAAGTACTGACCGTAGCGCTTCACAGCGTTGTCTGTTTGTATTTGTCATGTATAGTATCATAGTAGATCTATCTGAGGCATCTATATCTAATTATATCGAGAAAACAATATCGCTAGCATCTGATATAATTAAGGAACCTGAAGAGGCTGCCAGACATGTAGTGCGCTCTATACACAATGCTAATGGTGTGTCAATGTGTGATTAATTATGAGTTGGCTGTTGGGCCTCGCCAAACACATTTATTAAACACTTTTTGCAAGAATACGAAACTGATACATTAACTAGCATGCAGTCTTGGCCCTTTCGTTGCTTCTAAATCAGTGATTCATAATAGCCATTGTTCTTGCAGAACTTCCAAGCAATATGGCGGAAAGAAAGCCTGTAAAAAGATGAAGGCGACTAAATAGACTCTGTGTTGTGGATGTGCGGTTCAGCTTTTCACCGACCTCATGTAACTGTGCCCGTCATGGGACCGACGCGTCTTGCACCATAGTCGGGTTTTTGGACAGTGCGGTTGTGCACATGGTATAACACATAGTATAACACGACAATGATTACGCCGCAGTCGGTTAATTTTGGTATATGCCATGTCTCTTATAAAAAAGAAGGGGGGTATTAGCTCGTATCAGCCTGATACCCCACTTAACGTTGTTCCTAACCGGAACTAAAAATGAGAGAGGTGGCCATTGTGACTTTGAGATTTGGTCAAGTACAAAACAAAACTACATCGTTTTTTCACTGAGCAGTGATAGTGAAAACTAGACCGGGGCCGACACAAAATATGAATATCAACTCTTAAAATTCAGAATTGACCATGAACGAGGAAGTGACCGAGGTACCTCTTATATTTTTTCTTACGTTTTTTAGGTCCAAAGGGTCAAAATAAGCTCAGAATCCCTCTATCTGTAACCGTTTTTGAGATAATATTCAACCGTTCTCTACGGTTTTTGATATGCCAAGATCCTTGACCTTTGTCCGAGGTTGTTCTCTCCTAAACTCTTAAAGTGTTCATACGAGGATTTCAGCGCTATTTCTAACCAGTTTAAAGGTTTAAAATATTTTGATCTCAGTGGGCCTTAACCTTGAATGTCAAGGTAAAAGTAAAATTGCGGATTTCACGAGGATTCACTACCATCTATACCCTTGCCAAATTTCGTCATTCTAGGTCAAACCTGGTTAGAAATATTGTTTTGAAACCATTTTGAGCTAAAAAATACTTTGACCTGATTTTGACCTTGACCTCATCATTCCCTATCTCTATACATCTCTCTATATATGCTAGAGGCTGGGATGCGCGTTTTGAATATTGCAAAAGCAAAATGAAAAGGCGGTATCTGGATACAGCCAGTACTACGGACAGACCCTGAAGTGGTTGTTTGCACGTTATGACGCAGGGCCAGGACAGTCTTTCTTTTGATTAAAAAACTCGAAATTTCGGTGAGCCCTTTCATATATATATATATATATATATATATATATATATATATATATATATATATATATATATATATATATATATATATATATATATATATATATATATATATATATATATATATATATATATATATATATATATATGTGTGTGTGTGTGTGTGTGTGTTACAGTCAATGTTGGAAACCCACCATTTCACGAAATGGCAAACCGTGTTGGGTAAATTCGCGTAATGCCTAAAATCTTTTGCCGTTTCACGAAATAACCTAAAAATTAGGTAATTTCACGAAATTACCTAAAAATCTTGCATTTTATTTCACAAATTGGCAAACCAAGATCAGGCAAAATTGTGAAATAACTTTTTTTTGCTCGAAATTACTTACAATCGTGTAATTTTGTGGTTGCCAATTTTCAAAATGCTTCTTATCCCACAATTTTGATCAGATTTTCTTCAAATTTTGCACCCATATTTCCAAGGTAGTCCTCTTTTTAAAAATTACTCATTTTGACGATCCGCCAAAAATTGGCCAAATGGAGGACATTTTTTAATTTTTTGGTGTCAAATTTTCAAATTGCTTCTTCTCGCACAATTTTGATCGGATTCCTTTCCAATTTTGGATAGTTGTTACCAAGGTAGACCTCTCTTGAAAATTTGTTTTTTTTTTGGCGATCCGCCAAAAATTGGCTAAATGGGGGACATTTGTAATTTTGTGGTTGCCAATTTTCAAAATGCTTCTTCTACCACAATTTTGATCAGATTTTCTTCAAATTTTTCACGAATACTCCCTAGGTAGGCCTCTTTTGAAAAAATGTTGGCGATCCGAAAAAAAATTGACCAAATGGGGGACATTTTTTATTTTTTTTTTTTTTGTGTCTAATTTTCAAATTGCTTCTTCTCCCACAATTTTTAGTATGGCCGCTCATTTTGATTTGGTACGCTGTGATGACAACTATCTTGCGTGTGACATTATCACATTGGCTGAAAGCCGTTTAACAGCCGACGATGATAACAAAAAAAATTTAATAGATGGCTTTCATCCCCGACTGAGATGTGACCAGTTCGTTTCAACAGAATGTCGACCAACAAATCACCAACGTGCAGTTACGAAAAATTTTTAGAATATATTCGGGAAGTTGCGAATTTCCATCTTTTTAAAAGCATTCTTGTTGGGGACTTCAATTTTGATATATATATCTTTGGCTCTTCTACCACTGCTTTTCCCGAAATTATTCCCTGTGTTTGGTCTTTTCACCACACGCTTGGTATTCTTGTCCCCTTATGAAAGAATTGAAAGAATGACTCCTCTTCAGCCACAACTACACCGAGCAAGTGAGCGAATATTTTCTCCATTCAGTTACGGCTTTTTTTGTAACCACTGTCTGCCAATTTGATCATGATTTTGTCTGTGATTCTTGTATATATATTCTGTAGGTCACGGCTGGTCACCATGTCCCTGGACATGCTTGTTTTCTGATTCCTGTGACATTCTCTTGTTACAGATAACAGTTTGCCATTTCATGTAATGGCAAACCGAAAATTTTTAGGTTATTTCGTGAAACGGCAAAAGATTTTAGGCAATACGCGAATTTACCCAACACGGTTTGCCATTTCGTGAAATGGCGGGTTTCCAACATTGACTGTAACATATATATATATATGGGAAAACTGAAACGTGACAATCAACTGCACACACAGGCTATAATCGCTCTCATTGTCTACAGTAGAGCGATTAATATGACTACGCTTGTATCATGCCATGTGCCTTAACTACCTAATCATAGCATTTGTCTGTCTTATAACAGGCTTCAATGACAAAATTTAAATTTTCATTTATGCATATAAAATTTGCCACATTTGGTCGTCAGAGGAGTTCTCGTGACAAAGTTATCGCGGAAAAAAGTAATCACACGGATACTTGAATGGATCGTATATCACACGGACACTTGAATGGATCGTAAGAATTCAATAAACTAGGGGATCACAAATCCCCAAGTGTAACAACGTGAACCTTCCTACGTCTATATGCCATCCAAAGATGTAGTCTGACTCATCTGTCTTATTAGTTTGATGCTAATAAGGTGAAGTAAAGAGAGAATGAAACATCCACTACTGTGAAGTATGCTCACAGGCCTTCCGCTTATGACGGCTATGATGCAATGCAGCGCGTGCTCTACGCATCAATTGGCATTCTCATAGGTTGCTAGAAGCAGAGATTCACATAAAATGTTAAGTGGGAATGGAATCGTAACCAAGTTATTATATTATTAAAATCTTTAAAAAGTTACATTCAATCAATAAAAATAAATCGAGCAAAACTTTTTCTGCACTTGAACATAAATCAACTCCAGATACAATTGCGCACAAATTAATCTTAAAAGTGAAACAGAAAACAAAACAAAAACAAACAAACAAACAAACAAACAAAGCAAACAAAAGCGGAAGCTTTTATAACGTTTGACCTTGATTTCAAAGTTTTTAAACATTACTGCACACTGTCAGAAGCAAAAACAAAACCTGTATTAAGCATATCCTTGATTTTCAAGTCTTCACATTTCTTTGCTCTCAGACGATCTGAAGATACTGCCGAACGCATCGAAACAATTTACGAGAAATTATGTAATAACTTATAAAAGGCAAGGAAAACATAACCTTGTTGCTCAAAAGCCCACCGGGTCATTTAAGCCACAAAAGAAAAAAAAGAGGTGACCCGACCAGATGTAAAAACTCTCGAGCAACAGGAGTAGTTGACCAGCCGGCCGGGTGTACAAATTTGGAAATAGATAATATTCACCCGTAAAAAGGTACCAAAAAATGACCTTTAAAAGAAAATGTTTACGCTCGTGCTTCAAGCATCCACACTTTCAAGCCAGCAACACCAAGAACGCCTAAAAACTGCTTCAGAACTGTAATGTAAGTGACGTGTTATAATAACATTTGATGATACTATGTTTTTCACAAAGACAATGAATCAATGATTGGCGGTTGAAATTAACCAAAAATAAAAAATGGTCCCAAACAGGTCTAATTGTTTTGAGAAGAATTTTACAAAGATGGCCAGCCGGCAGGGTCATTTCAACCATGAACTGTGATATACTTGGTAGTGCTTCCGGATACTTAAAGGAAACCCTTGTAGTCACTTAAATTACATGTTGGTATTTTTAGCAAAACAAATCCATGGAAGTGAGGCCAAATGACATCCATTTATTTTATTAAAAGTATGCATATCGGATCATACAAATAAATAAGCCAATGGTACATTAGAACTAGAAAGACCATTAATACATGTGATGATCAATGAATTTCTAAGATTACAACAAAATGATTTCTTAAGAGAGGTATGTAAGGCGGGGTAGGTAAGAGGAAAGACAATAGTATTTTTTCTAAATTGACAACCTTAAATACTATGGAATGCCATTTTAACATTTAATGTTTATTTTTGATATCAAAATATAATTAAAGATATCAATAAATCAATGTAAATCTCATTGATTTATATTTTGCTATCAGTGAGTGAATTTCAGAATGAATTCTTGAGATCATAAACTCAATTTTATAAACATAAAAAATCTTAAGGGAGACGCACAGTTATGTAAAATTTAACGAATGCTCAATTAAATTTTGGAGAGGACAACTTTCATTATTGAAAATAACAACACAATTTGTGAGGTCAGGAACGCCTTCTTTTGTGTATAGTAAAAAATTAAAAGAAAAATCCCGAATGCAAGAACCAGTCTTTTTTATTCACAATTGTGTGCTTCTGAATTTTTTTATATAAAACAATGACTGATATTTTGATATTCAAAATTAGTTATTTAGATCAAATATCAAATGTTTCATTTCTGCTATCAAGAATTGAATTTTTGATCTCTAAAAATCAATTTTAGAGATCACATAGTCATTTTTGACATTGATGAATATTTAGAAATATCTCTAAATATTTATTGATATACAGAATTTTGTTTGGGATAAAGAATACCTTCATAGACATCAAAAATATAATCACAGATAGCATAAATCAATTCTTGATATCAAAAAAGGAATTTTTGGGGAGAAAAAAATATTTTTCGATATCAAATTAGGAATTTGAGTACGAATGCACTGCTTCTTGATATCAATAATTCCATAACGAATGTGAACAGAGCATTCCATAACATACTGCATAAGTGTAAAATTAGTGGTAATTATGGATCATTGTAAGTAAATAAGCCATGTATCAGCTCAAACATATTGGAAACATTCAGTTTGCCTTTTTTGTTCTGTCTGTCGTTACTTTCTTGATGGAGAATATCTTAAAATTAAACACATAAGTCCATGGCAAAGTCAAAACGCAGACAATTAAAATATGTAAAGTGGATCAGAGATGTTACATATCAAGTTTTATTAGAATATATGAGTAGAGTTACGTATTAAGAAAATATATTTAGTTTAAATGTCAAGCATGATTTTCTTCAGCACATTTTGTAACTGGTTGCATAACTAGATGCCGAGCCAACCCTGCTGAATCTATTGAACATACATCATCTATTCACTGCATGGAATTAAATAATTCACCTAACCACTTACCTTAAGCTATAAATAACGTCAAACAAATAAGGGCTACTGACAAATCGGGGACATACAAACGGTTGATAATAAACAGCATTTGTCATCCGTGACATTTTCTTTTCATCTCCGTAGATCAGACTAGACTTTAAACTGACAAATAGGTATCACTGAAAAGATGTCTTTATTTATTGCATTTATTTGAACGTCACTAGATTTTTCACAGCCAATAAATAACTGAGGCCACTTAAATTTAAATAAAATGCAACCACATGTACCTATAGGGCTTTTCTTCCATTTGAACTCTCTTGATTAAATTAACTTTAGTAAATTTTCAGCAAATAGCGGAAAAAAACTTCATGTAAACATCATTTAAATGTCACCTCATTGAAATATCACTGAATTTGACAGAACGCATTTAATTTTTCTTTAATGCGGAAAAATATCTTAAGTTATTTAATCAATGATAACAAACAATTGTGCGTTAAACTGTTCCAATTTTTAATAGTTTAGGAATTTGGAATAAATTTCAAATACATAAATCATTGGATAGAGTTAGACAAAGAGATTAATAAAATACGAATAGAATGACTTTGCACAATTAACCAGTTAAATATCTGATATGTTACAAAGAATGGAAGGTGCTTCGAAAACGAAAAAAAATAAATTTCACAGAGTTTTTCATGATTTAATTACAACTGATGCAAAGAATTTTACACGAAAGACTCGTCCACACTCTGTATCCAAAACGCTAAGAACATTTTGCCTAGAAAGTAGCGCTTCGGGACTACAGAAAGTAGCGCTTAGTGAAGGAAAGTCATTGATACAGATATTTTGGATAGTTACATTTTGCGTTGCCTTGATTGCTCACTTTTACCACTTGTGTCAAGTAACTTCGCAATATCTTGAATATGGTTCAATCGAAAATATACAGAATCTTCTTGAGAGACCCACATTTCCATCTGTAACAATTTGTAATACAGACCCTTACGCAACAGAACAGGAACTTAAGATCCTTAACGCCAGTGCGAAGTTTAAGGAAACCGTGGATAACATTTACACTAACTTGACCAGCCACCTGCGGTTATCTCGAGATGATATGGATAATGCAACATTCCTAAATGAAGAAACAGCAGATATTCACCAATACATTAAAAAGCGTCTATACTCTAGAAGTGCAATATATGAAAATTTTAAACCAGACTTTCATGCAAACATTAGCAGAAATACTAACGAAATACAACTGATTCCAAAATGTACGTACAGAGGTAAAACTTGCAACAAAAATAATTTCACAGTTTTCAAGTCCCCACATTTTTATAAATGCTATACATTCGAAACTGAATTACCTGTTCTCGAAGCTGGACCACAGAGTGGACTCTCCTTAGAATTGTTTTTCGGAGACAAAGAAATAAGAGATGACAATTTTGCAGATCCAAATTTTAAAGGCTCTAAAGGTGCTGTCATTGAGATACACAACACAAATACATTGCCTTCTCCTTTCATCTCAGGGATAAGCATTTCTCCTGGTTACAGTACCCAACTAAATATTAAGCAACACGACTTCTCAAAACTAGGCAAACCATATAGCGCTTGCTCAGAAGAAGCATACCTACCTTCACTTAGTGGTAGAAAGTATAAATACGTACTTGCTTCATGCTATGGCCTTTGCAAAGTAATGTATGTCTATCACATATGTGGGTGTGTTACATCTGATGTACCCATGCCAGAAGAGCTAGAGCGGAAAGGTGCAAGGTATTGCCTATCTTTTGACGAAAACTTCAACATTAAAGGAAAACTTTTATGTGAATATAACGCTTTGCAATCATTTTCTGTGTCTAGATGTGGACTGGATAATTTGCCTGACTGCAAAGATCCCTGTTCATATACCACATACGAAGTTTCCAATTCTAACTTTGTTTGGCCCGCGGACAATTCTTTTCTCAATCATTACATGATAGATCAGCACCTGAAAAGAGAACTAGATATATCAACCACGACAGCCGTACCATGCGGGGAGACAGCACGTTCATTCGTCGCTAGAGTCAATGTGTACTTCAACAATTTAGTTGTAACTAAACATGTTGAAACCAAAGCAATGACATTTTGGGATTTATTGGCTAATATCGGCGGTGGTTTTGGTTTATGGGCTGGTTTGTCTATGATCACTGTGTGCGAGTTTATATGCTTACCTTTTCAGCTTTTGGAAGCATGGTATTATTCTCGAAAGTACAATAAAAAGGTTTATGAAGAACAGCCTTTTGGCATCGACGCGTAATGAGGATATTGTTGTTTTTATTATTATTGATTTATTTAGTACTTGTTTCTTATTTGCGTAAATATTACATCAATAGTAAGAATAATTTTTTAGAAAACGTGAGTTTGCTGGCAATGATTTTATAATTACTTGCATCAGTTACATAAAAACCACATTATGAAGTACAAAGCTGTACACTGGAGAATCGTGTGCTGAAGGATCGATAAATATAAAGATGATTTCGTAAGATTGCCACATGGAATTACATTGTTTGCTATGCCCTTCACCAATAAGGAGTGCTGTAATAGTTTTAACTGTCTCGCTGAAAAAAGATTCACATGTCTAGTCTTATTATTATTCACCTAAAGGGGCAACTATTGGCCTTCAGTCTGAGTGCATAGTTAGTGGTAAAGCGAGATAGTGTGACAAAATAAAATTTTGGATTGGCGTCTTTACGCCGAGAACGTGATTGACCGAAAAGAAAACATTCTCTGATGATCTATTGGGTGATATAACCTTGAAATTATTATTATTATTATTATTATTATTATTATTATTATTATTATTATTATTATTACTTGTGATTATAATTGTTAACAATACCAAATTAACTATTTCTATTAACAAGAAATTTACTCTAACGCCTGGGGACAGAGTGTTGTGTGTGTGTGTGTGTGTGTGTGTGTGTGTGTGTGTGTGTGTGTGTGTGTGTGTGTGTGTGTGTGTGTGTGTGTTTGGAGATGAGGGCTGATTAGTTGTTATCACTACTGGTTCTAATTATGTTTATAACACTCTTATCTGGTGTGGCGCAAATGAATTTATTGCCTGCGCTGTTTGGACATATATATCAATATATCTACAAGCCAAAATATGTCATGTAACTTGAAGCCCCTCCCTCTCTGTCATTATCTCAGTACATTAAATATCGTCATGGAATGAGGAGATGTGAACTTTGTGTGCCGGAATACTTGCTGTGTCGGACTGCGCACACGTACAACTAGCCAAGGGCCTTATTTTATGGTGATCACTTGTATCCGTTTTAGTTACACGTGATACATTAAATTGGGGTCATGTGGCGATATGTCATGTGCTTATTGCGAAAATTCAGTAAACACGGAGCTCCAAGTTAAGGATGGTTTTGATTCAGTCGTCGTTATCTTTGTCGTAAATTATGACTGGCTAATTGCGAAATGTGTTTTTGTTACGTCAGTGCTGGAAAGATAATCCCATGGCTTTGCATCACTGACACAAATACAGCTTGTGATTTGTGAGTCACATTAACGTTATGGTGATTTACACAGACTTTACTTGGAACTAGATCGAGATTACTGTACATTAATCAAACATACACTCAATACTTAACGAGTTCTTTCAAAATAGAACGAGTCCCATAGACTAGTTTCATGGTGATTTGTGAACTGTATGCATGAAAAATAATACTATAATTAGCTCCGATGCTTTTCTAAAAATAATGTGAATGATTTCTTTTGAAATTTGAATAAAAGATGTACTAAGCCAATATCGCTATTTCTGATACTCCTTACCGTATCTCATCTCAGATAATCAATTTTACTAACTAAAGAAAATTAAACTATCAAGTAGTACTATAATTAATTAAAATATATTTTCACTGCAACTCCCCCCGGTACCTAATTTATTCACCAAACTTATGAATGCAGCTTTTGATAAAATCAAATAACTATTTGGTAATTAGCCTAAAATTCGAACTCTATGAAGAATAATAGGTTAAGAGAGATTTTAATTTGAGCCGCGGAGGTCACTGTAAAACAATATCACTTCTGGTATGACACGCTTCCCAGCTAAAAGTGATAAACAAGCAACAGGATCCAAGATAACAGATAAGAGTATATATAGCCCTTTTCTCCCAGAAGCAAATCACAAAAATTGAAATTAAGTAACTGCATTGCTGTACATTAAATTAATTAACAAAAAGAAGGCAAAAATGACTGTTCAATTATTTGTGTGCTTTATCCTTAGCATAAACTTGCATAGGACTGTTTCTCAATTTCCCGAGTTTCTTCATGATAACGTTCAGCCAGCATGGATGTACAAAGAACGCTCACAAGCAGTTGAAGATGACACAGCCAACAGTCACGTCGCTGAAGAGATGGCAAGATCACTGGACTGGGCCGATTTAGACGTATTATGATTTGGTTTTTTAGATATCACTTAAATAATTTAATAAATGCATGTGTGTGAAAAATGCTCCAAATAATATTGATAAATATGGAAAACGAATTTAAAAGCGTAAATGATACAGGCGAAATTAAACCCCAACTGTTGAAAACGGATAATGCAAACTAAAACACTAATGAAATCTATGAACTGTTAGAATGTTTTTTGTTTTTTGCAGTTATTCCAGGCAGAAACACTGCAGCAAAACCTGAGTTATGAGTGTCATAGGGATGTTGAGACATATGTAGCCGCCTTGCTTGGGAACAGTACGCCCTCTTCCTGGGCACTCAAAAGTGAGAACTTGCCATTATTATAATATTGGTGATTTAATGACAGTTTTGGGGATACAAAAAGTGGCTCTCTCAAGCACATTTTTCTAGCAAAGCAAAAGAAAGCTTTAAAATACTTATTACTATAATTGCAAAAATGATAATTGTAAAAGAATAAATTTATATAGAACTTTATTCAACACTCTCATCCTATCTTTTTACAGTGGCTGATTCAACTGGCAAATTGGAATCTGGGATTATGGATGGAAACGGTGTATTTGAAGGGAGGTACATGCAATGCATCGACGCCACTGCCGATGCAGAGCCCTCACAACGCCAAATCGAACCCCTCTACTGTTTGGCAACTTGGTGGACTTTTGTTCCTGGAGCGGTAAGCAAGCGAAGCTGTTAAAGTCAACGTCGATTTTTGAAAATTATGAAGGCTTCATTTAAACAAATGGACATAATTTGCAAAATAGAAATTCGATAGAAACAAAGCAACCAAGGGTGAGAGTAAAATGTTAAAAATGTTGTGGTGTAAATAACACTTACAAAAGTCTCTTTTATTCAGAACATTCCTTTGTCCCGGGGCCTCGGGATGTGCATTCCAGACACATGCTCCAACGACGACGCAGAGATTTTGCTTAAGACAGGTAAACCGGCTAACAGAATAGCATCAAATACATGCAAAAATACAATAACGGTTTAATGTTTTGGAGCCATCTAAGTATCAAATCTGAAACCTGATACTGCGATCATATAATATAACAAGTTTAAAAAGCATTTTCTGTATACAATGCAATTGCCACGGGCCACCAAAAAGTCATTGTAGACAGTGCAATTTCGAGTCTAATTAGTGCTCTCAAGCAACTGTAGTTCGAGAACCCATGTTTATTTGAAGTTGAAGATTTTGTTAAGCATAATCATAAATAAACCATTGTATCTAGTTTAACAAATAAAAATGAACTTGGAAACGATTAATGTTATATACTCACGTTGTGGTGAAAATTGTGATAATTGTTTGTGTCGTAGTGTACAATCCGTTGCTTCTGGACTTCAGAGAAGTATCTATGAATTGTGTTAAACAAGATGCCCTCAATGCAGAAGCCATCATCACAATGTAATTTTTTCCTGTAAATGTACCGATTAATAAATTAATGAGTTTCCTTTTCTTCATTGATATCTGTAATGTTGAATTTAATTTTTTTTCAACTAACCTACTAAATTAAAGTAATTCTTTAAAGATTTCAAACTTTATTTTTATTGAAAATATTTTTAATATATTGTAAAGCGGATTTACAGACTGAATTAACAATAATATGTAATCTTATCTCTGATAAATTAGCAAATTTAAATATACGCAATATTTTGCTTTATTTTTGTAGAATAATACTCAGCCTATTCGGTTTTCTGGTGTTTCTGGCCTCCTTATACCACGCATACCGTATCCACATAAACAAGTGCAAAGAAGACAGCGAACAAAGCCAAGATGCGGATATTACTCCACAACAAACCACAAAGACGGATTTGCCATCAAACCAGGCCGTTCGTTATTCAAATGGCGCCTATTACTCGAGTGAAAATGCAGAAAGCAATCAAAATCAAAACAATAACACCTGTGAAGTGGCTTCATCAAGTATTAAAAAAATACCAGACATTGCCATCGAAATGCGGCAACAAGAGACACAACAGGACGACCATGTCCGACGTTACGTTGTAACAACGTCTGAAAGCAAAGAGAGTAAGCCAGGTATAACACTTCTCGATAATTCCATGAAATCTGTGACTGATTTCACAGGCTACATAGCAATTTTTTAAATCAAGCTTCTTTATTTTTGCATGTTGATTGTAAAAAAGTTAAAGTTTTATTATTTATTTTTAGGTTTTCTTGCTGGAATAGCTGAAAGGGTATTATTAAGCTTTTCCTTGTATGAAAATGTGCCACTCTTGGTTACATCATCTCAACCAAAAGGAGCGATTGGCTGTCTTAACGGCATGCGGTTCATTGCCATGGGTTGTGTAATCTATGGACACACATACAGCAGCTCTCCTTCTGCGTTAGGTGAGTGGCGTTGTCAAATGACAGAAAAAGAAACATACAGAGTACTAATCCACGAGGAAAGAGCAGAGGTGAGATCCAGCAAATATAAAAACGCCACTCAAATGATAGAAAAAGAAACATATAGAGTACTAATTCACGGGGAAAGAGCATAGGTGAGATCCAACAAATGTAAAAACATTTCAGTATTTTCCATTTGTGTGTTCTTTATATGACAAAAACAACTAAGTGGACAAGAAAAAAGCATCCATTTTCTCACTGGTCCAATCAGATTTTGCCCTGACCAGTTTTAATTCAAAGCAGTAACGTATATCACTTGAACCAAGATGTACATTCATTACCCTTCTGATTGGAAAACTAGAAAACTTTGGCATCTAGGGATAAATATATTACCGGTCTTTCTTATTTTCTGTAACTGGCATTTTCATAGGTCGAATTTTTAATTCTAAGAACATGATATGTTTATCTTCCTCAGAAAATGTCAACTCGCTTTGGCTGAGCATCACTCGACCCATCAGGTACAAACTACTCACAATGGATCTGTATGTCGACACATTTTTCATCATGAGGTACGTTTGATAATTTTCTTTGTTGAAGTCATTGCGTAAACGTTATATATACTGAAAGAAATGTTTTAAAAAATTGTATGCTAAAAAATTACACAGTGCATCTTAATAATTTAGTGCTCTGACCAGAGCACTAAATTTATATATTCGACATCTAAAATTTATATATTCGACATCTAAAAGCTATTTACGACAGACTTGTTTGCATAACATTTGTTTTTAATTGTCAAACCCTTGCGAGCCGACATGGAATTGTATTAATCGTAATATGTCTCTTTTCATTCAGTGCACTTTTGGTAACAATATCGTTCCTGAAGCAGCTAAACAGATGTAATGGAAATATTGGAATTGCTGGAATGGCCTTGCATTACTTCAATCGTTATTGGAGGTTTGCCATTGTTTTTCATTTGTAGTTATATCGGAGACCAAAACTTTAGGGAGACCAAAAGTAGGTCTCCTTAATTCTTAGCGTGCTTAAATGTTATGAAGCTACAGAGCAAAACAAAAAACAAAGTATTTTGTGTTCAAATATGAAAAAACATTAACTAAACAAATGTTCTGTATATTCAGGTTGACTCCAACGTATTTCTTGGTGCTAATGGCTTACACAAATCTTCTACACTATTTTGCGAACGGTCCTTTCATGCCTGAATACTTTGCCGATGCCGACTCTTGTTCTACAGAATGGTGGAAGAATCTCCTTTATGTGAACACTTTATTTATAACTGAAGGAAAGTTTGTGAGTATCATTATTGCACATTTAGCCAACTAATGAGACTATGTAACATGTTTAAAACAGTTCTTTTTCACTTGGTAACTGAAACTTTTTATCCTAGTGTTAAAATCCCTACTCGCATAAGCATAGCATCAGTGCAATGTATATCAATGTATATGTATATGGCAATAACGTCCCTGTAACATTTAGCTTAGATTAAATATTCACAATATACTATTCAAGAAAACACCCGGCTTTGAGTAATTCTATGACAACATGGTTCCATGCGTATCTCCATTCAGTGATAAACAAAAAAAGAACCTTATAGCCATCATATGTATTGCCGTAAATGTTTTACAGCAAAAAAAGAAAACATCGGTAATATAATTATTTTGCCACTATATGATTTCAGTGTATGGGTTGGTCGTGGTATTTGGCTGTAGATATGCAATTGTTTATTATAGCCCCACTGTTCATCTACCTGTTATACAGGTAAATTAATGAATTATTTTAGCACAACAAAATTAGTTTTAGTCAATACAACGTGTTTGCTTCAGTCACTTCATTGTACATACCCTGGTTACTGAAGACAGAATGAAGTACTTTTTTTATAAGTAATAGCATTTCATCTAAGTGCTATTTTAATTTACCGTGTGCTATATTTATTAGGGAATACGATATTATGAAATTGATTTCAAACATAAAATATCAAATTGTACACTTAAACTTTATTAATAGCATTGAGTTAAAACATCCCTAATAAACTCTGATCCAAAAAGGAATTTGCTCCCATATAGTTATAGTCATAATTGTTATAATTGCAATATTCCATATGCTGATGGGATTGGTTAGGTTAATCTTTTATTTGTAGGTGGAAAAAGATTGGAATTGCAGCAGTTATGCTTGGTTTTTGTGGAGGAATTATTGCAAACATTGTACTTTATGAACAATAGTAAGTAAAGCACCACCATTTAATATACCAAATAATTACATTATTGGCCATTGTCTATAATAACTCAAATTATTTTATATTTCAGCGGAGAAAAATTTTAGTGCTAGTTTTGGTAGTAATGGTAAAATGAAGAGCTCATATTCGCACATGTGACATTTTTAACAAAAAAGATTTCAGGCGAATTTTTTCAAGTCTGGATTTTTAAAACATTACAGAAATTTTATGGAATGATAACATATTGTTTCTAGTCACACTCAAACGCCAGAAACAGAGAATAAGGTGGACGAGTTCAATGATATCTATATCAAACCATGGACTCGCTGCCCTGTTTATTTCATGGGAATTTTGCTTGGATATGTATTTTATAAAACAGGGGGAGAAATTAAAATGCCACGGGTAAGTCTTGAATTACAAGTTTTTAATTTCTCTATTAATTTTAATTGTTGTAACTTCCTTATTTGTATTATGGAAATGATGCGTCAGTAAAATATTTTGCCTTTAAAAGTCTGTCAAAGGAAAATTCTGACCTATAATGTTTTGTCTCTCTGTATAATTAGGGCAAAGCATAGCCACAATTAGCTACCAAGCAAATATTTCCTTTACAGTGTTTTAATTGTTTACACAATTCATCATTAATGTGTTGAAACATTAACACAGCAAACAAAAGAAAATAGCAACAAAAATGGAACCTCGTTGAAAACCATAAATAGAACTATGCGCAAATGATAATGTTTTATTTGTTTATATAGATCGTAGTTATTGTCGGATGGATTGTTGCTGTTGCGCTTTACTTCATGTGCTCTTATATACAACCTTGGGCGGACTGTTTGTGGACGAGCTGCGACTGGACTGTAGCGGGAAAAGTGGCATGGGATACACTCTATAGGCCAATGTGGGGCATTTGGGTGTGTTGGCTTATTCTTGCCTGTGCGTCAGGATATGGAGGTATGATATTATATGTACAACAACATCAGCATAATATCGATTACAGATATTTCTTCTGTCAAGGAACACGCATGTTATTGCCTAACAAAATGCTGTAGCTTGTCTGAAATTTCTAGTATTTTTGCTGAAAATAATAAAAACAACTATCATTCACTTTCATAGCAGAGTAAATTGAGTTATGAACAAAATGATGTAAGAAATAGATTAGTAGCTTCACCATAACTTCGATGTTTTGAAAAGGGAAAGATAGAATATGTCATAAAAATAACAATATAATGTTCACAATTTAGGTGTGATTAACACGTTTCTGTCATGGAACTTCTTCGTTCCTCTTGGGCGTTTGACTTACTTGGGCTATTTGATACATCTTGTGTTGATAACTGTGTTTTACGTTGGTACACCTGTTCAACTATATTTCACAGATTTCTTTTTTGTAAGTATCATTTACGTTATATTGCATTGTAAACATTATATTGCTACCTAGTGGCGGAATTATTCTTCTGTATTTTTGAATTATTAAAACAGTATTTTTCATATTTTAACAATCTCTACAAAAGGCCATTGCTTTCCACGCTACGGATTCACCACTTTATTCATTTAGTTGCATGTTTAAAATTATCATAATCTATTTTGATTTATATTTGTTGTAGGTTTACATATTTTTCGCCAATCTCTTGATAACTAATATTCTCTCACTTATTATGGCGGCGGCAGTATCAGCTCCTCTTATGAGATTGGCTTCTATATTCATTCCAAGCAGAGGAAGAAAAGATATAAGATAATGCAATCCGTGACTTTGACATCATTAAAATTGTGTGTTCATTCTAATTTGAATCAAGGCTTCAGATCTCGAATGCTTAAAATAATTAGTTATGCAGACACACTTGTTTAATAAGTACTATGCAATTGACAGTGACTAATTACACTTGAAAGTTTCCTTCCCTTGTGTAATTAAGTTCGTACTGAAAGCGAATTTTCGCTTTTGTCTCTGTAAATGGTTTCCGGGGTTTCGTCAAAAACGAGAATAGCTACAGAATAATTTTACCACGCACATGAACGATAAAAAGCAGGATTAGCCTTAGCTAGCGGAACCAACGGTAAACAGTGTGTGCTTACATAAGAAGTCATCATTTGTTTTGCATAGCGTGCTGCACAAGGTAAGAAACTGTGGGCTATTGGTAGTAAGACAGGGCTACCTAAAGGTATACTGTATTACATTTGCCACCGATTCCTAGCTCCCTTAATCTCTCTCCTCTTTTTTGCCCGGTTCGGAAAGTTTGAAGATATTCACCCGCAGATTTTTCTTCAAATTAAAGAAATCAGGGAATTTTTCAAATTGTCGGCTTTAAGCAATCTTTCAAATAACTTTTATTTTCCCATAAAATTCTTTCACATATATTGGTTTTATAGAAGAGGTGTTTCTGAATTAAGCAATCGTTGTGTGTATGTGTATTTTTTTTTGGGGGGGGGGGGGGGGTGGGGGCTATTTTTTGCAGTCTTCAGTCGAAAATTGCTACCGCTTTGAAGACTGAGAGCTCGACCCCCTCCTCAGTTAATTAAGTATTAATTATTAATCCGATAAAGTTTTGATTTACATATATGTTAACAGTGTAGAAAGTTTTATACGTTCACAAGCATATTATTTCGCTTAGATGAAGCGAGTAGTGTTATTAGTAATGCTGGTATTATTTTAAGTATTATTGCTTGTAACCATAGCAACAAAGTCTCTCCAACCTGTAGCGTTGTGTTAAAGAAAATTATGAAGGGGTATTTTTCAAATATGCTGTGTAATTTTTGGCTGTTTAATTGGTGTTATGTGATATATATTGTCTTGTTAAGTATATTCATAGATTTAGGGTTGTATAATTTTACACAGCTTAATTATTCAACCTGAGTTACACTGTGTGTTATGTGTGTGTGTGTGTGTGTGTGTGTGTGTGTGTGTGTGTGTGTGTGTGTGTGTGTGTGTGTGTGTGTGTGTGTGTGTGTGTGTGTTATGAATGAGAGGAAGTACATATTATCTCAGCCAAACTCAGTTTGGAGAAATTTACAATTTATTTCTAGCTTTGTATTATTATTTGTATGAGCTGCATATATAAGCAAAGTATAAAGTTTTTAAAACTTATATTGTATGCAAATTTTCAGAAATTACATATAGCACGATTTGTTTTAGAAAAATTGTATTGTTGGGCTCGCAAAACGAATAAAAGGGTCAATACATTTTTTCTTTTTGTCTTCAAACTTTATTTTCGATTAACTATATTAGGTTTGCATCTTAAAATATAGCTAAGAAATACACATTAATTTTTCGCCTTGACAATGCTGTTTGGCTTCCTTCTTTAATTGTTCTTGTGCAATACTCTTCCATGGGTCCATTAGTTACGTGTTTACATTTTCTAAGTTCAAACAGAGAGGAAATATTAAAATCGTACTAACTGATAAAACCAAATTGAAAGGATACAACACAAAAAAGGAAGAAAACTTTGCCAAGATTTTTGCCGAATGTATGATTTTTGTTTGTTTGTTTATTTTTCTGCCAATTCGTATTCTTTATTTAATTTATACTTTACTTTTTTCTTAAATATGAAAATGTTGAATTTCGATCCTGTTAGGTTTGTGATCATTGCAGTCAGAGTAGGCTGACCGCTGGTGAGTTTTTGTAATCAGATTTTGTCTTTATACGGGACATAAAACAATTTTATCTTTACTTGAATTTTGAATTTACTTGAAGTTTGCAAGCGGTCGTTGTTGTAAATATTCAGTCTCTACGACGGTTTGATCTGTGGTGCGTAGCACTTTTTACTCCGCATACCCGCTTAAGATTACAAGAAAGTACTCATAAATGAGTGGAACTCCGCTGTGGTTTTATGCGTGCTATGCGTGTATTCTTTTGGGCAGGTTAACGCTAAATTGGTCCAAGTAGAGGAATTCTTGGAGATTGAATGTCGTAAATGTAAACAAAAACATAAACAAGCACCTGCTTTTTTTCCAAGTAGAGGTATTTTTTTCCAACTAGCGGTATATCAAGATATTTCTCTGCTCAGGTCAATGAAAAATACAAAAATACAAAAATACATCTATATTTATAATCATTTCGTTCGACTTCTCGGTAAATAGCCATTATTAGTTTTTCCAAGTAGCGGTATATTTTTCCCAACTAGCGGTATATTCATATATTATGACATTGAACTGCAAGGGAAAATGATATTCAAACCTCAAAATAGTTCAAAATAATCAGCTTCAACTTTTCTTATGCAAAAATTGTTTGTTTCTTGTCGATAAATAGCCTTCCAGCTTTTCCCAAGTAGAGGTATTCTTTTTTCCAACTAGCGGTATATCAAGATATTTCTCTGCTCAGGTCAATGAAAAATACAATTAAAACAGTCAGTCATTAAAACTATAGGAGAACTTTATTTTCTAAAAGAAGAAAAAGTCGTAGCTTCTCGCTAAATAGCCTTTTTACTTTTTCCAAGTAGAGGTTTTATTTTTCCAACTAGCGGTATTTTGATATATTATGGGAAAGTAGTGCATGCAGAAATGCAGTTCAAACATTAAGCCGTTAGCAAATCATCCAGTTCATCTATATTTATAATCATTTCGTTCGACTTCTCGGTAAATAGCCATTATTAGTTTTTCCAAGTAGCGGTATATTTTTCCCAACTAGCGGTATATTCATATATTATGACATTGAACTGCAAGGGAAAATGATATTCAAACCTCAAAATAGTTCAAAATAATCAGCTTCAACTTTTCTTATGCAAAAATTGTTTGTTTCTTGTCGATAAATAGCCTTCCAGCTTTTCCCAAGTAGAGGTATTCTTTTTTCCAACTAGCGGTATATCAAGATATTCTCTGCTCAGGTCAATGAAAAATACAGTTAAAACAGTCAGTCATTAAAACTATAGGAGAACTTTATTTTCTAAAAGAAGAAAAAGTCGTAGCTTCTCGCTAAATAGCCTTTTTACTTTTTCCAAGTAGAGGTTTTATTTTTCCAACTAGCGGTATTTTTTTCCAACTAGCGGTATATCAAGATATTTCTCTGCTCAGGTCAATGAAAAATACAAAAATACAAAAATACATCTATATTTATAATCATTTCGTTCGACTTCTCGGTAAATAGCCATTATTAGTTTTTCCAAGTAGCGGTATATTTTTCCCAACTAGCGGTATATTCATATATTATGACATTGAACTGCAAGGGAAAATGATATTCAAACCTCAAAATAGTTCAAAATAATCAGCTTCAACTTTTGTTATGCAAAAATTGTTTGTTTCTTGTCGATAAATAGCCTTCCAGCTTTTCCCAAGTAGAGGTATTCTTTTTTCTAACTAGCGGTATATCAAGATATTTCTCTGCTCAGGTCAATGAAAAATACAATTAAAACAGTCAGTCATTAAAACTATAGGAGAACTTTATTTTCTAAAAGAAGAAAAAGTCGTAGCTTCTCGCTAAATAGCCTTTTTACTTTTTCCAAGTAGAGGTTTTATTTTTCCAACCAGCGGTATTTTGATATATTATGGGAAAGTAGTGCAAGCAGAAATGCAGTTCAAACATTAAGCCGTTAGCAAATCATCCAGTTCATCTATATTTATAATCATTTCGTTCGACTTCTCGGTAAATAGCCATTATTAGTTTTTCCAAGTAGCGGTATATTTTTCCCAACTAGCGGTATATTCATATATTATGACATTGAACTGCAAGGGAAAATGATATTCAAACCTCAAAATAGTTCAAAATAATCAGCTTCAACTTTTGCTATGCAAAAATTGTTTGTTTCTTGTCGATAAATAGCCTTCCAGCTCTTCCCAAGTAGAGGTATTCTTTTTTCCAACTAGCGGTATATCAAGATATTTCTCTGCTCAGGTCAATGAAAAATACAATTAAAACAGTCAGTCATTAAAACTATAGGAGAATTTTATTTTCTAAAAGAAGAAAAAGTCGTAGCTTCTCGCCAAATAGCCTTTTTACTTTTTCCAAGTAGAGGTTTTATTTTTCCAACTAGCGGTATTTTGATATATTATGGGAAAGTAGTGCATGCAGAAATGCAGTTCAAACATTAAGCCGTTAGCAAATCATCCAGTTCATCTATATTTATAATCATTTCGTTCGACTTCTCGGTAAATAGCCATTATTAGTTTTTCCAAGTAGCGGTATATTTTTCCCAACTAGCGGTATATTCATATATTATGACATTGAACTGCAAGGGAAAATGATATTCAAACCTCAAAATAGTTCAAAATAATCAGCTTCAACTTTTGTTATGCAAAAATTGTTTGTTTCTTGTCGATAAATAGCCTTCCAGCTTTTCCCAAGTAGAGGTATTCTTTTTTCCAACTAGCGGTATATCAAGATATTTCTCTGCTCAGGTCAATGAAAAATACAGTTAAAACAGTCAGTCATTAAAACTATAGGAGAATTTTATTTTCTAAAAGAAGAAAAAACCGTAGCTTCTCGCCAAATAGCCTTTTTACTTTTTCCAAGTAGAGGTTTTATTTTTCCAACTAGCGGTATTTTGATATATTATGGGAAAGTAGTGCATGCAGAAATGCAGTTCAAACATTAAGCCGTTAGCAAATCATCCAGTTCATCTATATTTATAATCATTTCGTTCGACTTCTCGGTAAATAGCCATTATTAGTTTTTCCAAGTAGCGGTATATTTTTCCCAACTAGCGGTATATTCATATATTATGACATTGAACTGCAAGGGAAAATGATATTCAAACCTCAAAATAGTTCAAAATAATCAGCTTCAACTTTTCTTATGCAAAAATTGTTTGTTTCTTGTCGATAAATAGCCTTCCAGCTTTTCCCAAGTAGAGGTATTCTTTTTTCCAACTAGCGGTATATCAAGATATTTCTCTGCTCAGGTCAATGAAAAATACAGTTAAAACAGTCAGTCATTAAAACTATAGGAGAACTTTATTTTCTAAAAGAAGAAAAAGTCGTAGCTTCTCGCTAAATAGCCTTTTTACTTTTTCCAAGTAGAGGTTTTATTTTTCCAACTAGCGGTATTTTGATATATTATGGGAAAGTAGTGCATGCAGAAATGCAGTTCAAACATTAAGCCGTTAGCAAATCATCCAGTTCATCTATATTTATAATCATTTCGTTCGACTTCTCGGTAAATAGCCATTATTAGTTTTTCCAAGTGGCGGTATATTTTTCCCAACTAGCGGTATATTCATATATTATGACATTGAATTGCAAGGGAAAATGATATTCAAACCTCAAAATAGTTCAAAATAATCAGCTTCAACTTTTCTTATGCAAAAATTGTTTGTTTCTTGTCGATAAATAGCCTTCCAGCTTTTCCCAAGTAGAGGTATTCTTTTTTCCAACTAGCGGTATATCAAGATATTTCTCTGCTCAGGTCAATGAAAAATACAATTAAAACAGTCAGTCATTAAAACTATAGGAGAACTTTATTTTCTAAAAGAAGAAAAAGTCGTAGCTTCTCGCTAAATAGCCTTTTTACTTTTTCCAAGTAGAGGTTTTATTTTTCCAACCAGCGGTATTTTGATATATTATGGGAAAGTAGTGCAAACATTAAGCCGTTAGCAAATCATCCAGTTCATCTATATTTATAATCATTTCGTTCGACTTCTCGGTAAATAGCCATTATTAGTTTTTCCAAGTAGCGGTATATTTTTCCCAACTAGCGGTATATTCATATATTATGACATTGAACTGCAAGGGAAAATGATATTCAAACCTCAAAATAGTTCAAAATAATCAGCTTCAACTTTTGCTATGCAAAAATTGTTTGTTTCTTGTCGATAAATAGCCTTCCAGCTCTTCCCAAGTAGAGGTATTCTTTTTTCCAACTAGTGGTATATCAAGATATTTCTCTGCTCAGGTCAATGAAAAATACAATTAAAACAGTCAGTCAAGTAGTTGAGAAACGAGAGAATCACTGCATTTTGTGACGTCATACTGACCGACCCCCCCCCCAGGCCCAGCTACCTAGTGAGCCCCCCCCCCGGCCCAGCTACCTAGTGAGCCCCCCCCCCCGGCCCAGCTACCTAGTGAGCCCCCCCCCCGGGTCCTCCATGTGACGACTTCTATCATGTGTCTATCATACCATGAGGACCCCCCCCCTCCCCCCCCCGGTAGAGAATCATATACCATGGGGACCCCCCCCCCCATTTTTTTTTTTTTTTTTTTTTTTTTTTTTTTTTGATAATTTTTTTTTTTTTTTTTTTTTTTTTTTTTGAATTTTTTTTTTTTTTTTTTTTTTTTTTGGTAACGTATGTATGTCATTATCACATCATTCAACAGAGAAGTCGTAATGGCTCACTGGTTAGAGCGAACGACTAGCAACATAAGAGCCCCGGGTTCGGTTCCCGGCTGGGACAAAAAATTTTTTTTTGGTTATTTGTTTTTTGTTCAATTTTCGGACTCTGTGACATTATATGACAACATGTGACTGTGACGTCATGTGACATTATGTAACTCTATGACTTTTTAAATTTTTTTATTATTATTATTATTATGATAATATTTAATTAGTCATATTTCAATGGTTTCCCCATTGCAATAACTACACACATAGCATAAGTATATGTGTACAGAGTGTGGAGGGAAAACCGATTGATAAAATTTAGAGTGCACTCGTTCAGACCGTGGGAACGATCGATAAATTTGAAAACATCAAAGGCCTAGACCGTGGGAACGATCAATAAATTTGAAAACATCAAAGGCCTAGACCGTGAGAACGATCAATAAATTTGAGAAGGAATGGGATTTTCCCCAACTCTATGTTTTAAGTTATAGTAGTTGGAAAATGACACTTCTAAAACACATTTAACAAATGTAGTTTTTTATAACATATAATATAAAAAATAAGTTTGAACATTTTAGCATGTTACTTATTTAAATGTTCTAAAGTTATAGTAGTGGAAAAATGGTGGTTCTAGACCAACTTTAACAAATTTAGTTTTTTGACATAATATGATATATAAAATAAGTTTGAACATTTTACCATGGTGTAGTAGGGTAAAAATAAGGGTTCTAGACCAACTTTAACAAATTTAGTTTTTTGACATAATATGATATATAAAATAAGTTTAAACATTTTACCATGGTATAGTAGGGTAAAAATCAGGGTTCTAATCCAAAATTTAATTTTTTTTTGAAAACCTATTATGCTTTTCTTTTCTTAATGCTTTCAGGTATCGTCAGAACACATCGCTCTCCGCTTTCACCTGATTATTAACAATGTCAACATTACTTCTTCACCGATGTGTAGAGACCATGGATGACGTCTTCAAAGTGAACTATGTTGACTATGTGTTTTCAAAGCTTCCTGCTTTTGAATCTAATTGGATTTTACAAGTGAAGAATTTGCATAAGCATTGGGAAGCTGTTGGAAAGATAATTCCAAGACATGAATTCATCCACTCATTTCTACACGAATGTGAAGAACTACTTTTACCATCAACTTACGACATTGATTCAGCATTTATCCGCGCGAATACAACTTGGGCAGCTGAACTCATGCTAGCTGTAGCTGCTAGAATTATTTTACATTATGATGATGGCGTTCCATTGACGACGAATGCATCAGAACTTGTTCGATTCAACAATGAACGAGTTGAAGTGAATTCAAAGCTTTGTAAAATGTTTGAAGAACTATAAAAAAGCTGACTCTACAATTTCTAATGGCATAAAAGGAGAAGGGTGAAGTGAAGTCATCATTCAACGCGCAGCCATGGAGAAGACAAGCAGCTTTAAAATTAGTGCAAACTTAACCATTACTGTGGAGCATGGAGAATTTGGGCTATTTCTTCGAATCAAACGTGGAGAGAGATGGCTTGCTTTATCACCATCCTTGTGGAAGATTGTGTGTCAGAACTTGGCAAGATTACGCAACATTGGCTTCAAACTGTACTTAACGCAAACGAAGTGGCTTGAAGTCATTTCATACTTGGATATGCGCTATGTGAGTTTTGTGCAAACATCACTGTTTGAAGGGAAAGAATATACGCGTTACATCAACATGAATGATGGTGAATGGGGGACATTGCTTCAGGAAATCCATAGCATAACCTCAACCTTACTACCATGTACGGAATGTCATGGGAAGAAAACTCCTGTTAAGCTGCAAAAGGACAATCGAATGAAAGTGTCAAAGCTTTCCAAGAAAAGACTGTCTGAAGTTCGATTGGAGAATATGGATGTGCAAAATCAACTTGGACTTACCTGTGAATATTGTGGTGCTTACGGATATGCTGAGGATTATGATTGTCACTGCCACAAGTACAATTGCAAGTTGTGTGAACCTGACAACTTCTGCAACAAGTGTGGCTCACTAACAGTATCTGCCGAGTAAGACTACAAGTCATTTGCTTACCAGTCGTCAAAGTGTGTAGACGTGTCATATGGATATGTGAAAGATGGATGTAGAAACGTTTTTCAAGGAGACGTATGTGGACTACATGATAAGTGAACTGGCGCGTTTTGGATCTATTCAACAACAACTGGAACACTTTGACATCTATTGGGAACTTGCTCATTCCACGCTGAACGTACCGAAATTACGTGAGGATTTCATCAAAGAGTGTGTGCTTTCAAACATTGACGGAGCTGAGGAGTTTGATGTGGAAGCAGCATATCACTTTGCTCGATTTGATCCAAGACTGTTTTATGAAGTGAGAGAGTGGCTAATCTACATTGCAGTATAATGACAGACATTACATTGAGACAATATATTGTGCAAAAGACATATTGTGAAGTAATGTTATTAGCTGTAAAAAAGTTTGCATGTTTAGTATGTCCTGCTTGTCAAAATGAAGAGTGTTCAGAACATACTTGTCATTCTGCATGTGTCTATACATATTGGAATGAAGCTAAATATTACATTCATTTAGATAAAGTGTTAGATAATGCAAATCAACGTTGTGAAAAATATGGTGTAGATGCTATCACATTTGATGAATTAAGTAGTTGGTTAATGTACATTGAAGATCAATGGACTCCAATTATTCACACCATTGTATCAATACTTGATTTGTAAGATATGTTGATAAAATGCAAGATGTGTTGATAAAATAAAATACAAGATATGTTAACAAGTGTTAATAATTTAGTGTTAACATGTCGACGTGGAAAGACTACTTAACCAATATTTATTTTAAACCTGGTCAACCCGGGGCATTTGCTGGTCCTTACAAACTATATCACATATTAAGAAAACATGATCAACCAGTCACTCATTCACAAGTGAAGAAATGGTTACAGGATCAAGATGCCTTCAGTTTACTACAACCTGTAAAATATAGGTTTAAAAGGCAACGTGTCATTACACGTGGAATTGATGACATGTGGGATATTGATTTAGCTGACATGGGAAACATAGCTTCCTATAATGATGACACCCGTTTTTTATTAGTTGTCATTGATGTGTTTTCCAAATATTTATGGGTGCAACCAATGCCTAATAAATCACATACGAGTGTCATAGAAGCCTTTCAAAAGATTTTTCATGAAACACAACGAAGACCACGAACTCTAAGGTCAGACAAAGGAACTGAATTTAAAAACAGATGGGTAAAAGCATTTATGAAGAAGGAGGGAATACATGCCTATACGACAAAGAATGAAACCAAAGCCAACTTTGCTGAGAGAGTCATTCGTACTCTAAAGGGAATGATGTATCGATAATTCCTACATAATCAAACGTATCGATATATGGACATCCTTCCAGACTTAGTGTATAATTACAACCATAGACCTCATGGCTCCCTCCCTAATAAGTATGCTCCTGCAGATATTCGTAAAGACAACGAATCGAAAGTGTGGAAGTATATGTATGTAGACAAATTGAAATTAAAACCAAAGAAGAAAAAACCCTACAAATTTAAAATTGGTGATCAGGTTCGCATTTCTCACATGAAATATGTATTTCAACGGGATTATCATATAAAGTGGACGCAAGAAGTGTTCATTATCACACATCGTTGTAAGAAGCAAGGAATACACTTGTATCGTGTTAAAGACTTTTTGGATGAAGATATTGACGGACATTTTTATGAAGAAGAACTGCAGAAAGTGACAAAAGATATTGAATCAGTCTACAGAATTGAAAAGGTTTTGAAAACACGAAAAAGACGAGGTGTTAAAGAATTATTTGTGAAGTGGTTAGGTTGGCCAAAGAAGTTTAACAGTTGGGTGAAAGAAACAGATATTCGAAAATGAAGCATCCATTCACGTGTTTGGTCTCTGGACCTACAGGCAGTGGTAAAACTTCTCTAGTTAGAGAAATTCTAGAACAAAAGTTAATTAAACCCTCTCCAAAAGTCATTTTATGGCTCTATGCAGCAGATCAGCCTTTGTACAAGGGAATGAAAGGTGTGGAATTTTACCAAGGCATTCCAGATGACATTGAAGAGCCTTTTAACCCGAAAAAACCAAACTTACTCATCATTGATGACTTAATGACCAAATGTCATAGTGATGAACGCATGACACGTCTCTTTAGTGTTGGTAGCAGTCATCAAAATCTAAGCATTATTTTTATTGTGCATAATTTGTTTCATCATGGTAGAGAAATGCGAAATATTAGTTTGAATACACATTACATCATTCTGTTTAAAAATCCTAGAGACAGTCAACAAATAAGTACATTAGCGCGACAAATGTATCCTGGAAAATCTCAATTTCTCATAGAAGCCTATCAAGATGCTACGAGCAAACCTCATGGCTATCTATTCATTGATTTGAAGCCGAAGACAAATGATCAACTACGTATTCGTACAGGCATTTTACCAAAAGATACACATTACGTCTATGTTGATAAGGTGGCGTATGAACAAGAACCAAGTCACTTAACCATTCGCAACCAAGATGTCTAAACGTATTCAAGCGAATCAACCATTTCTTCACTTGCTCGCACGCAGCGGGCCTAAACGACGTAAATCCTTGCTACAACAAGCTACTAAGGAAGAATTAACTAGCTTGTTTGAAATTTGTTTGAATATATTGCGAGGACATTTACCCTTAAGCTCAAAAAGGTATAAGGTATTCAAGCGTGAACGTCATACCCTACGTACACTAGCAGATAAGAAGATATCACTTCGAAGAAAAAAGAAGTTGGTTAATCAGAAAGGAGGATTCATTGGAGCTATTGCTAAATTTGCATTACCCTTGTTAGCTCAGTTGCTGTTAAAATGAAACATACTATGAAAATGGTCCTCATTCCTGAATATGAATATAAAATGTTGTTAGAAAAGAAGGGAAAAGATGGTGAAATCAAAACGAAAGTGAATAAACTTTTACGTGGGAAACGAACTCGTGAAAAGGCAATAGAAATGTCTCAAGTTCTTGGTCGTCATTTACGAACAATTCAGTCGCAACAACAGCGGCAAAAGTCTGTTACATCATCCAAAGCAGAAAAATCAGAAAAGTCCCAACAGTTTCTAAGCCATTTTCAACCTATTTATCATGTAAAACTAACACAACTTCTAGCAGAACTTAAGAAATATGGTACGAGATGGACAGATAAAAATGAACTTGTTTTAAAAACGGGTACTGTCATTACAAATTCCAACATTATTGATTTGTTGAAAGAAGCATTGGTTGCTACAAGAAGAAAAGAACGACGAGAACCACCGCATGGTTGGAAGCAGTTTATTGAGGAAATTGTAGATGCTAATATTCCAAAAACTGTTTTTGGTAAAAAGACAACTCGTGAAGATATTACAAAAGAGATACAACAACGTCAACAAAGGTTGTTTCCAGAAGGATGGGAAACTTTTTAACATGGATTAAAGAGCTATGGTGTTGTTGTTGTAAAGAAAATGGAAATAAAAATACCATTCCTGTAAAAATTAGGTGTGTTAGTGCTTGTTGTCAGGGAGAAGTAGTAGATACCAATTTAGATCATGTAGATAGCAATTTAGACGACAATGTAGACAACAATGTAGACAACAATGTAGAAAGTGAAGATGAAGAGTGTCAAACATGAAGTAATGTATATACACATCTAGTCTATCTACATCACATAAACGATTTAGCTGCCATGGAGTCAACAAGTTTTTACATTACTTTACCCAGCAATGCTAGTATGAACTATTATCCCAACAACAAGACTTCAAATTATCAAATTCGTATGCCTCGAACCATCTATCTGAACGGAAAATATGAAGTGGCTTTAGCTGAAATTCAATATCCACATACATGGACAACCATGAGACATGGAATGGACTATTCTATTCAGTATCGACAACAACCACTGAATGATGTTGTTCTTGACACAATCAATATTCCTTATGGTTACTACAGATCCATACAAGAAATATGTCATGCAGTCAATGAAGAAGCAACTAATTCTATGAAAGATGACCTTAAAGAAGGTATTCGGATAAAGTATGATAAAATTAGACGACGCGTTTTTCTATATCTAAAATATGGCTTTGAAGTGTCATTCTCCACTGGATTAGCTGAGATTTTAGGATTTATCCCAAATCAATGGTATACTGAAACGTGTACAGCTGAATATAAAGCTGATGTGAAACAGGGGTTTTATACACTTTATGTGTACTGTAGTATTTGCGAGCCACAAGTTGTTGGTGATTATTATGTTCCTTTGCTACGTTCTGTTGCAATACAAGGACATGATGGAGACATTATCATGAAAACTTATGGAGAACCTCATTATGTTCCTGTAAACACATCCAAATTTGATGTGATAGAAATGAATATTAAGGATGACACAGACCATAATGTTCCATTTCAAACTGGGAAGGTGATCTGTAAACTTCATTTTCGACCAAAAGCATTATGAAAGCATACACACACAATCCATCTATTTATCGCAACCATTTTCTTCGTCAAGTGGGTGGAGAATTACCAGGATTTAAAGGAGCGCGAATACAATATGGAGATGGTATTGGTTCAATACTGGGATCATTGGCTCGAAAAGCTATTCCACTGCTTAAGGCAGGGGCTAAAATCGTTGCACCACATCTTAAAAAGGCTGCAAAAGATGTCGCGAAAGATGTTACAGGTCGAGTAGCACAACGTATGTTTGGTGATGAGTTAGGAGGACAAAAGACAGCGAAACCAGCAAAACCTGTCAGAAGGCGAAAGGCAGCTAAACGGATAACATCAACAAAATATAAGAAAGATATTTTTTAATCATGTCTTTAATTCATAATCATTCTTGTGAATGTAGTCTTTCTCCATTAGAATGGTTTCACATACCACCAACGCAAACTGCTGTAGAAAAAAGCTATAATGTAGACTATCAACCACTAACTACTATTAGAGAAGGTGCTCCAATAGAATTCTACATTCCTGCGAGTACAGAAGAATATCTAGATTTAAAGAACAGTAAACTCCATATTGTATGTCGCATTGTAAAGGTTGATGGAGAAGCGTGTGGTGTAGATGATAACGTATCCTGTATCAATGATTTGTTCAATGGGTTATGGTCTAATATTGAATTATTTCTAAATGATCGATTGGTATCACATAGTAACAATACCCATGGTTATACCAGTATCATATCTCATCTCGTTCATGACTCGGAAGAAAGTCTCAATTCTGAGCGCTCTATGCGTCTCATCTATAAAGATACTGCCGGGTCAATGAATACTCATGAGGTGAAAAGACCTAATCATGAAAGATATGTATCAGGTTTTCATGTAAATATTGAAGGTGGTGATATAGCTGAAACAGGAAATAATGGTTTACATAATCGCTATTTGTATACACGTCTAAGCCCTGAGTTTATGCTTACAGGTGGTTTAAGGGTAGATTTGTTTGAGCAGGATCGTTATCTTCCCAATGGTGTTAGTATGAAATTACGCTTACATAGACAAAAAGATGAATATGTATTAATGGCTGCAAATAATGGTTTTAAAGTAGAAGTCAGAGAAGCGTTTTTAACCATTCGCAAAGTGAGGGTTAGTCCAGGTATTCAGTTGGGACATGCAGATGCGTTGATGAAAAGTCCTGCTAAGTTTATTGTTACTAGAAAAGAATGTAAAGTTTTAGCTATTCCAACTGGATTTCAATCTTTTGTGAAAGATAGTATCTTTTTAGGCCAATTACCAAAACGTATTGTCATTGGAATGGTTCATAATGAATCCTTTGCTGGAACAGTATTGAGAAATCCATACAATTTTGAACATTTCAATCTTAACTTTATGCAGCTTTACTCTGATGGTGAACCAGTCCTATCAAAACCTCTCAAGCTTGATATAAATCGAGGCAAATATCTTGATGCTTTTGAAACACTTTACAAATCTTTTGATAGACTGGATGGTGAGAAAAATTCCATTATAAAACGGGAAGATTGGCCTAGAGGTTATTCTTTATTTTCTTTTGACTTAACACCTGATTATGATGGTGCGGATCATTATGCCCTTATCAAACATGGGAATTTGAGACTAGAAATGAATTTTGCTGGTGCCTTGCAAAATACAGTCAATGTTATAGTGTATGCTGAATTTGATAACATTGTTGAAATAAGTGCAAATCGTAGCATTCAATTCGACTACCAGTCATGAACACGAAGCAGATAGAAGCCATCCTATCCCATGATGCCACGACAAAAGACTTGTTCCAAGGTGTGTTTGCCATGGACCAGTTACCATCTTTACAACGCGGTGCCTATGTCATCAACACAGACGATCATGATGAGCCAGGAGAGCATTGGGTGGCAGTATATTATGACGAAGACCCTGCAGAATATTTTGACTCTTATGGACTTTTACCTATAGACAGTCGTTTGAATAAGTTTTTAAAGTTTAATTTCATTTATAATTCAGTTCCATTACAAACACCAATATCCTCTACATGTGGATTTTATTGTGTGTATTATATAATTCAAAGAGCTCGAGGACATAGTCCTTTTGAAATCATTGATGTATTAAGAAGAAGTGATGGTGATTTTGTTGTAAAGGATTTTGTATATAGACATTATAAACCATTATTTTATTGATGTTGTATTAGTTAAGTTGTATTAGTTAAGTTGTTGGTAATTGTGAATTGTATTATGAATATTGTAAATAAACAAGACAGTTTTATACAACATTCTTTGTTTATTGTGTTATACATTATTTACATTTTAACAATTATTTTACATTGAATTTTTTATTTTACAAATACATTCAATACATCGATAAACACATGCCATTCATACCAATCTAAATTAATATATGTATCATAGACATTACATCCACGTTTGTAAATGCTATGAAAACTAGCATAACACTGTCCATTACCAAACTTTATTATTTTAACATCTTTGTGTTCAGACAGTTTCAGTTCAACTCCATGATCATTCATGTCAATGTCCATCACCATAACACACATGGGATGCGTCAGTTCAATGGACTTGGTGCCTCGCATGAGTTGCACTCCTTCCTCTTTGAATTCAAGCGTCAGGTTCTTTCCAATCCAATGCTTGTAACAGAGCGTACCATTCCACTGTGTTGAGGGTGATGTAGTCGTAGCATTTTGTAAGCTCGTCATATTGGCGAAATCGTACAAACACGTCTAAATAGTTCTCAGTCACACGCACTTCTAAATCCTCTGAGAGTTTCAGGAGAAAGCCAGGTATCCTCAGCTTCTCTAGATGGTCTTTCAACACAGATTGTTCGTCAGTTGATATAATGATATACTTTCCAAAATGTTTTAGCACGATGTCATCATATACGTTTCTCAGATATGAGAATCCATGCGTAATGGGTTCATATTCCGATAAAAAGTCTTCCATCTCGTTCAACAGTCAGATGAACTATGAGCTGTCTCCTTGTCTGCAAAGACGTTTTTTATGCTCGCAAGATGGCGAAGAGTGGATGTTGTATCACTTCTAGGAATCGTAAGACTGCGCGCCAGTTCTTGATATCAAAGATGATCAAATCTGTATATGGTGTATCTGGTACAACTCCCTTATAATCCTCTGGATAATCCTGTAAAAGATTTCTACAGATTTCTACACGTATGTTAGAATCATATTCAGCCACCGTCACTTCCACTTTATTTTCAAGTCTACGTTTAAACCCATGTTCAAGTGGTATGTTTTTAAAGTCTTTCCATACTTCAGGTTTAAACCGATGATAACTTGTCTGAGAATCTAGTATCACCTCATTCCTATCATTTACAGTAAGGTAAGCACCACCGTTCAGCATGAGTGCATTCATGTTTTTACCTTGTTATGAGCCGTCTTCTTGTCTGCGAAGCCTTTTATCCACTTCTTTCACTTGCTTCTTCAGCATTTTCCATTCAGGTATTGTCAGCAAGATACCCTTTTTCGTAGGACGGTTTTTTCCAGTCCCCTCATCTCTCAGGTACTTGCGAATGTTTACCACTCCTTCATTGCTTTGTTTCATAATCTTGATATACTTTCCATTTCCTAGAGAAAGCATGCCATCCCACGACTGTGGTGTTGGTGCTGTCTCCACTTTCAATTTCTTGATGGTAGTGGTAGGATTTTTCACTTTTAAGTCTTTAACTGCATCTGCAAGAGTATCCATATCAGTTGTAGATCTCTTACGACTTTCACGTTCCATGTTAACACTTCAATGTTCACACCTCAAATAACTCTTCCGTTGGAGGACCTCCCCCTTTATACCATAGCCTTGTAATGTCCATGCGCTAAGGTGGAATAGCCATCACTCATCACATATCGCTTGTCGTCATATGGGGAGAGGGCTACTTTCCTCAACTTCTCCGAGAAAAGCTGGTGACTATGACTTCGGATAATGTGTCCTGTAGCCATCGTTTGAGTTTTCTTAAACAAACTGTCTCTATACTGCACATGTTTAATGCGTCTTTGACAAGCTTGAGTGATGCCTTTAGCTGTATGTTTTTCTTTCCCACCGCACAATAAACTGTACATTTTCGGTCTGAGTCCAACAAACTCTTCAATAGGGACGCCTGCCGTCTCATCCTTCATTTTCCCAAGCACTTTTTTGTTCACGTTGGAATGTAGGAAGTGATCTGGCGGATAGTCACTAGTGTCGAACAGGTCAGCATCTTGCTGCATATCCTTGTAGATATCTTCCGTTTCTATGTCGTAACAAAGACTGTCGGTGTCGCTGAACAACAACTTGGCATTGGGATACTTGACCATGATGTAGTTGTAATGAAAGTTGAACATAAGCACTTTGCTGAGGTCGAGAATGGTAAAACCAACTTGAATGGGTTTATCCAGAAGCAAATCCACTTTGCGCAAATGTATCGCGGTCAAATCTTCGTTGAAAATTTTGAATTTGTGGAAAGAAGGTTTGGCTACAAGTTTCTTGAACCGCTTTTCCTTGTGAACAAGTTCAACATTGATTCGCTTTCTCACATTTTCCATGGTTTTGCCAAACACCGAGTTGTTCATCAGTTTGAAGAAGTCTTTCTCAAATGGGTTCTTGGCCAATTTTCTCTTTTCCGTGTTCAAGGCAATGTATTTTGCCAACCATTTGCTCTGTTCAAACATGATGGCGCGATGTACTTTAGTGACTTTCAACCCCAGTGAGACGTACTGTTGCAAATTCCTGTAATGAAGTACATATTTCTTCTTGTCAGACAAGTTAGGAATGAGCTTTTCACTGGATTTCTCTTTCATGTTTAGATCTTTCCGCAGCTTCTGACTGTACTCTGACAATTCTTCAACTTTGACACATTTCCGTTCTGGAGCCACTGGGTAGTGATTATGATGATCATGGATTGAATTTGGATATTCTAAATCCACTTCCAAAATGAATCCAATGTCGTCATCTTCATCCACATCCATGAAGTCAATGGATTCTGGCTCACTCACCCACATAAATCCTCTTTGTGGCATGCTTTGTGACATGGCCCAACCATACAAGTTGTTTGCGTCGAGGTACATCAAATAGTTGTTTGGTATCTCAGAATTGTAATCTGCTACGTAGGGATTATTTGCTTTCGCATACTTGTGTGTGATCACGGATATTCCTCCACGTATGCCTTGCTCAACCATTTGGTACATGTCAATGTCATTGATCAATTCCAACTTCACCTTTGTCGCTTTCAACATTGCATCCTACGACAGTCCTGGTGCTGTATAGTAGTGAGCAGGATCCAATTCATATGTGTTGAGACATACGTGACGAAAGTTTTCAAACACATCAGCCAGCAGCAACACATCTGATTTCAGGTACAAGTCATGGTATTCGCCAAATGTTGTACAGTTGAATGTCTCCCACACCTTCTGCGCATGCGCATAATCCTCATCGCTAATGTCTTCTTCACTGAGCAGACTGTAAAACTTGTCCTTGGACGGCAGTTGTGTTTCAGCAAACTTGGATGGTTCATCCACGTAATCATAAGGGTACACACCCTTTCTCAACAGTAAATCTTGTTGGTCACTATTGTGAATGTGTGACGTCATGTTATAAAAGTTGTCTTTCCCTTCTGCCGCTAGGTTGGATACCAACTTCTGTAGAGAAGTACTCATGAACTGAAAGCTGTCTGTAAATTTCAGATTGCTCATGGTGAATGCAATATATTTCTCAATGGTGTTGGGAATGACTGTAATCGTTTCATCTTTGAATTTTCCAATTTCCTCCATGATAAGGTGACTGTCATAGCCTCGCAAATTGTGGAAAAACACAGGAATGATAAAAGAATCTTTATCCCCTTGCTGATCCTTTCTAAGTCGGAATTGTAAGTTGCATTCATTGTGCGCTGCTCCGCGATATTTGCCATTGATATGGTCATGATCTCTCACACGATCTGCTCCTAGAGGTTCATGACAAATGTAGCAATCAACAGCGTTCTTAAAATTCTCTTTGTCTTCGCGAGTCATCACCATTTCCTTTGGTCGCTCTAAACCACGTACAATACGATCACGTTCATTCAACATATGGTCTAAAAAGACCTTTACAGCATTGTCTCCTCGATACACGATTGGTGCACGTGTATCATACTGGCTGACAACCACATAGGCAAAGCTGTTTGGACGATGATGTTGATACTTGTCTTCTTCTTCATGCTTTTGCGTGAAACATTCAAAGTCTGCATAAATCACAAACGGTGCTTGCTGTTGTTTGGCTACATTCTTAAACTTAACGAATGGTTCCTTGGGAAATGATAAACGTTGCGCGCCATGCTTGCCACACACTTCACGATGTTCATCTAAAAGCTCTTGTCGCATAAACCCGTGAAGACAGTTGAAACAATAAAAAGCTGCACCATTATGCTTTGATCGATAAGCCATCAGTCTGCTGAAATTCTTGATGAGGCAATAATGTCTTGTCTTGTCATTGCTAATCAAAAGCAAGTTGATTTCTCTCGCGCTGTTGGCGCTGGTGTTTCGACTGAGTTGTATGGGAACAACGACATCATGTTCATATCCAAACACGTTAATGGACACATCATTCTCCTTTTCAAACTTTGGAATGTCTGTAATCGGTGTTGGAAATGTCATGCCTTCCACCTTCAATTCGTTCTCAAATAGCTTGTATTGATGTACACGCTCTGGGTTTACATTTGTTGAAGGGTGAAGGTGAGCCAGTACAGACCATAAGAAACATTTGTTGTCTTTATTCTGAATGTTTAACACACCTTTTGTATTCTTCACTTTCTTCGGCAGTGGAATAAAACTACTCGCATCCAGTGGCGCTGACGTAGCTGTATGTACTTCAATGTATAGTATGTTATCCAATACCCAGCCAGAGCCTTGTCGCTCATGTTCATCAAACTTAGTAAACAATTCTTTATAGGCGTCTGGCAAGTCCTGCTCAATATCTGCTGGGTTGTATGCTGTATATGTTGGACTGCTGATAAATGAATTATCCACTTGTTCTACCATAACACCTTCAGCATTCGCTGTCAGTTTCTTGAAACGTGCATGAACGACAATGTACCATTTCATTCCATAGTTTAAGGTCTCCAACAAATGTGTCTTGATACGGTTCTCTTGTTGTCGCATTTCAAGCAGTAAATCCGATCCATCCTCAGACTCAAATCGTCTTTCCTGTGCGTTTTCTCCCAGACTAACCCTTCTACCTCTCCCTACTTGTCCTGTTTTTTCTTTCTGTGAAACATGTTCTTCATGAGACGCATTTTCCATCTCAGCTGGTATGCATGCATGTGCCTCAAATGTATCCATAGATGGAAATATTTTAATGCATTCACAGCAGAGGACTGGATGAGGTCTGAAAACACCATCTTGTACCGTCTTTCGTCTCTTGGCTTCAATCATCTCAACAAGCTCTTCATTAGCACGTTTCATCTTAGCTGGTTTGCATGTATGTGCTACGAACAATTCCAGAGATGGAAATGTCACATTACAATCATGACAGACGACTAATGTGTCTGAATTAGATGCCATTGTTGTTGTCACGTCAATTGCCTAAACTGATATGATGAAATGTAGGTCTCACTCATCCTATTTATACCACCTAGGCATGTATTGCAGAGACATCTAGCGGAGAGCGATGTGTTCTGACGATACCTGAAAGCATTAAGAAAAGAAAAGCATAATATATTTTCAAAAAAAAATTAAATTTTGGTTTAGAACCCTGATTTTTACCCTACTACACCATAGTAAAATGTTCAAACTTATTTTCTACATCATATTTTGTCAAAAAACAAAATTTGTTAAAGTTGGTCTAAAACCCTCATTTTTACCCTACTACACCATGGTAAAATGTTTAAACTTATTTTATACATAATATTTTGTCAAAAAACAAAATTTGTTAAAATTGGTCTAGAACCACCATTTTTCCACTACTATGACTTTAGAATATTCAAATAAGTAGCATGCTAAAATGTTCAAACTTATTTTATATATTATATGGTGTTAAAAAACTACATTTGTTAAATGTGTTTTAGAAGTGTCATTTTTCCAACTACTATAACTTAAAACATAACATTGGACTTAACGTAGGGAAATCCCATTCCTTCTCAAATTTATTGATTGTTCCTACACTCGAGCGCACTCTGAAATTATCGATCGGTTTTCCCTCACACTCTGTACGAGTGCACTCTTAAATTTCTCAGTCTCAAAAAAAAAAAAAAAAAAAAAAAAAAAAAAAAAAAAATGACTTACCACAAGTCATTGGTTAATTTGTCTTCCAATCTTGCACTTCCCTTTTCCAAAGAATAACCAAATCTTTCACTTCTCTTTTCCAATGAATAGCTAATGTTTCACTTCCTTTTTCCAAAGAATAGTCAATGTTTCACTTCGTCTCCTATGTGTATTCCAGTCAATCCATCAATTGTTCTTCAACAGCACAACACAATAGGTAAGAGCAACTGTTTTCACTTTTTTTTCCCATGTGTATCCAACGGTAGCCAGAGCTTGAATGATGCATATGTGCACAGACAAGGTGCTCTTATAGGAGTGCTGAATCACATACTATGGTTGGTCCATGATGGTTTGGCAATGCAATGATTAGAGTGGTGTCAACCCAACCTTTTTATACTACTGACGGTGAGCCGTGAGCCAGCGGCGTAAAAAGTAGCCGGGAGGGGGGGGGGCTCACTAGGTAGCTGGGCCGGGGGGGGCTCACTAGGTAGCTGGGCCGGGGGGGGTCCCCATGGTATTTGATTCTCTACCAGGGGGGGGGGGGGGGTCGGTCCATAGTATGTCCCGGGGGGGGGGTCCCCATGGTATTTGATTCTCTACCAGGGGGGGGGGGGGGGTCGGTCAGTATGACGTCACAAAATGCAGTGATTCTCTCGTTTCTCAACTACTCAGTCATTAAAACTATAGGAGAATTTTATTTTCTAAAAGAAGAAAAAGTCGTAGCTTCTCGCCAAATAGCCTTTTTACTTTTTCCAAGTAGAGGTTTTATTTTTCCAACTAGCGGTATTTTGATATATTATGGGAAAGTAGTGCATGCAGAAATGCAGTTCAAACATTAAGCCGTTAGCAAATCATCCAGTTCATCTTATTTATAATCATTTCGTTCGACTTCTCGGTAAATAGCCATTATTAGTTTTTCCAAGTAGCGGTATATTTTTCCCAACTAGCGGTATATTCATATATTATGACATTGAACTGCAAGGGAAAATGATATTCAAACCTCAAAATAGTTCAAAATAATCAGCTTCAACTTTTGTTATGCAAAAATTGTTTGTTTCTTGTCGATAAATAGCCTTCCAGCTTTTCCCAAGTAGAGGTATTCTTTTTTCCAACTAGCGGTATATCAAGATATTTCTCTGCTCAGGTCAATGAAAAATACAGTTAAAACAGTCAGTCATTAAAACTATAGGAGAACTTTATTTTCTAAAAGAAGAAAAAGTCGTAGCTTCTCGCTAAATAGCCTTTTTACTTTTTCCAAGTAGAGGTTTTATTTTTCCAACTAGCGGTATTTTGATATATTATGGGAAAGTAGTGCATGCAGAAATGCAGTTCAAACATTAAGCCGTTAGCAAATCATCCAGTTCATCTATATTTATAATCATTTCGTTCGACTTCTCGGTAAATAGCCATTATTAGTTTTTCCAAGTAGCGGTATATTTTTCCCAACTAGCGGTATATTCATATATTATGACATTGAACTGCAAGGGAAAATGATATTCAAACCTCAAAATAGTTCAAAATAATCAGCTTCAACTTTTCTTATGCAAAAATTGTTTGTTTCTTGTCGATAAATAGCCTTCCAGCTTTTCCCAAGTAGAGGTATTCTTTTTTCCAACTAGCGGTATATCAAGATATTTCTCTGCTCAGGTCAATGAAAAATACAGTTAAAACAGTCAGTCATTAAAACTATAGGAGAATTTTATTTTCTAAAAGAAGAAAAAGTCGTAGCTTCTCGCCAAATAGCCTTTTTACTTTTTCCAAGTAGAGGTTTTATTTTTCCAACTAGCGGTATTTTGATATATTATGGGAAAGTAGTGCATGCAGAAATGCAGTTCAAACATTAAGCCGTTAGCAAATCATCCAGTTCATCTATATTTATAATCATTTCGTTCGACTTCTCGGTAAATAGCCATTATTAGTTTTTCCAAGTAGACGCTTGATTTCCTTGTACCTTTTTAAGCTTAAGAGTAAATGCCCTCGCAATATATTCAAACAAATTTCAAACAAGCTAGTTAATTCCTCCTTAGTGATTGTTGTAGCAAGGATTTACGTCGTTTAGGCCCACTGCGTGCGAGCAAGTGAAGAAAAGGCTCATTAGCTTTAATACGTTTAGACATCTTGGCTGCGAATGGTCAAGTGACTTAGTTCTTGTTCATACACTACTTTATCAACATATACATAATACGTATGTTTGGGTAACATGCCTGTGCGAATACGTAGTTGATGATCTGTCTTTAGCTTCAAATGAATGAATAAATAGCCATGAGGTTTGCTGGTAACATCTTGATAGGCTTCTGTGAGAAATTCAGATTTTTCAGGATACATTGGCCGCTCTAATGTACTTATTTGTTGACTGTCTCTGGGATTTTTAAACAGAATGATGTAATGTGTAGTCAAACTAATATTTCGCATTTCTCTACCATGATGGAGTAAATTATTACAATAAAAATGATGCTTAGATTTTGATGACTGCTGCCAACACTAAAGAGACGTGTCATACACTCATCACTATGGCATTTGCTCATTACGTCGTGAGTGATGAGTAAGTTTGTTTTTTTCGGGTTGAAGCGTTCTTCAATGTCGTCTGGAATGCCTTGATAAAATTCCACACCTTTCATTCCCTTGTACAAAGGCTGATCTGCTGCATAGAGCCATAAAATGGTTTTTGGAGAGGGTTTAATTAACTTTTGTTCTAGAATTTCCCTGACTAGAGAAGTTTTACTACTGTCTGTAGGACCAGAGACCAAACATGTGAATGGATGCTTCATTTTTGAATGTCTGTTTCTTTCACCCAACTGTTAAACTTCTTTGGCCAACCTATACACTTAACAAATAATTCTTTAACACCTCGTCTTTTTCGTGTTTTTAAAACCTTTTCAACTCTGTAGACAGATTCAATATCTTTTGTCACTTTCTGCAGTTCTTCTTCATAGAAATGTCCATCAATATCTTCGTCCAAAACGTCTTTCACATGATACAAGTGTATTCCTTGCTTCTTACAACGATGTGTAATAATGAAGACTTCTTGTGTCCACTTTATGTAATAATCCCGTTGAAACACGTATTTCATGTGGGAAATGCGAACATGATCACCAAATTTAAATTTGTAGGGTTTTTTCTTCATCTTTGGTTTCAATTTCAATTTGACTACATACATATACTTCCACACCTTAGATTCATTTTTCTTACGAATATCTGCCGGAGCATACTTGTTAGGGAGGGAACCATGAGGTCTATGGTTGCAATTGTACACCAGGTCTGGAAGGATGTCCATATAGCGATAAGTTTGATTACGTAGGAAATATCGATACATCTTAAGTAGTCTTTCCATGTCGACATGTTAACACTAAATGATTACCACTTGTCAACATATCTTACATTTTATACCAGATCAATATATCTTATAAATCAACTATTGACACAATGGTGAGAATAATTGGAGTCCATTGATATCAAATGTGCACTAACCAACTACTAAATTCATCAAATGTTATAGCATCTACACAATATTTCTCAAAATGTTGATTTGCGTTGTCCAACACTTTATCTAAATGAATATAATATTTAGCTTCATTCCAATATGTATATATACATGTGGAATAACAAGTATGTTCTTGACACTCTTCATTTTAACAAGCAGAACATACTAAACATGCAAATTTTTTACAGCTAATAACATTTCTTCACAATATTTTTTTTGCACAATATATTGTCTTAATGTAATGCCTGCCATTATACTGCACTATAGATTAACCATTCTCTCACTTCATCAAACAGTCTTGGATCAAATCGAGCACAGTGATATGATGCTTCCACATCAGACTCCTCAGCTTCCTCAATGCCTGAAAGCACACACTCTTTGATGAAATCCTCATGTAAGTTTGGCAAGTTCAGCGTGGAATGAGCAAGTCCCCAATACATGTTGAAGTGTTGCAATTGTTGTTGAACCGACCAAAACGTGCTAATCCACCTATCATGTAGTCCACGTACTTCTCCTTGAAACATCTTTCTACATCCATCCTTGCTTCACATTTCCATATGGCGGTTGAAAAAACAAGTATGCACACTATGACTTTCCCATAATATATAAAAATACCGCTAGTTGGAAAAATAAAACCTCTACTTGGAAAACCTAAAGAGGCTATTTAACGAGAAGCTACGACTTTATCTTCTTTTAGAAAATAAAGTTCTTCTGTAGTTTTAATGATTGACTGTTTTAATTGTATTTTTCATTGACCTGAGCAGAGAAATATGCTGATATACCACTAGTTGGAAAAAAGAATACCTCTACTTGGGAAAAGCTGGAAGGCTATTTATCGACAAGAAACAAACAATTTTTGCATAACAAAAGTTCAAGCTGATTATTTTAAACTATTTTGAGGTTTGAATATCATTTTCCCTTGCAATTCAATGTCATAATATATGAATATACCGCTAGTTGGGAAAAGTATACCGCCACTTGGAAAAACTAATAATGGCTATTTACCGAGAAGTCGAACGGAATGATTATACATATAGATGAACTGGATGATTTGCTAACGGCTTAATGTTTGAACTGCATTTCTGCATGCACTACTTTCCCATAATATATCAAAATACCGCTAGTTGGAAAAATAAAACCTCTACTTGGAAAAAGTAAAAAGGCTATTTAGCGAGAAGCTACGACTTTTTCTTCTTTTAGAAAATAAAGTTCTCCTATAGTTTTAATGACTGACTGTTTTAATTGTATTTTTCATTGACCTGAGCAGAGAAATATCTTGATATACCGCTAGTTGGAAAAAAGAATACCTCTACTTGGGAAAAGCTGGAAGGCTATTTATCGACAAGAAACAAACAATTTTTGCATAACAAAAGTTTAAGCTGATTATTTTGAAATATTTTGGGGTTTGAATATCATTTTCCCTTGCAGTTCAATGTCATAATATATGAATATACCGCTAGTTGGGAAAAATATACCGCTACTTGGAAAAACTAATAATGGCTATTTACCGAGAAGTCGCATCGGCTTTATGTTCAGCTGTGCACGTTTCAGTATACCATTGATCTGGGATAAATCCTAAAATCTCAGCTAATCCAGTGGAGAATGACACTTCAAAGCCGTAATTTAGAAATAGAAAAACACGTCGTCTAATTTTATCATACTTTATCTGAATAGCTTCTTTAAGGTCATCTTTCATAGAATTAGTTGCTTCTTTATTGACTGCCTGACATATCTCTTGTATGGATCTGTAGTAACCATAAGGAATATTGATTGTGTCAAGAACAATATTATTCAGTGGTTGTTGTCGATACTGAATAGAATAGTCCATTCCATGTCTCATGGTTGTCCATGTATGTGGATATTGAATTTCAGCTAAAGCCACTTCATATTTTCCGTTCAGATAGATGGTTCGAGGCATACGAATTTGATAATTCGAAGTCTTGTTGTTGGGATAATAGTTCATACTAGCATTGCTGGGTAAAGTAATGTAAAAACTTGTTGACTCCATGGCAGCTAAATCGTTTATGTGATGTAGATAGACTAGATGTATATATACATTACTTCATGTTTGACACTCTTCATCCTCACTTTCTACATTGCTGTCTACATTATTGTCTAAATTGCTATCTACATGATCTAAATTGGTATCTACTACTTCTCCCTGACAACAAGCACTAACACACCTAATTTTTACAGGAATAGTATTTTTATTTCCATTTTCTTTACAACAACAACACCATAGCTCTTTAATCCATGTTAAAAAGTTTCCCATCCTTCTGGAAACAATCTTTGTTGACGTTGTTGTTGCTCTTTTGTAATATCTTCACGAGTTGTCTTTTTGCCAAAAACAGTTTTTGGAATATTAGCGTCTACAATTTCCTCAATAAACTGCTTCCAACCACGCGGTGGTTCTCGTCGTTCTTTTCTTTTTGTAGCAACCAATGCTTCTTTCAACAAATCAATAATGTTAGAATTTGTAATGATAGTACCTGTTTTTAAAACAAGTTCATTTTATCTGTCCATCTCGTACCATATTTCTTAAGTTCTGCCAGAAGTTGTGTTAGTTTTACATGATAAATGGGTTGAAAATGGTTTAGAAACTGTTGAGACTTTTCTGATTTTTCTGCATTAGATGTTGTAACAGACTTTTGTCGTTGTTGTTGTTGTGATTGAATTGTTCGTAAATGACGTCCAAGCACTTGAGACATTTCTATTGCTTTTTCACGAGTTCGTTTCCCACGTAAAAGTTTATTCACTTTCGTTTTGATTTCAACATCTTTTCCCTTCTTTTCTAACAACATTTTATACTCATATTCAGGAATGAGAACCATTTTCAAAGTATGTTTCATTTTAACAGCAACTGAGCTAACAAGGGTAATGCAAATTTAGCAATAGCTCCAATAAATCCTCCTTTCTGATTAACCAACTTCTTTTTTCTTCGAAGTGATATCTTCTTATTTGCCAGTGTACGTAGGGTATGACGTTCACGCTTGAATAACTTATACCTTTTTGAGCTTAAGGGTAAATGTCCTCGCAATATATTCAAACAAATTTCAAACAAGCTAGTTAATTCCTCCTTAGTAGCTTGTTGTAGTAAGGATTTACGTCGTTTAGGCCCGCTGCGTGCAAGCAAGTGAAGGAAAGGTTGATTCGCTTGAATACGTTTAGACATCTTGGCTGCGAATGGTTAAGTGACTTGGTTCTTGTTCATACGCCACCTTATCAACATATACGTAATGTGTATCTTTTGGTAAAATGCCTGTACGAATACGTAGTTGATCATTTGTCTTCGGCTTCAAATCAATGAATAAATAGCCGTGAGGTTTGCTGGTAGCATCTTGATAGGCTTCTATGAAAAATTGAGATTTTCCAGGATACATTTGTCGCGCTAATGTACTTATTTGTTGACTGTCTCTAGGATTTTTAAACAGAATGATGTAATGTGTATTCAAACTAATATTACGCATTTCTCTACCATGATGAAACAAATTATGCACAATAAAAATAATGCTTAGATTTTGATGACTGCTGCCAACACTAAATAGACGTGTCATGCGTTCATCACTATGACATTTGGTCATTAAGTCATCAATGATGAGTAAGTTTGGTTTTTTCGGGTTAAAACGCTCTTCAATGTTATCTGGAATGCCTTGGTAAAATTCCACACCTTTCATTCCCTTATACAAAGGCTGATCTGCTGCATAGAGCCATAAAATGGTTTTTGGAGAGGGTTTAATTAACTTTTGTTCTAGAATTTCTCTAACTAGAGAAGTTTTACCACTGCCTGTAGGTCCAGAGACCAAACACGTGAATGGATGCTTCATTTTCGAATATCTGTTTCTTTCACCCAACTGTTAAACTTCTTTGGCCAACCTAACCACTTCACAAATAATTCTTTAACACCTCGTCTTTTTCGTGTTTTCAAAACCTTTTCAATTCTGTAGACTGATTCAATATCTTTTGTCACTTTCTGCAGTTCTTCTTCATAAAAATGTCCGTCAATATCTTCATCCAAAAAGTCTTTCACACGATACAAGTGTATTCCTTGCTTCTTACAACGATGTGTGATAATGAACACTTCTTGCGTCCACTTTATATGATAATCCCGTTGAAATACATATTTCATGTGAGAAATGCGAACCTGATCACCAATTTTAAATTTGTAGGGTTTTTTCTTCTTCTTTGGTTTTAATTTCAATTTGTCTACATACATATACTTCCACACTTTCGATTCTATGTCTTTACGAATATCTGCAGGAGCATACTTATTAGGGAGGGAGCCATGAGGTCTATGGTTATAATTATACACTAAGTCCGGAAGGATGTCCATATATCGATACGTTTGATTATGAAGGAAATATCGATACATCATTCCCTTTAGAGTACGAATGACTCTCTCAGCAAAGTTGGCTTTGGTTTCATTCTTTGTCGTATAGGCATGTATTCCCTCCTTCTTCAAAAATGCTTTTACCCATCTGTTTTTAAATTCAGTTCCTTTATCTGACCTCAGAGTTCGTGGTCTTCGTTGTGTTTCATGAAAAATCTTTTGAAAGGCTTCTATGACGCTGGTATGTGATTTATTAGGCATTGGCTGCACCCACAAATATTTGGAAAACACATCAATGACAACTAATAAAAAGTGGGTGTCATCATTATAGGAAGCTATGTTTCCCATGTCAGCTAAATCAATATCCCACATGTCATCAATTCCACGCGTAATGACACGTTGCCTTTTAAACCTGTATTTTACAGGTTGTAGTAAACTGAAGGCATCTTGATCCTGTAACCATTTCTTCACTTGTGAATGAGTGACTGGTTGATCATGTTTTTTTAATATGTGATATAGTTTGTAAGGACCAGCAAATGCCCCGGGTTGACCAGGTTTAAAGTAAATATTGGTTAAGTAGTCTTTCCACGTCGACATGTTAACACCAAATGATCAACACTTGTTAACATATCATGCATTTTATTTTATCAACACATCTTGCATTTATCAACACATCTTAAATTTTATCAACATATCTTAAATTTTATAAAAGCTCAATCAACATATCTTACAAATCAAGTATTGATACAATGGTGTGAATAATTGGAGTCCATTGATCTTCAATGAACATTAACCAACAACTTAATTCATCAAATGTGATAGCATCTACACCATATTTTTCACAGCGTTGATTTGCATTATCTAACACTTTATCTAAATGAATGTAATATTTAGCTTCATTCCAATATGTATAGACACATGCAGAATGACAAGTATGTTCTGAACACTCTTCATTTTGACAAGCAGGACATACTAAACATTTTTAATTGCTGCCACGGCAATCCATTAGTGATGGTGTGTGTGCTTGGAGAACGAGAAAAGCCCTAAAAACAGTTGCTGCCGTGATTTGGTGTGTGTGGAAAGAGAGAGAGGGATAAAAAAAACGTATGTCTGGGTGTCCGTGTGTCTGGGCGTCCGTGTCTGGGTGTCCGTGTGTCTGGGTGTCCGTTGGTTTGGTTGTCATAGGTGTTAAAAGAGTGAGAAAGCTTTAAAGAAAGGATTGTTGCTTGTATATGGCCACAATGCATGGAGACCTCTCTGTGGTTAAAACACAGCATCCCTTAAGGAAAAGAGTGCTCATTTACTAATTGTTGCTGCAATGGCTTGGTTAGAGAGCGAGAAAAGTGCTCATGGGCCAGTGAGCCGGGGGGGGGGGCTCATGGGCCGGTGAGCCGGGGGGGGGGGCTCATGGGTTGGTGAGCCGGGGGGGCCTACCAACCTGATGTTTGGCAGGCCCCGGGGGGCCTGTCGACCTACTGTACGGCTGGCCCCGGATTGCCTGTCCATCAGTTGGTTGCAAGCTTGAGTCGCTCAAGTGCTCGAGTGCTCAAGTGCTCGAGTGCTCAAGTGCTCGAGTGCTCGAGTGCTCAAGTGCTCAAGTGCTCGAGTGCTCAAGTGCTCGAGTGCTCGGGTGCTCGAGTGCTCGGGTGCTCGAGTGCTCGGGTGCTCGAGTGCTCGGATGCTCGAGTGCTCGGGTGCTCGGGTGCTCGGGTGTCATTTTGTCCGGGCACCATTTTGTCCGGGTGTCATTTTGTCTGGCTGCCCGTTTGACTGGTCGTTTGAATGGTTGCCCGTTTGAATGGTTGTTTGAATCGCCGCCCGTTTGAATGGTCGTTTGAATGGTTGTTTGAATGGCCGCCCGTTTGAATGGCCGCCCACTCTCCATATTACGTCATTATGACGTTCATATGACGTTCATATGACGTTCATATGACGTTCATATGACGTTCATATGACGTTCATATCACCTCCATATCACCTCTATATCACCTCCATATCACCTCCATAACACGTCTAGATCACGTCAAAATGACGTCACTGTTTTAAAAACCCCATGGGGCTATCAAAACACTACGTGACGTCATTATGACGTCCATATGGTAACCATATGGTAACCATATGATAACCATATGATAACCATATGACGTCAATATGACGTTAATATGACGTCAATATGACGTCACTGTTTTAGAACCCCCGTGGGGGTTCTAAAACACAATGTGACGTCACTATGACGTCACTTCCTGTTTTAGAACCCCCGTTTTTACCCTACTTATGATAGACAGATGGCAGAAGTGCCGCCTAGGGGGAGGGGATTCCCATGGTGTGCCCTAGGGGGTCTGACGTCATTATGACGGTATGATAGACAGATGGTAGAAGTGTTGTCCATGGGAGGGATCGAACCACCAATCTTCCGCCCACGAGTCCCATGCTTTACCAGGTGAGCTGCTCGTGACGTAAGGATAATGACAGTGGCTTGGAACTCTTGTTAGGGTTAGGGTTAGGGTTATGCCTCCTAGGAGGTGTCTGAGCTCATTATGACATCACAGGGTGGCGTGGAACCCTTGTTTCTCGACTACTGCGTATGCACGACCCTTTAGTGGTGCCTCATACCAAAAATAAATGACATCGGATCAAAATTGTAGGAGGAGGTGCATTTCAAAACAAAGTTTACTAAATAAACAACTAACTAACTAACTAACTAACTAACTGACTGACTGAGTGAATGACTGACTAACTAACTAACTAACGAACTAACTAACTAACTAACTAACTAACTAACTAACTAACTAACTAACTAACGGACGCCATCCGTAAACCGATAGAAATATACCAGCTTACGTGTAACGTAAGCTGGGCTAAAAAATGCACCATAATATTGCAATGAGAGCGAACCGCCGTAGAGGTTAGCTGTTGAACAACAACGCACTGTGTATGAGGTGGCGTTAAAGTCAATAACCATTAACCAAAGTATTCGAATAATTTAGTACATTCAATATATATTAAACGTGTTGTCATATTTTTCAAATTTAATATATAATTAAAATGAATTACTGGTTAAAATGCAAGAAACGTTGTATGAGTTATACAGAGAAACGTTAACAAATTACCATAAACAAAATCAGTGGACAGGAACCCATTTCCGTTAAAAACAAACGAAGCACTCTCCAAGAATTCCTCTAGTTGGACCAATTTGGCGTTGACCTTTTGGGCATAACTATTTACCGGTCTAATAACTGATTCTAGAACTACCTGTTCTTTTCAGATTTAACTAGAACCAGTTATAACGGTCCGTACCCGAGGTTACTTCCGGTTAAGTTCCTAACCTCACGTGACATCACATGATATTGTCAAAATGGCTGCCAAACTATAAGAGTTTTTTGTTTTCTTTGTTTATTTTCTGTTATTGAGCTATTTATGTACTCCATCAAGAGGGCTTTGTAAACAAATATGGATAATAATATGACGTTGGAAGTTTCAAGTGCTTGACAAAAATTTTCAGTTCATCCATTATTCCACCTTCCATTTTAATTGTTTACATTTTTTGGATCGGGTAAACCTGTTCTTTTACTAGCGTAACTAAAATCACAATCGGATGTTTTGATCGTTCTGGTTCGGTCCAAATGTAACTCCAAAAAGAATAACTGTCACATAACAGTGATTCTCGCAGAGGTCAGCTGTTTTATAGCAACGACAAGCGGTTACATTTTTCAGACCCGGTGAGAAAATAGCCTGTAGAGGGAAAACACACAGCAGGTTGCTGCTGGGATTTAAAAAAAAAAAGAAGAAAAACATATCACAAGCAAAATAACTAGCACAAAACCGTACTGGGTGGAAAGATTCTGCATAGAAACATATAGAGCTTTGCTCTGAAAGCGTATCCCGAGGACGACGACGACGAAAAACTTGAAAGCTTAACCATTTGCACACCAGATTTCTGAAACACTTATTTTTATTTACACGAAAGTATTGTGTCTGGGCCAGAAAATCAATAGAAAGGTAAATGGCTTAAAAATAAAAACCCGCCACAAGTATAGCTCCAAGTAAAAGAAGCCAACATCTTTTGAAAATTAATTTACATATTATTCTGTCATTTTTTATAGCCCACTTTTGAATTTGCTTCTAAGAGTTTTTTGTCATTTCTTTATGCCTTTGTCCCAACGTAATTCGGTCGAAACGCCAAATCTTTTCGGTAGAATTCTGAGTAGAAATGCGCCTAAGACAGTACTTTCATTTCTTTCCCATGGAGTTGTTCTTTCGACTGCATTTGTTTTTTTGGGCAAATTATAAAGAAATGCCAAAGGAAAAAACATGAAAATTCTAAGTTTCTTTCAACACGCACACTTTCGAATTTAAGGGTTCGTTGTGTGTGTATGATTTTTTTAAATTTCTATTAGCGAGTCCGTTCTTCTTTAAACAATTTCGCATATCACTCTGTCAGAGCTACCTTCTAATGCTCCGTTAATAGGGGTCAAATTCTGAGGCACGAATCCTGTATACCAATCCATATTCAAATTATTATAATTATGGAAAATTTCCTTCTCCACTGTTATTAATTATGTATTGACTTATTTTGTGAGGGTGCAGTAGCGTGATATTTAACTTATTCCCCACAGGGGGGGGGGGGGAGAGATATATGCGATCGACCGTGTGTAGATCTGTCATCAACAGCTTGTTGACACGTAGTCCCATCGGACCCTTTATATCTTCCTAGGACACAAAAGGTTACAGTTCCTGTAATAGAAATGGCCATTGAGTGATTGATCTCAGTTTTCGAGACTCTGGATCTTTCGGCGCACGTTCAAGGACACCGAGGCTCGAACTGGCAGGCCTTTTCTTTAAAAGCACACTGAGAAGTATCCTGGTGCATTATTTCCGACCTCAGCGAAACTCTCAAGCTATAGAAAGGCGTGGTTTTGCAACTGTGGATTCACTGTTGTGGGTGATAATGAGGGATTCGATATCCTGATCTCAAGAAAACATAGTTTTTCCCAGTAAAAAATTGTTATCTGACCGTAAAACTTATGCGCCATAATTTATAATTAGGCCATTTATGTGATGCACCCTTTCTAAAATAACACCGTTGGTCCCAGCCGTGCGCCGAGATTTGAAAATTGACATCAATGACATTTCCAATTTTAGGAACTATGACTCTTGCTGTCATAGGAAGACCGTAAGAGTCATGTAGGACTAGTTAACACGATAACTTAAAAACTGCTACAGGATTTTAATGAAACTTGGTGTGTAGCTTCTATGGGAACAAACACACATCGGTATTGTAAATGGGCCAGGTTCGTCCAAGGAAAATGCACCAACTGGACTTAAAAAATTTCAGCTCTTGATTGACTATTGATGGCTGTGTTTAACTGATGGGGCCTGCGGGGAATATGTGGGCTATGCGCACTGCTATTAGGGTTTGGTATCGCGGCGCAGTCTGTATCGCGATACGTATCGCGATATTGGCTGTGTATCGCGATAGATATCGCGATATTTTGAATTCTTTGAAAGTGAAAAAATGCAGCTGTTTTATGGCTTAATTTCCAGGAATTGTAACACACTTACCTACGGCATTGATCAGTTATAGATAATGGCGTTATAACAAATACAAAAAATATGTCGGCAATGATGGTTTCGAATGCCATCAGTGACATTAATCCCGTTACACAAACAGTATATATACTAAATTTTAAGAATGTCTGTTTGGTTGAGTGTCTAAACTTAAATGTCTGACTGGTATATTTTAACTTGAAACATCAAGAGTTCTGTATTTAAAACTGAAAGAACAGAGCGTCTACTCTGACATTGAATCGCAAAATGCCACATGTTCTTTTTATCAAGTTATCATTCAATTATCCAATCAGTTCATATCCAATATAGCAAAAAATTATCCATGCTCTATCACACTATAATAGGCCCACTTAAGTCAGAAATTTACATGAACAAAATATCGTGAAAATATATCTGAAACGAAAAGCAGCCGAATATGATGTGTAAAATGATGAACAGCAGCATTGTAGATATCACTCGTTAGCACATCACCAAAGAATATTCAATTAAACGTGCAGCGGAAAATATCGAAAAATATCGATATTTCAACATTCGTATCGTGATACGTATCATGAGAAAACATATCGCGATATATCGCTGTATCGATAAATATCGCCACCCCTAACTGCTATAGTTACTTTATTTACTTTATTTATTTATTAGAACCACCAGTAGTGGGTGAAAAAAAAACAATACAAAAATCAATGAAATACATATGTATATAAAATGAGATAAAATATCACAGCTTTTATTACACATAAGATTTTGCATAATACAGCGTTACAATGCAACATTCAAACAGAAGTTAACGATAAAACCCTAAAAAGACCGCAGTAACAATTGTAGAAGACAATGTTCAGTACTGCCAAATTATACTTGTTACTAAAAACAAGATTTGTAATGGTATCCACACTTCGACGTTCACCAAATTTAGTGTGGTGGACTTTGTTTGGCTTGCGCATACTAAAGGCTGTAGCTAAAGGTGATCTTCCCATGTGCAGTACTTTCGACAGTAGTGTACCTGGAGTCATATTGCCACTTGACACAAACTGGGAAAGGAAAAAATTATTCAAAGACAGGAGTTTCCACACTGAACATATATTTCGATAAAGGGATATTATTCTTTATTCATAAATTAATAGAGTCAATCCACGAAGCATTAAGCAGTACAGTACTATGACACAATTTATGCAAGAACAGATACTGTTTCATGTAACTGTTATTTCAAGCTTGTTCAGGAGATAACTTTTTTAAGTCAATAGCTTCAGCTCCATAAATAACGAACGGACGCAAACCGTTTTCCATGAATAATTTTTAACATCAGAATCAAAATTTTATTTTTCAAGACAAGATTTTAATAAGATCAAACAACAATGCAAAAACCAATACGATCTTCCAACAATATATTTTGCAAACGCAGGTCCTTATCCAATACAATGAACGAACTAGAAGTGGAAATTAAAACAAATAACTTGGATGTCCGCTTTCCTAGGCATATCCTTGACCTTCGTCAAATTCCAAACTGGAACAGGGGGAAAATTAGAACTAGAGTATTTTCACTGTCCAACACCATTACTAAAACCAATTTTTTCCTGTAACTTGGGCAAATTTTAAATGCATCTTTAATGAGGTCAGATTGGAAAAATCGTTCGAAAGGAGAAATTGAACTTTCGGGCTACACAGAATGCAGATAAAGCAAACACGTTATTGTAAAACATGTCATGTATAGTGGTGAACGTACATAGATTTATTAGGATAGCCTTTATCAAGTTTTTGTACTTTCTGTGTGTGTGTGAGTATGTGGCGACGTATGTAATGTGTGTTGTAGACACTTGAATTTGTTAACATAATAATTCTTGAACGAATCAGCTGTAAACTTGGTGGAGTTATTCCTTGGGTTGGTCTGCCGGTTGGGATTATATTTGACCTATAGTGGACATCGCGTGACGCCATGCATGTCAAAACGTGAAAATGTGTCATAACCGCAACTGCAAAACGAAACGTCAGATTGGCGATATAGCGACGTGTGGAAAGGCATCCAGTAAAACGTGCTTGTCTGTGGCCAACTCAGAGACCCGGATAAAAAAAAAACAGTGAAACCTGGGTTCAACGACCGCATTCTAGACCCAGATTAAAAAAGACACAGAGTGCAAGCCGCGTTTAATGTGACCACAATCCACATTGCTATACGTGCACCTGGACGTATATGGGCATTAAAGACACCCACAGCCTGTTACGTATCCCGACGCCAGGTCACTTCAGATAAATATTCAAATATATTTATATAGGGTGAAAGTCCTGTACGTGTAATTCTGAAATAGTATGTGGGCAAGAAGGGTGGAGGGGGGGGGGGGGGCTGTCGGGGGAAGAAAACCAGAACATACCTCCTAATCAGCCTCTCTCACCTCGTATAAATCTCAGTGGACAAAGGTGGCCTGATAACTTTAAAGCGCATATATTGAAAGAAAATTAGAAGTGTTTGGTGCCCACTTTCGTTTCTTCATACACTGTAACCTCCACCGAAAGAGCCGATTTGCTTTGAGGTTTATCCACTGGTGCAAACTAGATCATACCCGTGGCTGTTTTTGGGCTGTTTTCAGTTTGATGTCATGACGTCAAGCACTGACGATGTGTACTTTGAAAGTGCCCCTGAAAGATCCAACAAAACAGGTGAGTGTGGGAAATTGGCGATCCAGTTTGGGCTAGTTCAGTCACGTGACAACCTTTGTTTGTCGACAGGGTCGTGACACGAAATTGCATTACTGACAATTCGCCTTGGCCTTTTCATTTTATTTCTACATGAAAACAAGCTGTATTGCTTCCGTGTTATTTGCTTGGTTGTTACGCGGTTGTGTTGCAGCGTGTGTTTTAAGCATTCATGGTAGTCTGTAGCTTTGGTTTCTCCTTTGAAACAAAACGACGATGTTGAGTGAGAACATGTTTGGTGAATGTTGTAGTGAAGGCGCCTGAGTGGTGGGCGGAGCTTGGTAATGACGTGGACGAGGAGACCGCGGACGAGATTGAAGACATGCTGGACAGCGTGCCTCAGCTCCAAAACTACTTCACCGTCATTAACAAAATCGGCTCGGGTTTGTCAAATTTGTCGCCGTTGGGGTCCAACAAAAGCTCCCCGTCGTATATGCACATCTGGTCTTCAGTTGAGCTTATGGTAGTGGATTAATGAATTTTTTTTTTTTTTTAAACATGTCTGTAAAACAGTCGTGTGAGGAACTGCAACTGAGTAATGGTTTCTATTGTTGGCATTGTATTCTTACCTTCGTGTAGGCACGTTTAGCTCTGTGTACGTCGCTTGTCTGAAGAACCAACCACAAGTCAAGCAGTTGTTCGCACTCAAGTACATTATTCCCACGAGTCACCCGTCACGCATTGAGAATGAACTGAAATGCCTGCGCGAAATCGGGTAAGGAACAGTTTGGGACTTTCGGATAAACCTGACTAATTGACGCTGGTACAACAAAAACAAAAATAACAACAAAAGTATTTTTAAGTTACTGAAGTTACTCTTATAATCTTTTGTCAAATCTTCTCTTAAATAAATTTGTAAAGCTATGATGCTTTTCCTTAGTTGCTGGTCTTTCTGAGAGCTGATTCTCAAACAGTTTTCTGTATTTACAAACGTTGGTCATTTCCCGCTTTAAGCGATTCCTGGTAAACATACAGAAAATGTGTAAGTTATCTGTAACAGCTGGGCGATTTTGGCGTGTTGTTTGTAGGGGCAGGGATAACGTGATGGGCGTGAAGTGCTGCGTGAGACAGCGAGATCACGTGGTCATCATCATGCCCTACTTTCCGCACGAGAAGTTCACGGTAGGCTGTCATGCCATTTTGTGCTCGTAACACCCGGTCCATAAATAGCGCATTCATGTTGTTTTCCCTCAACCACAAAACAGTGACAGTCACATTTCGATCAATAATAATTCAGGATTAATGAGTGTGAAGAAGGTGTGCTCAACAACCTCATATCACAGTGTTGCCACATCATCCTTTTTTAAAAGTATTATCCTTTTTTTTTTAAAAAAGCCCGATTTTATCCTTTTTTTATCCTTAAATACTTTTTTTATACTTTTTTTTAAATTTTCATCCTTTTTTAATACTTTTTTTTCGCTTTTCATCCTTTTTTTTTGTTTTGATACTTTTTTTTCATTTTCTTTTTTTGTTCAAAATATAATTTTTTCCTAATTAGTTATATGATTTTTTTCTGCTATAATTTTTTCTCACCCTAGTCATGGGTTAGGCCATAATATTAACCGCTCTTATACTGTATGTGTATGTAATTTCCAACTTTTTTGCAGCGTCTATTGTTAAAATCAATACATCTGTAGAGAAAGGGTATTTTTTTTCATGGAATTGAGACATATATTCTGTAAACGTATTCCATGTCTTATCACACTAAAATATCCAGTATTCTAAATGATGTTGAGTAGTTTTTATTTCTTGAATTCTGTAAGTTTGAGTTGCATGTCCCTAGGGATCATCGATAAAGTACGTACGCACCTTTTTTTAGACCAGCCGACCATGTCGGGCTGGTCTTATCACATCAATAGAGGGGTATCCGTCGTTTGTATGTACGTATGTACGTGTGTAAACTTTTACTTAAATTAAAATGCTTCTTCTCCCTCAGTTTTGATCGGATTCCTCTCAAATTTTAAACGAATGTTCTCCAGGTAGGCCTCTCTTTAAAAAAAATTTTTTTTTGGCGATCCGCTAAAAATTGCCTAAATGGGGGCATTTAAAAATGTTTAGTACCAATTTTCAAAATTCTTCTTTTGGCACAATTTGCCCGGATTCCTTTTGAAATTTGTAATGTACAATCAGGTATGCAAATATTTTTTAATCGCTGTGAAACCGAGCATTATAAATTCAGGATTGGCGATGGCGGGGTTTTTGTCCACTTTTTGGGCATTTTTTACGAAATGACTCACTTTTTTGGAGCCCACCGAGTTTTTCTGGACCTAATTGAGTCACACTTTCCCTTTTTGACTCACTTTCCTGAGAACCCAGCGCGAACCTTGAAATTACAAAAAAAAAATGATACAACATGATTAACATTAATGTTTTCTCGATCTTCAGCAAAATATGAATTATCCTTTTTTTTTCATACTTTTTTTTCTCAAATTTATCCTTTTTTATCCTTCTTTTTATCCTTTTTTTCTTGACGACTCCGTGGCAACACTGATATCGGTTGTTCATTCAAGAGAAAATGTGTGAGAAATGTTGGCGAAGTAAAGTGCATACAAGATCAAGCTCTTGGGTGAATGCTGAAACATTTGAGATATTTCTAGTTCACTGAAAAAAGGAATGCTGTGAATCAGAGAGGGGTAGGGTTGATGTCCTTCGTACCAGTGCTCTTCGCGTATTCAGGATTACGTGTGCGGCGGTCTGAGCGTGGCTGAGGTGAGACGATACATGTACAACCTGCTGAAAGCATTACGTCACGTCCATTCCAACGACATGATCCACCGTGACGTCAAGCCAAGCAACTTCCTGTTCAATAGAAAACTCAACCAGTAGGTCACAGTTCCCTTTGTATACAACTGGTTTAATGTCCTTTTTTGCTGATTTAATATATCAAAGTACTGTAGAAGAACTATAGTGGGGAGTTTTAACTGTGAATATTTTCGTCTTGGTTGCAGCTTGGTGCTGTTTGTGTTGCAGATATGCACTGGTTGACTTCGGCTTGGCACAGAAGTGTGACGCGCAGACGGCAGGAGAGAAAGGAGAGAGTCAAGCAAGAGCGGCTAGGAAGATGCGGTCCCACTCTCAGGACGCGGCAGGCGACGAGGTGAGCTGTATAGCGCAAAATTGCGCTGCTATATTTGATTGATTTTCGCTGCCTTAGGCCTTTCAGTTTCTGGACTTGTTTGTATCACTGTAAATTAACAAAAAAAAATTGATGTCCGGGCCCTTTGCCCATCCAGTTTTGGGCTAAAACTACTGGCGACTGCGAGGCACCGTACAGTTGTAACCTTCAGTGAACGTAATAAGATGGCAAGAATAAAAAATTGAAAATATACACTTGGAAATTCGCCAATTTAAAATAAATCACACATTTATTGTATTAAGTTTATGGCGGTCTTTTTATGTTTAGAACGCGTCGTCGCCGCGAAAACGCAAGCACATGACAACATCCCAGGAGCAGGCAGGTACCTCTGCTTCCGCTGTTAAATCTCCGGACTCGTCCTTGAAAGAGATCCAGAATGTCGCCGATCCAGATCAGGAGCTGCAGAAGTCGCGCCCAGGCGTCCGGGAATCCAGGGACGGCGTCTGCAAGGAGAATGCAGCGCTGCCGTCGCGTGGCGCGCGCACGCACCATAAAAAGATGCACTCTCCGCGCAGGAACATTCTGGAGAAACGTGCCCAGCAGAAACTACGAGGAGACGTGAAGCTAGCGGCCCCTAGCGGACAAACTTCGAAGTACACCACTGTGGTGGTGAAGAAGGATGGGAAGCCGGTCTATAAGTCGGTGGCCCCGTCAGCGTGCGAGTGCTTCGGCAAGTTGATGATCTGCAGTGTGTGTAATTCACGGAGTGGACAGCACGCGCCCCGGGCTGGAACGCCCGGATTCCGTGCTCCGGAGGTGCTGCTCAAATATCCACACCAGACTACAGGTAGTTCTTACCGTGTATTTACTAATTTACAGCTTAACTGTCCGTTGCTTTGAGACATAACTTATTTTAGTTTAGAATATGTGTATCCAACCATTTCACTAAGTAATAGGTTAATAATAACACTTAATCGAATTATTTTGAAATACACTCGAAGAAACGTTTTAGTGGCATGGCTAAGTGGTACAAAAACATACATATATAAATAAACGTAATAAAAAAAATACTAAATTGGTCATCTGATATCTTGTGCTATGGCAAGCAGCTCACCATTTTGAACCAAAATGCCCCCCCCCCCCCCTCCCTTCCCTCTCCCCCTAAGTTGAGTCATCTGTCACCACTGAAGTGCGGAATTGATGATGTAGTGACCAAATCCCGAACCCGGACAAAAAGGACGTACAATAAAAGCTGTTTTAGCCATCGCCTTCCAGAGTCAGATAAAAAAAGTGCAGTAAAATCTGTTTTAATGACCATCTTCCAACTGGACGTACAGTATAACCTGTTTAGTAGTGACCATCATCCGGTTCCGAATAAAAAAAGTACATTAAAACGTCTTCAAGTGACTGCCTTCCAGACCCAGATAAAACATCTGAATCTGGCACTTGAGTAGAAAGAGAGGATTGAAATACCCACAAGTCAAGTTACGCACATCCCTCCACTGTCCTTCAAAACGAGGATAAAGGTGATACATAACCCGACTTATGAGCACATAGATATATATTTATTCAGAGACACTCCTATAAGGTAGAAGGTCCTATTATTCTGAAAATAGTACAAACATGGTCAAAAAAAAGTTTGTGAAAGGGCTGTCAGCGGAATATTTGTGTACAGAAAACAGAAAGGCAACGTCTGGCTAATAAAAGAGTTTGACATGTTCGGGTACACTGGCCGCTCTAGTTTTGAATTTTTGACAGTGAATTGTGATTTTTTACGCAGAAATGAAGCTTCTATTTCCGTAGAAAGGGGAAATTGTTATTAGGAAATTATGGGTTTAGTCGGGGAGACATTTGTTTTTGGTTACAAAAACAGGAAATTAAATAGGGGTCGATTGAAACTGTGTAATATAAGCCTGTAATCGTACATTTTTTTTTTAATCTGCATATAGAAATAAGGGCAGATGACTTACCTTTCAGCTGTGGACGTGTGGTCGGCTGGCGTCATCTTCTTGTCGCTGTTGTCGTGGCGATACCCTTTCTTCAAGGCACCCGATGATATCCACGCGCTCGCTCAAATGATGAGCGTCTTCGGATCACAGGAGATGCACAAGTCTGCTAGAACATACGGTGTGTTGGTGTGGCGAATGTACGGTGTGTGGGTGTGGCGAACGTACGGTGTGTGGGTGTGGCGAACGTGCGGTGTTCGGGTGTGACGAATGTACGGTGTGTGGGTGTGACGAACATACGGTGTGTGGGTTTGACGAACATACGGTGTGTGGGTGTGACGCACATACGGTGTGTGGGTTTGACGAACATACGGTGTGTGGGTGTGACGAACATACGGTGTGTGGGTGTGGCGAACGTACAGTGTGTGGGTGTGGCGAACGTACGGTGTGTGGGTGTGGCGAACATACGGTGTGTGGGTGTGGCGAACGTACGGTGTGTGGGTGTGGCGAACGTACGGTGTGTGGGTGTGACGAACATACGGTGTGTGGGTGTGACGAACATACGGTGTGTGGGTGTGACGAACATACGGTGTGTGGGTGTGACGAACATACGGTGTGTGGGTGTGGCGAATGTACGGTGTGTGGGTGTGGCGAACGTACGGTGTGTGGGTGTGGCGAACGTACGGTGTGTGGGTGTGGCGAACGTACGGTGTGTGGGTGTGGCGAACATACGGTGTGTGGGTGTGGCGAACGTACGGTGTGTGGGTGTGGCGAACGTACGGTGTGTGGGTGTGACGAACATACGGTATGTGGGTGTGACGAACATACGGTGTGTGGGTGTGACGAACGTACGGTGTGTGGGTGTGGCGAACGTACGGTGTGCGGGTGTGGCGAACGTACGGTGTGTGGGTGTGGCGAACGTACGGTGTGTGGGTGTGGCGAACGTACGGTGTGTGGGTGTGGCGAACGTACGGTGTGTGGGTGTGACGAACATACGGTGTGTGGGTGTGACGAATGTACGGTGTTTGGCTGTGGCGAATGTACGGTGTGTGACTGTGGCGAACGTACGGTGTGTGGGTGTGGCGAACGTACGGTGTGTGGGTGTGACGAACATACGGTGTTTGGCTGTGGCGAACGTACGGTGTGTGGGTGTGGCGAACGTACGGTGTTTGGCTGTGGCGAATGTACGGTGTGTGGGTGTGGCGAACGTACGGTGTGTGGGTGTGGCGAACGTACGGTGTTTGGGTGTGGCGAACATACGGTGTGTGGGTGTGACGAACATCCGGTGTGTGGGCGTGACGAACATACGGTGTGTGGGCGTGAAGAACATACGGTGTGTGGGCGTGAAGAACATACGGTGTGTGGGTGTGAGTGTACATTCAGAGTAGTCAGATTCGAAATCTAATCTAAACCAGTTTAAAAACATGCAGGGTGTTAGAGGGATAGATCATCGACTGGGGTACTTGGTATTGGATTTAAGCACAGTGGGAGACCTTGGACGAAACTAGAAAGTTTGCTACAGTAGTCCACAGAAATAAATAAATATAAATAGATGAACTGAAAATGAATAATGATTATAATCTAAACTACAAAAATAAATAAATGAATGAAAATAAATGAATGAAAATGAAACTTCTTTGATCTCGAACATTTTTTTAGGGAAGAATGTAGTTGCAGCAAAGGAGTTTCCGGGTTTAGATCTCCGACTGGTGTGTGAGAAGCTGCGCAAGAACACTCTGGTGTCTGCCAAAGTGCTCTCCAAAATCTCAAAGGACAAGGAGGTGAAGGTGAAAAAGCGTACTGCGTGTTCCGATGCGGAGATGCTGGAGAATGGACGCGCTCTGCACGCACTGGGGGGCTGGGACTGTGTGCCGGAGAGTGCCTACGACCTGCTGCGGCGATTACTCGACCTCAGTCCGGCGTCGCGGATAACCGCCGAGGAGGCGCTGCGGCACGAGTTCTTCGTGACGTCAGACTTGTGATCACGTGATGGGCGCGGGCCTGAATGCGGTGAAAGCTCTCCCCCATCCGGTACAGCCGCACGTGATGTTCATCCGGTACAACCGCACGTGATCCTAGTGTGTTTGCGTGGCGTACTGATCGTCCGTTTTAGGGTAAAGACAAAAGTGAGACTTCACGTTAAGCTGCACTGAATAGTCGTTTTTTTGGGGGGGGGGGGTGGGGGAGGGGCAAAGGCGAGAAAATTTTGCGGTTTTCATCACTAATTTGTGTTCAATTTGCGCTTGCAAGTCTCATTCATTTTCTCCCACAATTGTGATGGGCCAACAGTGTGAGGGGAAAAATAACTCGTCGTAAGTGGTGTCGAAATCTGTCAGCAGGAGAGATCCGAACTGAAAGCAATAACGTCACGTGTGAAGTTCTTTATGTTTCGTTTACTTAGAAGTCCATTACCTTAAGTGTGAACGTGTTTCAGTTTTAGGTGAAAAGAATCGTTTTTGTGTGTGTTTGATGTATGTGTGGATGTATGCGGTTTTAATAGATGGAGACAGATAACAAGTACAGTACATGTAATGGCGGGGATGTATCTGGAGATGTGCACCCCCCCCCCCCCCCCGAAACTATTGCAGATACACTGTGTCCAAAGGAATATAAAGAGAGAAGGCGTCCAAGGGACGTTTTCAGTCTGGCACACCTCTGGCTATCGGTGCTCTCTGTGCCCGTATTCGTTAACATGGCTCAAACTTACGCTCAAAATGAGCTTTACTCGTTCAGTAACCAAGACTTACGCTTAAGATGACCCACTTTGAGTCAGCATGAAGGTTCCTTAAAAGTAGTTAACTGAAATAATGTAACTAGAGAATTTTGTTTATGTCCATAACGTTTCTAGAGTACGTCATTTCACTGATTTTAAGTGACACAAGCAAACCTTTCTTCTGCCGGCAACAGAAAGGGTATTGCTCGTAGTAGAGTTTCACGTGAAACACTCGAACTCGTATGCTCAGAATAGTGTAAAACTCTAATTTTGGACTCGGGGGGGAGGGGGGTTTATGCCTGGCATAAAATGGTCTCCTCTAAACCAAATACAGAGCTTTAAGGGCGGACTATGTGGGTCTTTTATTGAAGTATTTACATGTCATAAAGGAAACTGTCGCAAAAATATCAATGTTTAACCGGCCAGGGGATTGATGGTACCTATCCCGAAATAAAAAATATCATTGAGTTTTTCGTTCATCATTTGAAAAATAAAGATGAATCTTTTATTTTGAGTTTTTGTGTTGGGAAAGACTGCAAATCTTAAGCTTGAATACGTGATGCGGTCTGGAGATTTAATGTTTGTAGATGTTTGAACGTTACTGCACTCAGTGGCGAGGATAAAAATAGCCTTATTTCTCAACCCCCGCCGGGTCTCTGAAAGCGTAAAATTAAAAAAAAATCGACTGGCGGCGTGTATAAAATTGTCGATATAAAGATTTACATGGAATGCTTAAAAAGTAATGAAAATGGTCTTTCAGCAGCCATTTTATCCTAAACATCTTGCGCTCTTTTTTTCTTCATACATCGAACACTTCAAACGCTTTTATTTCGCAACTCATAACGACATACAATTGCTGTATCATATGGACCTCCAAAAATCATATTTTGAGAGAACAAAAAATCAAACTGGGATTTAGCCAAATTTTGAAGAACAGATCGCCTGTCGGTTTGAGCATTCCCGTATGAGGAAATGATAGGAATTAGCCAGCGTTTTCGAATCGCCAACGAAATGGAACTTCAAAGCCGGGGGGGGGGGGGGGTGAACACAAACGCCATATGTAAATGTGATGCTGTGCGACGTAGAGGGTAGTATCTAAGACGGAATATTCCCGCTCTGGTCGGCTATGTAAGGCATGAACAGGTCTTACATTATAGACGACGGACTGGTGTGGTTTGTATTATAGTCAGGCACTTGTTCACATGAACTGGCCGCACGGTTTGTTCCCCGGTCTTCTGCGCGTGCTCGAATCCTACACAAAGCATCCAGTCCGACGAAACAACATCCCCACAAAGGAAATCAATGACAAAACGAATTTTTGAAGAGCAATTTTATTTTCTGCAATCATGCAACAGCGACAGAGTTACATTTTCTCAGTTTCACTCCTTCACGCGACTTTCTACAAGTATTGTTCTCTCTTTTTCTCTTTCAAAGCTATTGTTGTTTTTTGTATGAAAAGCTGAATAACATTTATAGCGCTTTCACTTCATTCCCGATTTGTTTGAACCGTCCTCAATTATAAAAAAATTACACACAAAATGGCCAGACCAAATGTTAAACATGAAGCCATACGAAACAGAGAACTTAAAATCGCATTAACAAAAACAACGCACCCAATTCTGGATTCTTCTAATACTTGAGGTCATAATGGAAGGAATTCGTGGTAGTCTGGGAAAAAGTTCAATTATATACAACTGTTTTACAGCACAGTAGGACCAAACATACTTGGAAAAAATAAATTGCAATTAGCATGCAGACATCGAAAATCAATTGAGAAATGTTTGCTAGGAATATGGACTACACAACAAATAATAAGGGTACCATTTGAATAAAACTGGAAGAAAAAAATAATTGCTCAAAAACGCGTAAGAAAATACGTTCAACTCAGTATCTCGGTACTTTCCTTTCCGGGCTAGACTTCTAAATCCGTCGCAAACTGTTGACACCCTCGCTCTCTCTATTCCCAACTATGGCAACACGCACCGGTTACTTGGCAACCCAAATCTTTGTGGCTGCGAAGTCAATAATATGTTTAACTTGTCACGATGTTTCATTTTCAAACTCCAGCGGATATCGTTGTCAACTCGCCAAACAGATCTCGTCTATTAAACAATTGGAAAGTACCATTGCTTTGAAAAACGTCACAGCTACAAGAATCTAAAGTACGGCAATCATTTACAAAAGCAGTTCACACTTAGCACTCGGCAAAGCTCTCGTCTTTCGCGTGTGAACGCGGGGCAAACTAAAAACTAAAGGCATATAACACTTCACAAAACGGCATGTTTAATATAACATATCTACATAAAAGTAAAATTTTGACCAATTTATGTCGTCACTTTGCTTAATATACTATCAAAAGACTTAAATTTAGAAACACGATTTTTCGTTGGAAGGGAGAAAAAATGATATCGCTCGTTCTGAGCCCAAAAAAAAAAAACGGAAATATCACTGAATACTGGCAGTGAAACAAGCTACTGACGAACCGGAAATACCGATGGTTTCCTTTTTAAATCGTAGAACGCTGGTCTCGAAATAGCCAACAGATTTTGCGCGCTACCCACAACCAAGGGTGAGAACAAAACTACATTGTGTCGCTGCCCACATTCTGTTACTGTTCAGCCGCTAACCAGTTACAAAAATGCCAAGCAAGGCAAATAGTATGACAAATCTAAGAGACACAAGCTAACTATGCAAACTCTTATTTACATCACAATTGGCAGGTACTTTGGTCGATGGCCAGAAAAGCTACCGGCATCTCTCGGTCTACATGCGATTCTATAGAATATACATAACGATGCAATACCTTTGCAATCAGAAAAGCAACCCCCCTCCACCCACACCTTAAAAAAAGTCATAACGTCTTATAATTATTATTTTTCGGCAGACCACTCTGCTAGCTGCAGGCATCACTTAGGCAAAGACGCAAGGCGCCAGAGTAAATCTGACTGACACTTCTAGTGTAAGATAAACCGTGACCAATGCCTTCGGGTCATGAACGTCTGGAAACAAATGCAAGTAGAAGAATTCACAAAGCAACCACACAGCCGCAGCGCCACACCGCAAAGATGTCACGGAACAGTGCTTAACCCCCTCCCTCCCCCTAAGTGTAGACGACTGCATATACAGTCCCCAACCTCTCAACCCATACACCGCTAAGTATACACGGCTGCATCTCAAGTCACCCCACCTCCCTCATCTTCCCATCGCTAAGTATACTCGACTTCATCTAAGGCAAACAAGACCATGACAGAGTCCCCGCTACATCTGTCCATAGCTAACATAATGTAAAAACAATTAAGCAGCTGTTTACGGATTTTTCGTGCAATACTCGATACTTACACAGGAGAAAGCAGATGGACTTCTCCAACACTCGAAAATTATAATCACGCATATTTGTCTTAACATTTGACGGCCAGAACTCATTGGTTCCTCAAGATTAAAAAAATTAAATATTTAAAGCCAATCTCTCATTAATGCCGTATCATTTGTTTTCATTCCTTAAAAAACAAAAGAAAAACTACGATTTATCAACAACCACACTATAATGCTCTGAAATTTTAACTCTAACGATCCAGCACCCCGATCATTTCATCGTACATTTTGATTGATACATATATCAAACACCCCGATCACTTCATCGTACATTTTGATTGATACATATATCAAACACCCCGATCATTTCATCGTACATTCTGATTGATAGATATATCAGACAGCGTGCCTATAAAGGTGTTTTTTTTAGTTTTCTTCATAGATTAATAAGGCCGTTAACATTATATCTCGCTTCATACTGTCATTGGCTAACAGTCAAAATGAAACTGAACAGAGACTTTTGCGTGGCCAAAATGTATTCTCTCTTCATTTTAAAAACCATGATATATTTACATAAAATACAACTAAACTATTGGCTAGACACCTGATACATTTCTCATGCAAAACATATATCTGGTTATTTTAATCTGTTCTCTCGTTGGAAGCGATGCCGCAGCATTACAGAATCACGCGTAAATATGTCGCAATTATCTAATAAGAATGTAAATATAAACTTTCTTTACGGATAATGCTCAAAACGCTTGCGTCAAAAATACTGAAATTAAGTAACAATTAAAAAGGAAAAAAAACAACTCGGAGAGTGACTTTCACAGTTACTGTTTCTTCGAGATGAACATCTGATATCTCCTTTACTTTCTTCTGCGTTGACTGACTTCCGAAATGCCAGTACAGCCCGCCGCACTCTCACATTATCCAGTTTTGTAGAATGTGAAAATACGCCTTTTTGTATGTTTGTTTATTTTTACTTACTTTAAGTAAGGCAAATAGCTGTTTAATACCTTGTCGAATCAGCCTTTGCCATATTTCTTTACCAGAATACAATACTAAATTAAAACATTCTTAACACTGAATATCAGACTAACACTTCATTCTTCGATTAAGCGCTAAATGAATTAAATGTTACAGAAAATCCTTGACAACAGTAATTTCACTTCAGACTAGCCTGCTACTTAAAACTGTTCGATCATTCCTCAACTCGTTACTTTAATCAAAATAGAACCAAACTTATTAAGGCTGTTCATTCAAAGCTCTAGTTATTTTGAACGGATGGTCCCAATACAGAATATAAAATAAAACACGCAGCAAGCCCCCCCCCCCCCCCCCACCCCCACCCCCAGTGCTGCGACTGCGCCAGTTTCACGTTCAGGTATCGCCGCCACATTCAAACTGATTGGATTTTACGTTGGGTGCACATTTTCTGCTTGCTTGTGATCGTAACCGGAGCGTAAAAACAGAATCAACATTATGTCTAAAAACCTGATACTAACAAAATAATACAAGTGCTACCAGAAACCACACAACTCTGGTTCAATTATATCTTGGTGATTTAGTGTGTGCAATATCCCCGAGTCAATCACGTCAGTGACATAAATACAACCGTCATCCAATCAGCGAGAACCCCGACACCAGGCGCTTTCCGACCACAGCGACCACCACTTTCATTGTAAATAAATCTGATAGAAAAAGGACTACTTTTTTGTCACCATAGCAACAACGATGCGTTGCAATAGTGTTTTTTTCAGCGTTGTCATGGATATCAGATAGTGGTAGGTAACTGTTTTGGATGTTTCACCCTATCAACGAGCAGAACACAGCTGCCCAGTCGGCCGCCTCGTTTCAATGGCTCCTCCATACTGATGGCGGCTCGTGAATAGTCTATGCGATTTTCATACACCTACAACAGACGGCACACCAACCGTAGAACAAAACATCAAACGAACCGAACCTCTACACAGAAACCTGCAAGACTCCTCATTAGTGTATTTTTTATATTATTAAGCTCTTTCTCTTTTGGTCCTTACACGGGTATCTGGGCGCTGCTGAGGTGGACGATTGCGCCGTAGAGTGGGGGAGGGGGGAGGCGGGGAGAAGGACTTACCCCGTAGCCCTTGGGTATCTGGGCGCTGCTGAGGTGGACGAGCGTGCCGTAGAGTGGGGAGGGGGGGGGGGGCAGAAGGACTTACCCGTAGCCCTTGGGTATCTGGGCGCTGCTGAGGTGGACGAGCGTGCCGTTACAGTAGATGACGTTCGCTGCCTCATCCTCCTCCACCAGGATGTACTTGTAGAACTGCGCCCCCGAGTTCTTGATCTCCTGCAAAACCGTTGCAATGGTCCTTACATCCACGGGTCACTTATTTCTTTGCCAGCCCCCTCCCCTCTATTATTGTTTACATCTTGTTATACCATAGCCGCCCTAGACTACATTTGTTCAGCAGTTCTTCTTATCATGAAAGCATAATATCATTTCAACAGATTGTTTAAACTTCAACGACTGCTAAAGAATAAATCAATTTATATCCAGAGCCAGAAGCAGCTATGGCTGCTAAGTGTGGACGACGCACCGCGAACGTCTTCTGCGCAGCCTCACTTTTCGAGACGGCCATGATCTCAGGCCCGGCCATACTGATGTAATCCTTCAGGTGCACGGCGGGAGGGTACACGTTCACGATGGTGGTAGTGTACTCCGGGAAAGCCTTCGCCACCGCCTGGGCGCCCGCCATGTTGGTGCGCTTAGATATGCCGACGAAAATCTCACGTCCTGCAAGATACCGGAATGAGTAGGGGAATCCTGAGACAGGACCATCCCGCAAATGGGACCACTTCATAAACTGGGATAATTTTTAGGACTCCCTATCTAGCAGCAAATAAGACTACTGCAAAATTTGGAATCTGTAGATTCGCTGACTCACTTAACGAATCTACAGATTCGCTGAAAATTTTCAGCGAATCTACAGATTAACTAGTTTTCACCTTTAAAATTATACAGATTCGCTGAAATTGCCTGACCAGTCATCTTTACCAACAGGATTACTTGTGTTGGGTGATATTTGAAATTTAATTGGTTTTATGTGACTTCTTTACTCCAGAGGTGTTTATTTAACTAGATTTAAAATGCATTGTTGAAGTGCGAATTTCTAGTCTCAAATGAAAAACAACATTGGTAAGCATTCGAAAATATTTGCTATCAATATTCACAGTGGCTTAAATAAGGTTTCTCTTTGTGTTATCGTCTTTCATAAAAGTGATCACAGCAAATCTTAATACTATTTTTTCTAAATAAATTGCAATCATTACTCCCCTTCTGAGTATCATTCAAATTGCCATTAGCCAAATTGCAATTATTTTTCCATGAGTGCAACACAAAAATCTCTTCACCTCCGGGTGATATAAATTGCAATTGAATTACCAGTACGCTTATCCAATCAATGGTAATTTTCGATGCTCCGCCTACTAATAGTTTAAATAAACAGAAATTGATAGGACAAGGATTTCAACTAATAGAAACTTTATTCCGGTGTGAAAGCATATAAATTGGTACATTTCCATCAAATGACCAAAAAAACCTCAGCTACATGAAATGAGTCAACAGAGAATGAAACCCGTTTTACTTCAAGCGTTTTACTTCAAGCTTCTGTCTGCAAAGCAAGATCGTACGAAAAAGCGCCCTGATACCAAAGGCCGAGTATGATCTTCTTGTCAATTGTGTCACTGAGGCCAAGCAAGCGGCTTCCAAGACACCAAAACAATATCACCTGCTCAAGAAGTATGACGTTTTGGTTTGTGAAGACGTTCAAAAAGTGATCAGGAAGAAAGCTACAGAAGATGAACTAACGCTGCATTATGTTGCTCTGGAAAATATTTATGACATCGTTAAGCGGGCTCACATTGTCACTTGTCATGGCGGTCGAGATAAAATGCGAAAAGAAATATGTAAAAAGTATGCTAACGTGTCGGATGAGGTCGTTGCACTCTTTAAATCACATTGTGCAGAATGTCAGCGCAAAAGGAAGCGACCAACAACAAAGGGTACTGTAGTGCGACCAATGTTGAGTCGCGATTACGGCAGCCGAGCCCAAGTTGATTTAATCGACATGCAATCGATGCCGAATGGTGAATTTAAATTCATCATGGTTTACCAAGACTACCTGACAAAATCTGTTGTTCTGCGAGCTCTCCCAAGCAAACGCGCTGCAGGTGTCGCTTTCCAGCTTCTTGATGTTTTTTAGAAATTTGGCACACCTTAAATTTTGCAGTCCGACAACGGATCAGAGTTTACTGCAGAGGTGGTAAAAGAACTGAAATCCCTATGGCTGGACCTTGTTCTTGTCCACGGGAAACCACGTAATCCGCAAAGCCAGGGCTCAGTCGAACGAGCCAATGGTGACATAAAGGACATGCTAATAGCGTGGCTTGGAGACAATGAATCAAGCAATCGTTCATTCGACTCGTGTAGCAAGTCAAAAAAGAGTCACAAGAGCAACAGAATTCTGGTCCACCAGCCCTGGATGTTGCCCCTGAACCACCGGGTTACGATATGCAGATTCCACCGCCGCTACTCGAGTTTATGGGTGAAGTGCCATCAGTTTCCACTGTCAAGCTAAGCGATGTCCAGCGGAATGACGAACCACCTCTCCATGAGGCCATCGTGGTCGTGCAATCAGACCTTCAAGAACCAGTGGGAGCCGTGCAACCGGAGCGTGACCTCCCCGAACTGTTGGAAGCTGTGCAACCAGGAAGTGACCGAGAACCAATGGGGGCCGTGCAACCAGACAGTGACCTCCGTGAGCCTATCTCCATGAGGCCGAACAACATTGCCCACAATCGGAAGAGGGCATCTGATGCTCAGATGAAACAAGAGGAAAGAATGGTGAAGCGTAGCCTCTTGATACTTGTAGCCAGTGAACCAGGTGATAACGTCACGGTCCCAGCACCACTGGTGGATCGGGGCCGTGGTGATCCCAGGAATCTGCTTGGTATTGTGAGAAGCCGTGATGAGAATGACCTTTACAAAATTGCAGTGACAGGTGGGAATCTGAAAGGAAAATATTCCCGCAACCAGTTTGATTTATGCAGTTACAAACTACTGACTGGAAGCGACGTCAATCTTTCAAGTGAACTTTCATTACGACAGGCAGTACAGTTTGAATCAAACTGTGGGAGACAAGGTTTTTTCGAGTGTAACTGTGATAGAAGTAAAAGGTGCCAGTCAAACGGGTGCAGGTGTTTTAAAGCTCGAATTAAGAGCAATTCATGTTGCCATTCGAGCCTTTCGTGCGTGAATAAAACCTAAAAACAGAAAATAATTTATTTGGATTTTTAGTATTCCAACCAGAAAAATGATAGGGAAATTCGCGATTTCATCGCAGTTTGCTTTGTGTGAATAAAATTGGTGGTTTGTTCCTAGTTTTCCTACCTGGAAAATGGTGTGCAAATTCGCGATACAATCACCGGTTATCTCGTGTGGATAAAAGTGATTTTTAATTTTCCAACCCAGGAAACGGTGTGTAAATTTTCGATCCGATGTTTTGTTTAAATTTTTCTGTCGTTATTTAATTTACTGTCACCTGTCCGATTTTAATACATCCCACTCCCACCTCCCCCTCCCCCCCCCCCCCGAAAAAAAACAAGAAAAAGGTGTGTAAAACACCTCCGGAGTAAAGAAGTCACACAAAACCAATTAAATTTCAAATATCATCCAACACAAGTAATCCTGTCGGTAAAGCTGACTGGTCAGGCAATTTCAGCGAATCTTTATAATTTTAAAGGTGAAAAAGCAGTGAATCTGTAGATTCGCTGAAAAGAGAATGTGATGTACCTCAGCATTATATCACAACACAATAACGACAAAGCTGTGTTCTTTCAGTACAGTGAAATGATGCCGAAGCACGGCGCGGCGTTGCTAACAGAGCTACTCCAGCTTTTCAATGCTGATATATTCAGCAAGTATAAAATAAATACCCCGCTGGTCATTTTTCTTGTACAAGATACTTCTTTTACTGTTTCTCTTGCTGTCGGACTTCAAGAAGTAAGCCCTCAACTTCACACCCGCCTCCCAAACACACACAAAACCAACAGTCTGGCCAAGCAAATCACTACACCAGCCTGTGTTTGTTCTAATCGACACGACAAGGTTTTTTTAATACTTATTTTAATAGCTCAATACACACACAAAAAAAAAACACTTGAGCTAGACAAACAACAAACAACGATGTACTTTCCGCCTACAGCTTGCTCTCTTTTTTTGGGCGTAGCAGAAGGAAATTCAAATGACTTATTTCTTTGTTTCTAAAACATCCGGGAATACCACGGCGGTGCGAACAGTTCATATGACTAATCCTTTTCTCCAAAAAGTGCCAAATGTGTTTTATCTTCAGAAACGCTACTCGCTGGCCAGTTGACTGGTCTCCAGGGAAGGGGGGAGGGCGGTGTTCTTGTCCCAGGGGCCTGTGTATTTACTAGTTACCCATGTATTCCAAAAGTGATTTCACAGTTACTAGTCAGTGACTCGAAATATCCATTCATCACTCCATGTACCAGAAAAGGGCCGCATTGTTAACAAGCCCACGAAGCCCACAACCCCAATATTCATAGCTTGTCACGTGCTGTCAAATATAAAATGCAACCAGACTTAAGTACCACAATTGAACAGACACTACATCTCGGCTTGTAAGTCTTTCTTCCGTGGTTGAAGAAAATAATCCTCGATTGTGTTCTTCAATGCAGAATACGTGTCTGAGTGACGCACCTGGAACTTATCGTCTTACCTGTCCAAAGCACATCTCCACCTTCCACATTAGCCTTTTCTGCCGATGGAACCTCAACAACTTTAAGCCCAAGCTCTTTTCTCAACACCTGCCTCACCACGGCTAACTGAAACGTGTAAAAGTTTACATTCCAATCACATTTCACTGAGAACGATATGCTTCAGGTGGAGCACAGAAACGGGCACGCCTTCTGGCATAATTTGCAGTATTCGTCATTTCTTGGTATAGAGTATCCGTGTTATTCGAACTGCTTTTTACCTCATTCTCAGAATCGCATACTCATTCACTCTCTGAACACATTTCGCGTCAGTGACATTACCAGTGCTGGGACGAGTGCTCGAATTGTTCGAGTACTCGCTCTATTTGCAAGTATTCGATTATGAAAAAAATATTCCATTATATTCGATAATATTAAAGCACCTGAATATCTTATCTATGTTTATTTAGGCTTTTCTAAACTGAACAAAACTTCAACACAAATACAAAAGCATAAGAAGCGGGATCTAGAATGTAAACGAACTAGAAATTATCCCTTGCATACCACAATTCTGTTCTTACCTACAGGTGAAAAATAGATTTTGACCTGCTATATTTTGACCCATTGTGTATATATCCGACCTCTTTCCCCTGTGCCGTTAACAGTGAGCACCCTTTCAGCAGTTACTACAAGTAAGTATTTGTTAAACACAAGCAGGCCCCAACCGCCCCCAAATTCATAGGGGTATAAAGCGATGACAGACAGACGGACGGACACCCCAAACCTATAGGCTCCAATCCGAAGGGTTGGGGCCTAATAAACCCTCCTGCCTCTCTCCCCACCCCTTAGAAACACCCGCTCAGATACCCGGAGCAGATGTGTCAAGGCCAGCAACTGCTAGCTTTGTTACTCAAAAGTCATAGACTACGCAGAATTTCTGTGGCTGCATTGTTTACTGGTAGAGTTAGGCCAACGCAGTGTGTTAACTGACAGCTTAAGATGAATGTCCGTGGATAGATATCCGTCATATTTGGTATTCTTGACCTCCAACTTATTTCTTACTCAAAAATTTCAAAAATGTGAAATTTTTGAAATTTTTACAATGAAATATTTCATGAAATATTTCAAGAACTATTTCATTCGAAATATTTCATACCAGCCCTGCTTTTAACTTGTATCATAAATTCAGTGCATATCTTGAAACCGAACAACTTAATAATATTGTTCAATATACTGTAGTTATTTACAATAGTTAACTTTTGAAATAAATGTGCTTTTAGAACATCAAAGAAATTCTAATAAGAAAAAATAACAAAACACAGCATTAGCATTAACAGTTTAAGATAACTGACTCAATGAGTATGTTTTATGCATTAAAAAAAGCGCGCGCAACGATTCGAATAAAAAATTCATACAATAATTATTTTTTTCTCAGACGACTTAAAAAATACTGTTCAACATAAAATGAAAAAGATACTGTAATTTTCAAACACCTGATATATACTTAACCACTACGAAATCCTGTACACTTAACTAAATATCTCAGAATGTGAGAATTTTCAGTTTTCACTTAAATTTTGTCCCTATTTTTATTCATGAAAATTAGCATGTCTGCATGGGCTAAGTTCAAATACGCTCTTTTTGACACTAAATATCCAGCCAGGCTGAAGATGCGTTCGCATGGTGCGCTTGATGCTGGTATACACAAGTACTTTCTCGCACGATTCGAAATGGTCGGAAACACATCGTCAAGCCAATATTTGAATTGAATTACTATGGCGTGTCGGACAAAGACAAGATACTCGAATATTATTCGAATATACTCGAAAAAATTGAGCGAGTACTCGAATAACAATTCGGGTGCGAGTTCCCAGCACTAAACATTACTATATTTCACAAGATTTTATGGCACAGGAGCTCAAACTATCAAAATATTAACTTAATTAAACAAAATGACAAATTCTACTTGCATCAAATCACATACAGTGTTTTATAAAGTATTGCCATTGTAACTTTTTTAAGAACCAAAAATTGCCATAGGCTGGCCAAAACATCGTTATGTTTATACAAAAACTAATGAACAAAACCCAGTGAAAATACAGTGTAATTTTTTAAATTTTGGCTTCCATGCCAATTCAACCTGTATAAGATCACTAGTATGTTTTAACGGTACGTCAAACACGAGCAGGGTTCCACAAAGGACCATACCTCCATCCTTGATCAACTATTCTTTTAAATATAATATACAATCGCCGATTACCAAGTTCACCAATGTGTGTTTGTTCTAAAAAATGAACGCACTTCACTTACTGAGTTTTCCCCTTCATGCTCTAGATTTTGTTCGCTCATTGATTTCCTTGTTTATTTAAGAAAAATGTTTAATATGGAAAACGAAACGTTTATAACAGCGTCTGATTCTACGTGGCTCTACTCGCAACCGCACATTGGATCTGCTGGAATACTTCTTGTTCACCGGGAGTTACACTCATCGTAAGGAGATTTAGAATGCCAGAATAGTCTGACAAGGATATTTAAGGAAGCCCAACAATGCATTGTGAGCATTCAAGGGGTTTTTAGAAACAATGTTAAATACCAATCAAGTTATTCAATCTGTCATAATTTCGGATCAGGCACTCGAAGCAAGTCTGAATGCCAGAAGTCGGTGCCTTCATTAAACCCATAATTGTATGCTCATAGTTTAAACTAGAATAGAAAGCTGTACGGGGCCAATATTAATTTAATTACTTATGGCTAATGGAAGCAATAGAAAAAAAACACAACTGCAAATTATTTCTCAATGGATTTTTTTTTATTTATGTCACTCCGTAGAGAGGGTTGGAGTCCAAAAATAAGGTCCAAATCGCCCTATCTCTAACGGTTTCTGAGATCATACGCCACGTGCCCTTTGACCTAGAAAAATACCAGCAGATAAAAGATCAGATCACGACGTTAACCCTTATGTAACTTAGGTACCGAAAGATGGTATCTGAAAAGGAGGTTAAAATGGCTCTTTCTTACATAGTTTCTGAGATAACACAAATCAAGAGACCTTTGGCCTTGAAAATGTAGGTCCAAATTCAGATCTGAATGTAATTCCTTATACGGGGTGGAATCTGAAAATGAGGTCAAAATCACCCTTACCGACATAGCACAGATGTCCCGTGACCTTAAAAATGCGGATCAAAGTTAAGGTAAGAAACTAACCCTTAATAAAACGCAAGAAGGAGGTGGAGTCCCAGTAACGGCTCTCTAACGGCTTCCGAGATAACACAGGTCACGATCTGAGACCCTGAAAATCTAGGTCATAGTTCAGATCACAGAGGGGTATGAGCCCAAAATGACGTCAAAATCGCTGTATCCCTAACGGTTACCCAGGTAACACAGATCACTTGACCACTGACTTCGCAAAAATTTGGGTCAAAGTTCAGATCACGATGTTACCACTTATTTAATCTATTTTAGGTGGTGAAGTCCGAAAACGAGGTCAAAATCGCTATCCCTAACGGTTTCTGAAATAACACAGGACACGTAACCATTGACCTTTGAAAAGGTCCAAGATAAAAATATTAAAACTGTAATTCCGTATACGGTGCTGAGTCCGAAAATAAAGTAAAAAACGCCAGACAGTTTAAATCTCGGACTCTGAACCGTGCGCCAAAAGATCTATAGCTTGATATTTATGGTCACGGATCTCGGACCCTTTCTGTCCAAGGAAGATTGAAAGGGTCCGCTGGGACTACAAGGAGAGAAACATGAATTTGAAAAGCACACCGTAATTGGAAAACTGAAATTGTGTTCTTTTTAATGTGAGAACAGTGTTTGTGCTCGTTATTGCCGGTTTATTTACAAATTGAAAGTAACACAATTTACCAGGACATTGTTATTATAAGTCGTGATAATATGCTGCAGCTAATGGACCAATTTGTAATTTAGCCAAATACGATGTGCTGTTTAATCTGAAGTTCTTTGCCTCACAAAAGAAAGCTCGACTTACTTCTCCTTCGCGTGAAGGTTTTCCTTGAACTGACGGTGGGTTGCAAATTAATGCCGTGTTGTTCAAAACCACAGCAACATCGTTTATAAAAACTCCATCTGGGTGTAGTTCGTCACAGGGCAGTTCGATGACGTCTACCATAATTCGACGGAGAGTTTCCACAAACTGTTCATGTTCGTCTCGGGCTTTATCGATGTCAATTTCGGCCCCAGGTTTCAAATCAAAAGATGACTTGTCCTTGAAAGAACCCGAAATACGACTAACCAACGCATAATTGTATTTGAATGCATTACTTGCATTCGTGGGTAATGTATCCATGATTTCCGGCATTTATAAAATAACAAATCCCAAACAAGGAAGCGGAACCATCAACACTGTGCAGCGCCACCTTTAGCATAAAGAAGCCAGCCACATCACTGCGTTATTGCTCAACAGCCAACCTCTTCGGTGTTTTGGTCTGCTTAAGACCTTTTTACCCACTGGAATTCAGCGCAAAATAGCACTCATGTGAGAGAGGAAATATTTTAAAAATATGTTCAGCAACAATCCTCTATGACGGTTTGGTCTACTGAGCATAATAATTTTCACTCCGCAGACCTACTGGGGACTTCGCGCAAATACTGCTTATTAAGAGAGGAGTACTTTTAAAATTATTCATCCGCTCTTTGTTTATATATAGTGAGATCTGGTCTCGTCGTCTAAGCATCATTGAAAGTTTATCTTTCATAGTTTTTACAGCATAATTCAAAATTTATTGTTTATAGTAGGGGTAGAGGGACTGTTTTGGAGATGTGTGTTCTGGATGCGTGCCCCTCCCCCAAGTTTGAGGGGGAAATCTGGTTTGGCTTTGTATGTTCTGGATACGCGCCCCCAGGTTTGAGGGGGATCGGGTTTGGCTATGTATGTTCTGGATGCGTATCCGGAATAGACAGTCTGTTTTGGATAGGGCTGGTATACCTAATAGAAAAAAACAGGCTTAATCCTGTGATAAAAAATCATAGTCAGAATGCACCCTGAATAAGCAAGCATCCATGTATGGAAAATATACGCTCTCTGTAAAGCGTCATAGCGTTTCGTCATAGCGTTTCATCATAGGGTTTCGTAATAAAAAAAGTTCATTTCCGTTTTATGCATTATAAACAGTTTGTTGTTGTTGTGGATACAGTGTAAGTGATCAAATATGATAGAGTTTCATTGTAAAGAAAAACTAAAGGATAAGTACTGCCTTTTTATCACCGTTGTGGATATTGTGTGCACGGTGTAAAAAAAACATCATAGAGTTTCTTTCATTCAGGTAAGTGCTTTGTACAGTTTCTCAAACCTACTATTATCGTCCGACCCCCTCAAACCTGTCATTGTCGTCCACATCCAAACCTAGTCCATCCCCTTCAAACCTGGTATTATCGTCCACCCCTCAAACCTGTTATGATCGCCCCCCACGTAATCGATGACGTGATAGATACGTATGATGTAAGGGAAATATTCAACAGCACATTACGCCAAAACTACTGGACCAATTTCAACCATGTTAGTAGCAAAGTATTCGATAAGACTTTGAGTTTTTTATTGATGATGGCATTTATTAAAAATTGAAATGAGCATGACTTTAAAACTATTAAGTCGATTTTAACATGTTTTCAGCAAGGTATTCAGTAAGACTACAACATCAAAAAAGCGAAAAAGGGGTTCAGCAGCACAATAAAAAGGAGAACCAAGTGGGAAATTAAAGACACATGTAAAACACCAGTAAGGGCAGAAAAAAGAATCAAGTGTGAAAGCTAGAGAAGAGCAAGAGAAGAAAATTTCTCATGAAAAGATACTATCTTATTTTTTTTATAAAACTTTTGAAAAAAAAAATGATTATACATTTATAATGTTTCTATTTTTTTCAGATCAAGACTTGAATGAACATCAACCTCTGCTACGTGGTTCAACGATTATTATAACTACCATTAAGATTATACCACAAAATTAACTTTACATACTAACCATGAATCAACAGAAGGTAGAGAATGATAATGGAGTATATATGTATAGAAAGAAACAATAAGAGGCGTAAAGAAGCAGAAGACTTGATTGCTGTGGTTGATTTAACGGAGGAAAAGGATTATAAAGACATAGCTGAGGATGAGGATGATGTGGAAGAGGCAGCATACATTAGATGTATGACTAATATTCAACCTCTGGGAATATATTTCACCGAACTTCAACTGATAGATGGGAGACTAATATATTTCAGAAGAGGTTTGATTTATTGGAGAAAAATAAGACAGCGACTACAATTCAAACAAGTACCGATACGCTTTTCTTTATCAATTAGAGGTGACTGTGAACTACATAAAGGCTGTTTAGTGAAGCAGAAAAGCATTTGCTTTCTAGACGTTGTTGGTAACAAGGCAGTGAAGAGCATGGAGATGAGATGTGATAAATTTTTGTGCGTATTTTGCAACACAGTGTGGCCTAGCTCTGAACTGCGGAAACACTTTTGTGAACCAAAGGTGGCTTATCTTAGAGGACATGGATTAAGGGTTTGCCATGTTTGCTATGATGTCTTTGAAGAGAATATAAGTCATACCAAATATCCAAGTGCCGAAAATAGCGAAAGTCTTGCAAATGACAGCGAACTTTTTCAAAACCAAAATAGACAAAATAAGTGAGTTCCTGGATAATCCTACAGAGCACAATAAGGACATTCCGATCTCTACTTGCCTAAGAGAATTCACAAAAAGTACTTTCTCTATTTTTACGGTTTTGATAAATGAACAGATTAAAAAGTATGTTCTACCGTCTCCAACGAAATCTTGCTCACTTGATCCAATACCCACCGGATTACTGAAGCAGTGCGTAGATGACCTCTTGCCTTCCATATCAATCATAATAACCAGATCACTTTCGGAAGGATACATGCCTAGAAAGATGAAAGAGGCATTGATAACATCACTTCAAAAAAAATAAAAGCTAACGACATATCATATAAGAATTTTCTGCCGATCTCAAACCTACCCTTCATTTCGAAAGTCATTGAAAGAAGAACAGTCGACCAGCTTACTACCTATTGTGAACAACATAATTTAAACGAAATGATTCAGTCCGCATACAGGCGCAACCACAGCACGGAAACAGCGTTGTTGCGAGTAACAAACGACATTTTAAATAACATGGACCATGGAGAAATTACCCTACTCACATTCTTGGATCTCAGCGCTGCATTTGATACCATTCTAATAATATATTTCTAGATCGCCTAGAAACATTATTTGGAATAAATGGGTTGGCAAAATCTTGGTTTCAATCTTACGTCAAAGACAGGTTTCAGAGCGTTCAAATCAACAATGTGAAGTCAAGAACTCTGCAGCTTACTACTGGAATGCCACAAGGATCAGGCCTAGGCCCTTGGGGATACAATATATACACAACACAGCTGAGCAGTAACATCCGTTTACTTTTAGTAATGTTTCATATGTTTTCCGTTACACCATTATACAAGGAGCTAAATCCATACCACATAGATTCCCAAAACGTAGTCAAAGCCTTGTTAGAGTAATGCATTGAATCCGTGTCAGGATGGATGACTTAAAATCGCCTGAAATTAAATTGTGACAAAACGGAATTTATGATGATTGGTTCTAAACGTTAACTATGGAAAATGTCGTACAATAGCATAAGAGTTGGTGATGAAGACATTAGCGCTAAATCGTGCGTTCGTGATCTCGGAGTTATGATTGACAACGAAGTAAACATGTCGTCTCGCGTACAGCATATTAATCGTAAAGATTATGCAAACATACGCCTTGTACAATTCATACGGGTATACCTAACTGAAGATGCAACAAGAACACTTGTTCCGGCATTAATCACATCACAATTAGACTACTGCAATGGAACTTTATACGGTATTCATGAATACCTTTTAAATAAACTACAGCGCTTACAAAATGCAGCGGCAGACTAGTTCTAGGTCTGAGAAAGCATGACCACATAAGCTTTGGATTATTTAAAATTCACAGGTTGCCCGTCCGTTACGGGATACAGTTCAAAATTGAACTTATTACGTGCAAAACTCTGAACGGAAAAGGGCCCGATTACCTCCACGAAGTGTTAATCGTGCAACAGAACACGCGATTTCTAAGCTCAAATTCACAAATCCTTCTTAGAGTTCCAAAAACTAAATAAAAAACCGCCGGTGACCGTGTGTTTTCCCATGCAGTTTCTGTCGTATGGAATCGGATTCTCAATTCAATAAAGAGTTCCGAAACTGTTGATATTTTTGAGTAAAAACTTAAAATACTATTTTACCAAGGCATTTCTAGAATTTTGCTTCTGTTAATCTGCTTGTAAAGCGCATTGGGAAAGTTTACCAATTGATTTTGCGCTATATAAAAGCTATGATGATGATGAAGAACAAGTCTTGGTGGACGCACACAAGATACACATGGTACATCAACATTAAAGCTCAGTTCAAGAAAATTGTAACTAATGAAGAAGAGCAGTTAACTGAACGAATGGGTACCAGTTATATCAGCACTCAGACGTTTAAAGCGTTTTATCAAAGGGACAGCCACGAAGATTTACCAAATGCATACAAGGATCTATTTAGCAAGTTTGATGAACATGAACGTCAAGGATCTGGATGGGTGCTGAATAAAGTTCTTAAGATTGAATTCCATACTGCTTCATTATACCCTGTGCAAGATTCCAGCTACATTGAGTTGCCAAAGAGAACAAAGCATTCCAAAGGTGTCATAACATAAAGAACACAGATAACACGTTCTTCGTATGGTCAGTATTGGCTCTTCAACACCCAATGCATGACAATGTATGTTTGACATAGAAGTATTAACCGTATGAACAAGAGCTGAACGTAGAAGGTATGACAGTGACACCACGCCTTATCAAGAATTTCAGCCTCTTGATGGCTTACCGATCATGGCTTCATTAGGCAAGATCTGTTGGATAAACATGCTGGAAGCATAGTGGGAAGCATAGAGTACAACGGCTCACGTTTCCAAAGGATACGGATATCCGGTTTAAGGGTATTGCAAAACAGCAAAAGGCACTCTGTCATTTATGCTGATTTTGACTGTTGTACAGAAAACAGGAGTTTGATCGTTAACAACGTCACAAATCCAATAGTTTTGTCGTTGTCAGTGAGTATGTGCAGCGTGAGCCAAGGCTTTACCGTGGAGATGATGCTGTCAATATGTTTCTACAATGTATGATGTATGTATCGTGAAACGATTGAACAGTCCTCAGCCACTGAGGATGACTCCTGAGGATGAAAACAATTTGCTGAAGCCAGACATTGTTACATTTGTCATGAGTTGATGAGAGTGAATCGTGTGCGAGAACATGATTATACCAGTGAAATATACCTTGGGGCAGCTCATAGTGAATGCAACCTACAGTTTCTCTTGAGAAAGGATCAGCAGAAAAAGAAAAATTCCTTACAGAAATTAGTAGCAAACTTAGCGGCTGAAGATAAAAAGAAGTTTAAGAATATGACTGCTCATGTGTGCGACAGTCAGCAACAAGATCTACTTCTGAGATATGGTTATATCCTTATGACTACGTTGATGACCCTGAAGTTTCCACTGCAAGAACACTTTTACAGTCAACTGACTGAAGAAGCGATTAGTGATGAGGACTAAACACATGCACAAAAGGTCTGGGACATATTCCACTGCAAGAACCTTAGAGATTATCACGACCTCTACCTCAAAATAGATGTTATATTGCTGGCTGATGTGTTTGAAAATTTTCGAAACATATGTCTCAGCACGTATGAATTGGATCCTGCTCATTACTACACAGCGCAAGGTGTAACGTGAGATGCCTTGCTGAAGCATACCAAGATTCAGTTCGAATTGATTGATGATATTGACGTGTCTGATGTGGTGGAGCAAGGTATGCGAGGAGGTATTTCAGTCATTACACACAAGTGTGCAAAAGCCAACAACCCTTATGTTCCAGACTATGATCCAACCAGACCTTCCATTTACATCATATACTTGGATGCCAACAACCTGCATGATTGGGCGATGTCCCAGAGTATGCCTGAATGTTAGTTTGCATAGTTGGAGGATCCAGAATCTCTAGACTATATGAAAGTGAGTGAAGATGCTGAAACAGGATACATTTCAGAGGTGGATCTTGAATACCCTGATGAACTCCATGATATACATAATGACTATCCACTAGCTCCTGAGAAGAAAACATTTGAATCAGTGACTTGTCCGAGTATAGTCAGAACCTGAGATAACAGTTGGGAATGACAGGGAAATCTACTGAAAAGTTGATTCTACACAACAGGGAAAAGTATGTGGTAAATTTCCAAATTTTACAGCAGTAGGTATCTCTCGGACTGAAAGTGATAAAGGTGCATCGTATCATCATGTTCCAACTGGGCAAGTGGTTAGCGAAATACACTGCATTGAACACAGATAAGAGAAAAGAGGCAATAAACCCTTTTGAGAAAGACTTTTACAAATTGATGAATAATGCCATTTTTGGTAAAACTATTTAAAATGTGAGGAAACGATCCAATGTAGAATTTGTTCATAATGCTAAACGTCTCAAAAAGCTGGTAGCCAAGCCAACGTTTGAGAAATTAAAAATTTTCAATGAAGATTTAACATCTGTACACTGCCTCAAATCAGGTGAAATGTTGAACAACCCCATTCAGATTGGGTTCACTGTTCTAGAACTTAACAAGACCCTCATTTGTTGAATAAAAATAAGACTAAAGAAAAAGCATGAGTTTTTTTTGTTACTTTTATTTATTTTTTTTTCGAATACACTTAACTATAAATTAAACAAGTAACATTTATCAAAAACACATTAAACAGCTGAATTCAATTACATTTAATAAGAAAAAATAAATAAGTTTAACCTTAAAAAACTTAACTACATTACATTTAATGAAATAAATTAAACTATAGAAAAAAAGACAATTAAAGTATAGAAATATATAGGATTACAAAGATAAAACACTTTTTTGTTTCACTAATATGATATATGATACATGGGTGAGTTAAAACCTCGCCAGGATGAAGGGGGAAATCGCCCACGTCTTGATTGAAAGAGGTTGCTTACGGGATATGGAAGGTTTAAAATCTGAAGCGGCAACAGACGTTTACAGCACCACGTATTTTTACCGGAATACGGTTTGAGGAACATGTTGAGCTTTTACAGAAGCAACAATGCTAGAGGGTGGGGGGGGGGGGGGGGTGTTGCCCACGTCTCGATTGAAAGAGGTTGCTTGCGGGATATGGTAGGTTTAAAACATTGAAGCAGTAACAGGCGTTAAGAGCATTGCATGTTTTACCGCGGTCACCCCGTGGAGAGAAGCTACTTTCGGGACCGCTAGTGCAATGTAAGTGGGGTTAAGCGAAATTATACCCAAATAAAAATGCTGAGAATTTTTCGACGCCCTTCTTGAATTTACAGTGGTTATGTTACAAGGGTTGAATCGTATTTTTTATCTAGTTATATATTTTGAACGCAAATTCCTTAAATAGAGGAGCTTCGTGTGCCTTCAGACTGAGTAAAAATGTCCATTACGCGGTGTCATCTTCGTGTTGAAGAGCTCACCACCCAGGAGAAACTCATGGGAGTTGTTGACTGTCAAGTCTGATAGCTTAGTAAACGAATATTGTACAAATCCTTCATATTTCAGTGAAGGGACGTTGGAACGAGGGTGAGAGGGGCATCCTTATGACACGATGGGTTATATACGAGTTAGTTGTCCGTAAAAAATCCTTTAGCGATTATCTATTAGAGGACAAGCATATATTTTAAATTCCTTTTGCCGAGGGCAAGCTCATTTTATAACAAGGGATAAAAGCATATCAATCTTTCTTACCTAGGGCAAGCTCCTTTTAAACATGCAATATTAATAGCTAGACTTATATTATAAGAATCCATAGAGCAAAAAACTTAAAAAAGAGTAAAAGTTAAAAGATGTTATACACTGCCACTTTAATAAATTGAACATATATATAAACTTTAATGTTGTTGAAACTTTTATTTTTACAAATGTTTCTATGTAAAAAAGCAATTAAAATCCTTACATTTAAGTCCTTTGTTTTAACAAATCCCGTCAACGTCTAAATAGCAGAAAAATTCACCTCACAGATTTTAATTGCTTCGCTATTTATTGCTTTTTATTTTATTCTTTACAACAGCCCATGAAAAAATTAACCACACCATAGTACACTTCTAAAGCAGTGCAGGCAAAGTATAGCGCAGAATCAAAGTCATAGTCCTCTGCATCTTCTATTCCAGTTTTGTAACACACTCTTCAATACACCTTGTGTGTAGTTTAATCACATCGAGACTCTAGTGTACAAAGTCCCAAAATAGTCTAAATAGTCAAGCTGACAGGTCCGTAGTGAACAAGTTCAGCAAGCATAAAGTCAGCATAAACCCTTTAAAACACAACTCCGTTTTTTCTTATGCTCTTATGACTGTCTCAACCTACCAAAACTTCCTTATATACTATACAGCTGTAAGGGAAGGGGGGTATGTTGAAGTTATCATGTCTAAACAAACTCACACACACATAGTTTGATGACATGGCTTGCTTATGTCGTAGTAATGGGGCCCGTAGAAGGGATTTAAATATGTTAGTTTCTGCCTTTAAAGGACAAATAGATGGCGGGCTTTTTCACACCTGGCAAAAGTCTAAATACCGTAACAGTGTTTGGCCTCAGTTCTTTACCACAGAGGTAAGTCACTTTCGTCGGGTTCATACCTGCAGAACACTGCTCATAATGACTGAATAAATGTTGATTGCTTCCTATTACTGTTACGCAGAAGGCACATTTTTGTAGTTTGTCCTGAAATATCTCCTTCAAAAGTATGTTTGTTCCCTCATCAAAAGTTTTTATTCCAGATGTTGTTGGTATTGAGAATGTATTTCATTTACATTTACAGTTTCCATACCTATTTCTTGTGATACCCCCACTTGTGCAGCTGGCACTTGTACATTCTCCACTTGTGCAACTGACACTTGCACATTTTCCACTTGTACAGTTGGCACTTGTACATTCTCCTCTTGTACATTTCCCATTTCTTTCCTCTTCGTAGAAAAAATCGAATTCAACATCTTTATTGTGAGCGGTTTACTTGCTCCAATTCTTGCTCCAATTCTTCTCCAAATTGAACATTCCAGAAGTATTGTAGTTATTAAAACTTTATTATTTTTTGATAAGCTGTGTTTCTGACAACGTTTAGGACTTTGAAATTCTCGAATTCTTTCTTCCATCTTTCATACACATTAAGTAAAATGTTCAGTACTGCACTACCTTATTTTTTACCAGCGTGCGCATATATACTCATCATGCGCACATACACTCGTTGTGAAGCCTCCAAAAATACCCTTATTTGGTTATGAGTATGCGTACAAATGTTATTCATTGTGAAGCTCCCTCTCAAGCCTGTTATTATCGACCATACCAAAAAAATACCCTTATTTGGTTATGATTCTTGACGGTTTTTTTTTAGCATGCATACAAATGTTACTCCCAAACCTCCCCCCAAACACATACCCTTATTTGGTTATGGCTCTTGAAGAGGTTTTTGTGAGTATGCGTACAAATGTTATATGGGTAAAACATCATAAGCAACGTAAACTGCATTTCCATTTGTATGTTTTTGATTTTGCAAGCATACTTTGAAAGGAAAGAAAAACAAAAGCAAAAATGGTGACATTTGAAGATTTATATGCGATTGAAGTGGGGCAGTACTGGTGAGCTTTTTATTATTTAGTGGTGGGGGTTGCATTGGAAGCAGCATACATTAGATGAGTATTCCGGACTGGATAAATACCCCAGGGAATGAGTTTTCCCCATATGTCTGGAAACTGATAATGACCGGCTTGTATAAGAGCTGCAGCAGCCAAATGCAAGCTGCCCCCATTTAACCGCCTAGGTTCCTTTTGAGACCACCCTGATCAAACTTCGTGGTAGAGTGTAATAATCTGTATTAGTCTATCAATCCACCATTCTCATTTTCTCTTTTAACATCAACCATTCTTGTAAGGATAGTAAACTCCCCCTTTTCCTTGGATGGTATCTTCCAATATTCTCATCTGTGATGTATTCACGAATGCTTAGATAGATTTTGTCTTGGCACTTGGTTACTCCAACAAATAACATTGATTGAATTGGCTGCAGAAAAGACAATACATTTTTCCCACGCAGTCTTTCCATTTTCTTATCTCAAAGTCCTCCTGCTAAAATTATACTCATTTACAGATTTTTTTTATTGTTCACTGTGTTTATTTCAAATTTCTTCCCAGCAGGTTTATGTTGGCTACAACCAATGCCCACTCTTATTTTGTTTTTAATAATTTTATTGGTTTCATCACATCACATAAAGAGCATATTACAGAATTCACGTTCAACCACTTATTTTGAAATCATGCTTCACCCACGAGTACAAGCGTTCGGTTGTGGAAATTTGAAATTATAATATGCAAGTGTTCATTATTAAGGTTTAAACGTTAATTTTAGCAATATTACAGAATCGCTTTAGACTGTACTAACAGCAATCACTAGTTAATCAGATTTATTACGTTTTAATCAATTTTATACATATAATTTAAGGGATTTTAACTATTTAAAGAATGACATAGAAATTTGCATAAGGAAAATCCGTTCAGAGAACAAGTTGTAGATTCAACAGATACATTCAGAAACAAAATTGATCAATCAGTTTTATCAAGTTTCAAAAGTTTACATCATTTACAGATAGTTAAACCCACCAACATCTATATACACTCAAGGGGCGTAAACACGTATCCAGAACAGACATAGCCAAAACAGAGACTCTATCCCTACTTTTTACATTTGCCAAAATATTGTGTTATTGCCCAAGTAAAACTCAACCTTTAATCCTGACTGAATTAAGTTCATCCACATATCGAGTGACGTTAGTCCAGCCAAATCTCGAAACCGAACTCTTTGGAGGAAGGATTCACCTGGAACTATATAATCGTTTGCCATTTAACGGACACGATATTGCTGTGAAATTCCCTAATCGGTTCCTAGCTCCGAGTCAGGTCTTCTTTACATTTAATCGGTATATCTCTGTATCAGAGCTACGACGCCTTACATCGTTAAGATAATAAAGGTCAACTTCATTTCATCTAACGCACGAATCCGGTGTACCAGTCCCTATTATTCATACATTTACACACAATTCATGCCCAATACATGATGCTGTTTAATTTCGAAAATATCGGCCTGTAGACTACGAAACCATCACTGTGGGTTTTCCAATGTGTTAACAGGGGTACCTCTAACAGGTGCCCCTGTCACTATGTTTACAATGCTTGTCGACGATCCCACCAATCGTTCCTGTCATGTGATTTAACCATTCCCGAGTAACAGAAGATTCTTCTCCACTTATTTTCTGGTAAAAATGACGGCTCAAAACCAAGGTTAATGCATACTTTTTGGATATTATTTATCTTGGATACTAAATTTACGTATAGTGAAGGTTTCGTCTTGTTGGGTGTACGTTTTTTCAGTTTGCTGAATTTGTTCATCCCTACACGTGGTAGTTCTGGATTTTGTCAGACCGGCCTTTTTGTTCGGTAAATGCTTCCCTGCCATCAAGAACGTAGTGTAGGTTATTGATAATAGACAGTGAGACGGTTTCTGGACAATTTCGTCAGAATTTCAATTTTAAGGGTTTTCCTCATGGTCAGCAAACAGTTTGCATTGAGTCGACTTTGCAAATAGGAGAGTTTCAACTTCCCACCGTCCTTCTTCCCTTCTTCCCTTCACGCAGTTATCACAGCTTAGAAGGACTGCCTTATACTGGCTTGATACTGCAAGGGAGTTGCATACAGTATCTCTTTCTGTTGACAGACACTCCAGCATTTTGTGTTGTGACGATTCATTACGGTATTGAACAGTATAGCCGCTTCTGGCGAATATGACTCGGTGTTGAAGCGATCATGTGGTCGTCACAGAGGCGTCGTACCTGCAGAGGGTACGATAAGTCGACATCCCGACACATTTGCTGCGATGACTGGTATCGACTTGAGATTCGTTGCAACGCCAACATGGTGCTAGCATGGTACAAGGCTAGCAGGGGTATTTTCCTCTTGCAGTCTGTTATGCCGTGTTTGTTACGACCCGTTGCAGTGACGGGTACAGCAGAGGACGGCTTGGACATAATACGGGTGGTATAGGTAACATTCGCCCTCACCACGACCCGTAGCAGTGACGACCAGGTCAACTAATAGCTCGCTGTTGTCACGAGTCGTGTTTGCAGCGACTCGCTGTTGCAGCGACTCGTGTACATAACGGGTCGAGCCTATGTCGAGTCACTGCTATTAAGAAGCGTGATTACAGCAAGACAGTCTTTGATCAACTGTGGCATGAATTATGCTTTTGTTTCTGGTTGATTCTGTGATGCTTCTACTGCCATTCAATTTCTAAAGAGGTCGATCAAGCCACTAGACGGGGCTGTCACGGGTCGTGTTTGTGTTCCAGCAACTGGCCCATGTTACGGGTCGTGTCTGTCACGACACGTGACTGTCACGGGTTGACACGAGGCCAGGTTGTGTCTGTCACGACCCGTGATTGTGTTGGGTCGTCGCCGCGGCGGTCGTGACCGTCCCGACCCGTGATTGCGACGGGTTGCCGCGGTGCCGGTATCGACATTGGGTTGTGTTTTGCACCTTATGCTTTATTTGTAAAACAGTTTTAATAATATTCTATGAGCCTTTTTTGTCTTTTATTATTAATATAACATGCTTTATGTGCTATCGTCAATGATAACTACATATTTATAGTACTTTTTTGGTTGTAGATTCACTCACAATCGGATTCCTGCGCCCACATAAGCGTAAGCCGCGTTCAAGGTGCACTGCCTGCTTGCGTTAGTGGGGGATACAGCCTGCACATCAGACAACTGTTGCGACCAGTGTGCACATCTTGACGATTCCATTTTCTCCTCGTTACGACAGCAGGAGACTGCCAGGGCAAAGGGTCGCAAGCGTTCGTAGAGTGACGAGTCGTCTGCATCGATTCATACGCTTTCGCCTATTACGCTTTCTGCTGTTTTCAGAGCAGAAGGGGTGACGGTTAGCACAGTTGGTTAGGGAGCTGGTCTGATAATCCCAAAGTCAACGCAGCTGAGGAACTCATAGCGTGTATTCTTTTGGGCATAACTATTTACCGGTCTAATAACTGGTTCTAGAACTACCTGTTCTTTTCAGATTTAAATGGAACCAGTTATAACGGTCCGAACCCGAGGTTACTTCCGGTTAAGTTCCTAACCTCACGTGACATCACCTGATAATGCCAAACTGGTTGGCAAACTGTAAGAGTTTTTTTGTTTTCTTTGTTTATTTTCGGTTATTAAGCTATTTATGTACTCAATCAAGAGGGCTTTGTAAACAAATATATATAACAATATGGCGTTGGAAGTTTCAAGTGCTTGAACAAAAATTTTCAGTTCATCCATTATTCCACCTTCCATTTTAATTGTTTACATTTTTTGGATCGGGTAAACCTGTTCTTTTACTAGCGTAACTAAAATCACAATCGGATGTTTTGATCGTTCTGGTTCGGTCCAAATATAACTCCAAAAAGAATACACGGTTATTCAAATCTCTCTCGTTAAAACTTTCAGAATCTGTGGTGTCGACGCCGGGCATTTACATCATGGATCCTGGTCAAGTCGATGTGACAACATCCCTGGAACTTCTGTTGTGACTGCGACATCTTCTTTACAGGCCCCGATTCATTGATCAACGATCTCACGCTGGAGACAAATGCAATTCCTCAACACGTTTTTGTGCAACATTTAGCTATTACCTCACAGTTCGATTTGAATATTTCTACGACGGTTAAGCAAGCTTTGTTGGGATCTTCTCCTCACAGACATGAACTTTTGCCCTTGAAAAAGTTTGCTTTAAGCCTGAATTTGCATCCCGACACATTAAGACATGCCTTAAACGAAGAACTCAAGATGCTACGCAGTCTTGCGTCCAAGTCGGGGTCGGTGGCTTCAGCTACTCCATGCATTAACGCTGTCCCGTCGGCCACTGCTACGACCGTATCATCTTCACCGAAGGAGAGGTAACCCACCCATTCCCTTCATGGACCCTATACAGTCATTGACGGGCAGTCTGCGTCGACATTTTATTTATGCTTCTTCCTCTTCTTCTTCAGCAGACAATTCGTCGTCAGGAGAGGAGGAGCCAGTGATTGTCAGTGATCATGACGGGGTCATGACGCCTGAGGATTACAAGACCTTGTGGCCGGTTGCGCACCCACACTCACTAGTTCTTAGCAAGGATCAAGTTCTGCCTCTTTTAAACGTCAGTCCACTGCTTGCAAGAAAACTTTGTATTGCTCTTATTGATTGACAATCAGACTTATTCCGCCCCCCAGAATTGCTGAAAAACGTGATTGAGGTAGCGCTTGTCAAATAACAAGATGCATCGATGCGCAAAGCTTTAATACCACGCTCCACTCACAGACACTCCCTCAAACAGCAACAAAGAGGAAGAGGTCGGGTCAAGTGCCGGTGGCGACCCCTCAATCCAGAAAACAGAAGATGGGCACTAAAAAGCAGACTTTCACTCCCAAGCAGAATTAGCAACCAGTCAAAGTATCTGGCACAGATCGCAAGACGATCCCAAATCGAACGTCTCTGTACCCGTAGGGGGAAGGCTAAATAGCTTTTGGCAAACTTTGCAAGCGCTAGAAGCTCCCCAAAACATAGTTATGTGGTTGCGTTGGGGGTACCCCTTGCTCTTTGCAAGAGACAGGTCATGTTGTCAAATCCTTCCGTAGCTTGTCAAGCTTCTCAATCCTTCCTTGGTCATATAATACCCACACAAGCCACAGAAGCAACTAATGTTACAGAATGATTCAAGATCTGATAGAGAACAAAGGCGATAGAAAAGATGCCTTCATTGGATTTTTCAGTCGGGTCTTTCTTGTTCCAAAAGAGTCTGGCAATGGCGTCTTGTCATAAACTTGTCGCAGCTCATTCAATTCATACATCTCACATCGTTCACAATGAACACTATACAATTAATCAAATCCACTCTATATCAGGGCATGTGGGCTGTGTCGGTGGACCTGTTCGATGCATACTTACACATTCCGATGCACGAAGCGTTGCGTCGTTTTCCCCGTCAGGGTAGGAGATCTTGCCCTACCATTCGGCCTGTCGACAGCACCGTTTATTTTTACCCAGGTGATAAAGGTAGTCAAACACCGGGGCCATCAAGTAGGGTTGTTCCTTTTCCAATATCTCGACGATTGGTTGCTGGTGAGCGCGAAGAGACAGCTCCTTCAGTTGGATACTCTGCTAGGGCAGTGCGATGTTTTGGGTCTGTTGGTCACTCGCAGCAAGTCAAAATTGGTTCCAACTCAGAGGATAGAGTTTCTGAAGAATTGTTAGATTTCGTGACGGCGAAGACGTTTCCCGAGCAAACTCGAATGCGAAAGATTGCCTCTCTCATTGCACGGATCGTGTGTACTACCAAGCCTCGTGTTTCCCAAATATAGTAAATTCTGTCTTGGTGGCAACGGAAAAGACGGTCGAAATAGGCAGGTGTCATTTCCGAAAGATAAGTATCCGAAAGATATTGCAATTGAATCAGTCAAATGCCTTTTCGTAAAAAGAAACGTATTGTAATCTTACATATTTCATTAATTGCAATTTAAGAATGCCGATAAGTAATTTGGTTGACATGTGTTAATACTATTTAAGGATGTAAAGGTCTTTGGTGTAAAGACCTGCACATATAAAAGGGAATTTGGCATACGAAGCAACTGCAATTAAAACACTCAAAAGGCTCTTTGATATAAAGAAGAGTATTGCAATGTGAAACATGTCATATAGCGATAGTGCAGTTCAAAACGAATAACTTGTGAAAATGTATGGGGGAGGGGGTGAAGAATTGATGTCGAATCTTCTCCGGGGTAGGGGTGAAAATTTGATAAGGGGGATGAATATTCGATGGGCAAAAAACTATCATATTTACACCCCCGGTGAAAATTTGATATCAAATATTCACCGGGGGGTGAGGTATCGGTGGGGGTGAAAATTCGATGCTACACCGGAATATCTCAGGGATCCAGATCGGTATCCGTGTCAACCCAGTATTTTGATCGGTGTGCCGTTCTCTCTTCCAGCTCCTTCGAAGCAGGTACAGACAGATGTCTCTTGCAACGGTTGGGGTTTCTTTTTCCAGAGTGGCACGTGGAGAGGTCGCTGGCCGATTCACGAACGCCGATTGCATATCAATGTATTAAAAATGAAGGCGGTCATGATACCTTGTCATACTCTGGCCAAATCTCTCAAGGTTCATGTGGTTCAGTTTTTCATAGACAATCAGACGGTAGTGTCTTATTTGTCGAAGCAGGGCGGCACGCATTCATAAACGTTGTCTCGTCTCACAAGGCAGGTTCTGTTGACTGTTCACGATTGTGGTTTTCTTATTCAATCATCACACCGTTCAGGCAGCCTGAACGTTCTCGTGAACTTAGCTTTTCGGATGAGCGAGGTTGTTCACACCGAGTGGGCTTTTGCGGACTGCAAATTTTACTGGATTGCTTCTCAGTCTCCATGGGGTGCACCTCAGGTCGATCTCTTTGCCAATTGCATCAACCATCGTCTTCCAGTGTACATTTCTGCGTGTCTGGATTCGACAGCACTAGCAATCGACGCGTTGCTGTGTCAGTGGCCGATGCAGGTGTTGTTTGCGTTTCCGCCGTCGTCTGTCATGATGAAGGTTCTCACGAAGATTTGGCACAAGAGGCCTCTCCGTCTCTTGCTAGTAGCCCCCGATCTTCCGGAACTGTCTCGGTTTCCTTTGCTGATGCGCTTACTGTGTGTCATGAGACTTCCAATTCCCCTGGAGTTTGGCAGTCTGCGCCAACCTCATTGGGAGCATTATCATCCGAATCCTCTGCTGTTTCGACCGAAACTTTGGTGCATAAATTTTCCTTCCTGAAATCCAAGGGTTTCTCTCAGCGGGTAATGCAGAGGATGGATAGCACCCACAAAGCATCCACAAGGTGTACTTGTAATACTGGTGACTCGAGTCATGGTGTCTCGATAGGAGTATCGCTGATGTAGCGCTCGGCTGTCACATTCGTTTTGAAGCGTGCATCGAGTAATGATTTGTCCTCGTGTGATGTGTTGCCGGATTTGCTTAGATTATTTCAATTAGAGCGGCCTATTATTGACAGGACAGTGGCGTCTTGGGATTTGTCACTGTTTTTAAAATATCTAACATCTCCACTTTTTCATCACTCTATCATCTCAGAAAAGTTACTTACCTCACAGTGTGTATTTCTCGTGGTGCTGGCGTTGGGCAAGCGACGCGGCGAAATACACGCCTTGCAAAACTTTATTATTCAAGTCAATGGTTCATGGCATGCAGTTGTCCTAAAACCATTACCGTATTTTTTAGGCAAGACGCGCATTGCGACCAAAGGCTTAGGTACATTTAAGCAGATTGTGATACCAGGGTCTGTATCTAACTATATAAAGAAAACCATATTGTTAGCATATGATGATATAATTAAAGAACCTGAAGATTTATTTCAAAAGCTATTGTCAATTAAAGCTCATCAGGTTAGATATATCGCACTCCTTATGTAATGCTAATGTTCTGTCGATGTGCCACTTATTATAGGTTGGCTGCAGGGCCTCGACACACACGTTTATTAAGCACTATTTACAAGAGTGTACAACTGATGTTTTGAATAGCCTTGGCACGTTTTTTTTTGCTGCTGAATCAGCGATTCATAATAGTCCTCCTTCTTGCAGCACTCCCAACAGTCTGGTGGAAAGAAGCTTTACAAGAAGAAGAAGAGCGCTAAATAGAATCTGGATTGAGGCACTGTTCGAAACTGCAGGGACAGCCTGTCATTTTGCCCACCACATGACTGATGTGGTCTCAACCCACCACAGTGGCGTCTTGTACCATGGTCGGGTCTTAGAGCGTGTGGTTTGGCACATGGTATAACACGCTACTGCGACGGATCGGCACATGGACTGGCATGTAATTATTTACTTGTGATTCCTCTCTTGTGAAAAAGAGGGGAGGGGGAGACATTGGCTCGTATGAGAATATTTGTATGTATGTTCTTTATATTGTTAATAATGGGCACATTGTGGTGAAACTCCACTGAATATTGTAATTGTTTTTCAATGGGCAGTACGCGGTGAGACTCCACTGAATTAAAAGATAAATCGAACTCGATCTCTTTTATTTCTACGATTTTACGGCACAATGTCTTGTAGACAGCGGTTCAACCAGTTCGTATGCGTCGGGTATTAAATTCCCACCGCCATTTCGAGTCTCCCATAGACACTGGCTTCATAGTCTATAAGCCGATATTTTCGAAATTAAAACTGAAGTATTTAATTTTTTAATACTCATTTTTATGAGTAAAATATCTTGTAGGCGTAAAAGCAATCGCTCCAATTATACACGCCTACCTCCCCATCAGTTGGAATGGTCTGGTACGATAAGTTGGGTATCGTTCGATCACATGACAGGAACTGCATCGAAGCCGATTGGTCGGTTGGTTGACAAGTATTGTTAACATAGTGACAGGGGCACCTATTAGGGATACCCATGTCTTGCGGGTTATCGCGTTAAGTTCTTTTTTATGGATCGCATTAACCAGTGTTAACACATTAGAAAACCTGTGCTAGTGATGACTTCAACGTCTACAAGATATTTTACTCATTAAAATGAGTATTAAGAAATAAAAACTTCAGATTTTTGTGGAACAGGCATAATGTTTAATTGGCTGTATATCTTTTATATCTTCACTTAAGAAAAGTTAGCTTCAACACTTACCTGTCAAATATTTGTTTACATCCCAGCATTTCAATGTCATGTGACCAAAGTCAAGCGACAACAAATTTTTGGGTTGTTTTTGAAACAGATTTACCTCAAAGTTTGTGCACTTGACTTGCATATAAACCGTGTAGCGCGTCGCTTCTTGGAGGTAATCGATTCAATCGTGTATCGATTTAATCAGCTTGTAAGTGTGCACATTAAATGGGATTCTAAGTAACACCTGTCTTTTCCATATTACGTGCTTTTAACTAGAATGACAAATAGTAAGTGGATAAGAGTCACACATATACCAAACAATGGGTTCAGCATCCTATTAAAATGGTTACATTATATATGGCTTGTTTGGTATTTTTACGCCTACTCCATCCCAGCATACAGCGTATTAGTACAAACAAAATGCGGATTTAATCTTCGTTGTGAGAAAGGAGAGAGGCAATTGAAGTGCAAGTGCAGTCTAAATACTCATATTAGTCAGCAACTATAATGGCGAGGGCACCTTTTAATCAGTTTCCATACTAAATACGGCTTACGTGTTTTTGCCAGTATTGCTAGTGCTCTTCAGATGACCCTTTCTTTTTTGGTCATATTAAAAAAATGATTGATATGAAGAAAACGGTGAAGAAAAATGGGCATAAATATACGTTTAAGTCAGTACTTGTCCCAGTTTGCTATTGTGGGTTCGTAGCCCCACAGAGTGCTTGCATGGCGAATTCTTATGCAGTAAACTGGCACACTCTGGCCGCAGCACAGCAAGATGAGCATTACACGAGACATATTACCAGTAAATTGGTGAACAAATATCTCACAGTTTCCTCAGATGATAGAAGTAGTATCAAGAGAAGTGCTGCTAAAGGTAAGAAATTCCAACACTAGAATTTTATAAACGCTACTCCACCTATATTTTAGGTTGAATCAAGCGAAATGGTTCATTTTCCACATCTTAAAGCAAGATGACCAGCTGGGATTTAATGAAGCAAGTATAAAAGGCTTGAAGGATCGCTAAAAAAGAGAGTAGCATTTTAAAAACTAGTCAGTGAAAAATTTTAAAGGTCGACATTTGTCTGACTTTTGGCTGATACCAAAAACACACCTAAAATGTAAGACAATTTAACTGCTTGCAGAGGAATTATTGTGAAAAAATTACTTTGAAACAGGAGTCTGAGACCAATTTGTGGGTGCGCACAAGAATTTGAAGCAAAGATTACCTGAAGTGCCTTATTCTAAAATTTAAAATAAATCTAGTCGAACTGCAGGAGCCAACTCAATTTCGATTAAAGCTAAGAAGTTTTAAAACGTTGGCAATTTAGCATTTTAGATTATTAGGAAGTCTTTATAAAAAGTTTGACAGGAATCCGATAAAAACTGACGGAGAAGTTTCTTAAATAAAAGTTTACATACGTACATATAGACATGCAAACAATGGATGCATTCCTCCATTGATGTGACAAGAGAAGCCCGTCGAAGTCAACGCCTAAAAAGCATTGGATTTAAATAATTTAGAAACTGAGTTTACTGCTACAGCTTGTAGCTTTACCAACTTAATAAACAAAAACTAGAATATCTATTGCATATGACATAAATGGGAATAATTAACGCACGCAGTGCTATCACCGCAGAGTGCCTATTCGTTGCATAAGAAATCGTTAACGAGCAATGAGCATAGGAATGTTATAAAAACGATTTGGCTGTTTACTACTAGTTTGATTTCAGCAAAAAACAACAAAGGGCAAGGGTTCCGATTAAAAATAGAGGAACAGTAACATTTTAACAGAGATTCAAAAATAATTTTAAAAATGTATAATTGTTGCATAGTTTTGGCAGCTCGGACTAAAACATTGTTGTTGCCACACAGGATAAATCGACAGCGATTATTTCTCAAAGGACAGTCTGACTAGCCGAAATGCCTCTCTTAAAATAACTAAAATTTTTGCAGATCACTGTTCGAGGGAGCTGAGATAGAACTGGTTACAGAAGATCACAACTGGTGACAATAAAATTTTATATTCTCCATTTAAAGCCCCATGGGACACTTAGAATCACATGCGTTACCATGCGTGTGCAAAAAAAGATAAGAAAAAGAAAGAAAACGAGGAGAAAGGGGGGTAATTTTGAGGTTAGATGCGGTCCGAGTGGTTCTTTAGGAACTTCACTCCGCGTTTGATCAAAATAGGGGTATTATTTCAAAACTGGCACTCCCTGTTTAGCGGTCGTTTGAAAAAGTCATGGACAAGCATGGTGACCAATTGGTACGTGAATGGCTCCCTTGGATTAGACCATCTATAGATCAAGCTCTGAAAGTACGAATTGGCTTATGGGATGCTCTAACGAAAAGATATACGGAGTAACAGTAAGGAACTCGGAACCATGTCCACGGGTGTTAAATGCTTATATCAGGCAACATTTTCCAAGTATCGGCTTTGAGACTGCGTGAAATGGCAGATTGTGAACTCTGTAAACAATGACCCTATTGATATACCTGTCATTATTGTTAAAAAGTTTATAAACTCTCAATTTGAAAAGGCGAGGTGGAACGTGTAAGAGGGAGGAAAGAAAGAATTGGTTAGAGTAGAAAGTAACTGGTGATTACAAAATGTTAACTTCTGAATAAACTTATTAAGCCAGATGCACATTACTCAACCCTTTCGACTCAAACAGTTCGTATTTTGCGAATATTTCTCTGGTAAATAACAACTGTATTCAGCCACGGAAGATGTTATTTTCAATATCGTCAATTTCGATCTACTCTAACTATTCGTTTTCTCCCTTCCCCCGCACCACTTCCACTCGTACGTGTTTTTTTTCAATATTTCATCTCTTTGTGTTATTATTCCTATTACCTGCAAATTTTTTATTAACAGATGTTGCTCGTACAGCGTATCGAAAACAATTAGCCGATACAACGATTTTCGTCCGGAAATTAAAACTTATGTTTCAAAAGCTAGAAGACAGCTAATTTGAAATCTAATCTCTTCACCATTCTCTTGCACATTTTTAGACTCTCATGCTATAGGAAGTTACCTTCACAACAAAATTCCTATAACCCTAATTTCATTGTGGCCCAGCTCCGTATCGGCTAAATCAGGTGGGGAAAAGAGTAATGGAATAAAACACATAGAAATGAATAGAAAATTCCAAGAGATAAAATGTCTTCTGTTTGCATTGTATTTTAATAGTATTGATATTTTGGAAATACTGTAATATTACATAAATACTGAATTATTTCCTACATCAAAACAGCGCGCCTGCTTGAAATGGGACTTAATAGAATTTTTCAATATGGATAGCTATATCAATGAGTTCTTTGTTTGTCCAATATACGCATTTAATGTTCAATGTTGCCCAATATACGCATTTAAGGCCTGCGGACCGTGGTTTTGAGTTAGTTAACTAGGAGTTAGCTATGCTTACTTTTTAAAGATATTACAAGCCTTTTGTACTTTATTCAGTATATAACAGCCGGTCACAATATCCTTGGAAAATCTTGTATCAAGATAATGAAAATTTATCCATTTTGTATGATTTGGCCTAAACTATACGTGGAGAAGCATTTATAAAAAGTTTAGTATTAGCATTTTTAAAGCACACACACTATTAGTGACACTGATCCAGAAATTAATGTCTTAACTCCTTAGCTTCAATATTTAGCACTTCTCTTGATGCTGTTTCTGTCCTGTGAGGAAATTTTGGTGGTTTTTGCAACCATTTTACTGGTAATATGTTCAATCTTATCTTACTGCGCTACTAACGGAGAACCAGAGTTTATTGCACAAGAAATCGCTAGGCAGGCACTCTGTGGGAGTCGAACCCACAATAGTAAGCTGGGACAAGCACTGACTTAAACGTATACTTATGCCCTTTTTTCTTCACCGTATCATATCAGCCATTTTTTAAAATATAGCCAAAAAGGGCAATTTCTAAACGAAAGATCACCTGAAGAGCACTCGTAATACTCGCAAAAACGCGTGAGCCGTATTTAGTATGGAAACTGAGTAAACTGACTAAAACATATTTTTGACCTTGTTCATTTTCTTTACCATTTTTATACTATGCGATTTTTTTTAGATATTGTCAAAAATTTAGTTTTTAGTCACAAGCTCGTATGAAGAACTGTGTTTCAAGATTTTGAAAAAAAAAATCAAATTAAAATTACAGGGGAGTCACCGCATTTTGGAAAATAGCCGACAGAAAGTTTTCAAATGCTTCCATGTTTTCAGTTTTGACGGATCAGAATTTTTAACGAAAAGACTATATAGTAAACATCCTTAAAAAATTTAATAGCTATCTGATCAATAATGTACGTGAAGAAGCATTTTAAGTAAACGTTTACAGCCGGCTTCAGTTGGTCTAAAACACACACGTGAGGGAAGGTTAAAAAGATGGGAATAACCCAGCGACTAAAGTGGAAGTATCAAGCGGCTTGTGTGGTTGCCAAAATGTGGTAGACATATTTTCAAGTTTTGGAGGTGAGCAAAAACGAATTGTTGGGGAATGTAAAAAAACCAGCAATTTAACGAAAGAAAAACGAAGAAACATTTTGCAATTTGGCTACTAAATTATTTTAATGTTCTCCATTCAACCATTTTTTTGCGGGTGACCAAAAAAAAGTAACTTTTCAAAAGCGAATTGCCAAGTGAACATTTCTGACAAAATTTGAAGACAATCCGATCCAAATTGTGGAGGAAAATCTTTGTAACATGGGTTATAAACAATGTTTTAAATACCCCCTTGGTACCATTTTTGGTAGATCGCCAAAAACTTTCAAGATAGTGTTACCCAATAACCATTCGAAAACAATTTGAAAGGAATGCGATCCAAATTGTTGGAGTGGAAGCATTTTTGGCTCCCAAGCAATGCTAAAAATCCAATTAAGCCAGTTTTCTTTTGGATCACCATAAAGCAGCTTTTAAAAAAAGAAGAAAGCCTAGTGAACAATTATGCAAAATTGAAAGGTAATTCGATCACAATTGCAGAAGAAGAAACATTTGAAAGCTGGCTTCCAAAAATATAAATGACCCCATTTGGCTAATTTTTGGAGTTATTTTTCAAGAAAGGCCTATATAAAAAGCATTCGTACAAAATTTGAAAGAAATTCGATCAAAACTGAGGCAGAAGAAGCATTTTAAGTAAAAGTTTACACACTTACATACGTACTTATGTATAAACATACCACTGATAGCCTCTCAACTGGCGTGATAAGACTAGCCCGACGAAGTAGGCTGGTCTAAAAACTCGTGAGCTGAATTTAGTGTAGCCACCGATTATAGAGATGCCCCACCTTCTTGTTGCTGTCTATTATTATTTAAGCATGACACTGCACTTGTGTTTGTTGTTTTTATCGTATAATCTCACAAGGAAGTAGGCGCTCTTAGACCATTTAAGCCGTATTTAGTGTAACCATACTGCTTGATCTATATTGTGACCCTGATGAAAAGGGTCACTTGCCATTATAGTTAAAAAACATGCAAATTCGAGAAGAAAGGAATAGGTTAGAATGCCTATTTAATGTGGACGCTTACCAGCTGGTTACGACGGAAAGGATATGGAAATGAGACAAACCTTCATCTTATCAACTTTGTCAAAGCCTATATTTTCTAACGTTCTTCAATAAAATATAACAATTATCCCACAAAATAAATAAACTTTCGTCTTTAAAGAAGAAGGTTTTAAGTGCGTCCCATGTTCCGTAATCGGATTGGTATTTAGACTTTTGCCGAAAAAATTGCGTTTCGGTCGGAATAAAGATATAAAAAAATAATAGAAAGAAATTTTTAAATTCTATTTTGTCAGAAAAATATTCACAAGTTGAGTGTTAAAGGGGCTTAATATGTAATATAGTTTTGAAAGAGCATATGACGTTTTTTAAAAAGTGTGCATGTTGAAAGAAATTTAGAATTTTGATGCTTTCCTTTATCATTTCTTCATAATCAAACCCATCAAAATGTGCAAAACGACACTTAAATCGAAAGGTACCGAAATTATGAATTCACTTATCGCTGGGAACCATATATCACTCCCCTCTGACATCAACACACGAGGAAAGCGTTAAATCGCAAACGGCTATGTAGTTCCAGGTGACTCCACTCTGCAGAGTCTTGGTAGGACAGGTCGCTGGACTAAGGTCATTCGGGATTGATGGGATCGTTACTTGGGCATTATATACCCAATGTGCAAGATAAACTTTCAATGATGCATACACACAGAGCCTAAACATCACTTTTAGTGGTTATACTGATAACGTTACAATTAAATTCTTTATAATTGAAAAATAATTGAAATAATTGAAAAACACCATTTTAATGTTTACTTTTCAACTGTTGACAGTCGACAATGCAGCCGAGCACAAAATTATGTGAGTACAGTCCAAAGGTGAAGAACGCAAAGACCGGTCGTTTATTAAAAACGTTTTTAAATTGGCGTTGTCGCGTTGTTATAAAACAGATGACATCTGAGAAGATCTGCTATGTATAAACATAGAGAGCTTGGAGATTTAAAACAGTGGTTCCTCTTTTAAAGTACCCTTTTTCGCGGAATTATACACATTAGACCAAACCGCCGCTGTTGGACAACAAATGGCTCCTTTGCAACTCTCTCAGTAGAAAAACATCGAATCACACAACATGGTAATCAATTTCAATACTGATCATCTGCATAGAAATTTTTCAAATGTGAAAAATGTCATTTCGTAAATTTAAAGTTGTAGTAGTCAGTCTGTCCACTCTTGTTGCTTCTAGTCATTTTCTGGAGGATACGATTATATGGAAAGAAAATCAAGTTCGATAACTCACCATTTGGTGGAACCTCTTTTCATTTGTGAATGAGTTCATAGTGACGTTGGCATAAGGAAAACTGTCTTGGACTTTTTACGTAACAGCTTTAAATAGTGATTCCGGATACTCACTATACTTGTATTCCATTTTGACCTGTTTCCATATTATGTGAAGTAAGTAATTTTCTTTCAGGCTTGGTTTCAAATGCGTTGTTTCAATAATAATACAATCATATATACTTACCATAAGAAATATTCATCATTCCGTGACAATTTTGAACACTGTATTGCCAAGACCGATTCTAAACACTGGTTTTGGTGTTGTGCTGACAGTGCAGATTTTAGTTTATAACGTGCATTTTAACATTGCATTAGCCCACTTAAGATCATATATAAAAGGCAATGCGCTATATTTGAACAAATAATTAAATTTGCAAGCAAAAATGTTTAAAATTCAGACATTTCACATTATTGATTGGATACTTTGTAGTCCCATTAAATGAATTCGAGGCTCACGACTGTGAAAGTCTAGTCTGTGTGGGGCACTTGACAAGGCCAATGTTTAACTTGTGCCTAAATACTCATCGCAAGTTTGCCTTTACATATGAACTTGAGAGTTATTGACATTTTGATATTTGAATTGAAAGCAATAAACAATCCCTTCAAAGCTTGAAATAATACAGCCGCACCAGCAGGCTGATTGATCCGGAAAAATTCCGAAAGCATGTGTCAGGACGAGCCTGAAATATGAGCGTATGTAGTGCACAAAGCTAGGGACGGTTTTTGGAGCAATCAAACTCGAGTCTAATATAATTTTTATTACAATCTCTGATAAATAAACTATGTGTTATATTAATCTCGATATTTTCAATACCTCAGTTACTCTGCTATAATGATGTTATTTATATATTTCAGCTTGATGATTTCACACAACGACATTTATGCACATCAGTCCCTGTCCCATATTTGAATCAATTAACGTGGCGCAAGTAACCATATCTATTTGTCAGTTAATATATACTAGAAGTAACAAAATTATGTCTTATTTACACAAACTGTTTTATCTGTATGGGCAACATTAGTTTGAGAAAAGACTTCATACTAACTGAAATCGCTGCAGCAAAAAAGGAAACAGGCCTGTTAAGTTTCACTAGATTGTAATTTAAATTTAACTGCTATATAAAGACATTATAAAACTATAACTCTACCACTGCCAAAAACATTGTTGCGACTGTTTTGCTAGAACAATTATAAAAGAAAACAAGTTTAAACCTCGGTTCAAGAGTTTCATGTCAAACCTGTGACACCACTGTTTTTTTTTGCGTACTCTCTGGTCATCGACCCATTTTGGTTTTGAAATGGGGAACGAATAGCAATGGATTTTTCAAACCATTGTCTCCTAGTTACTGGCAGTAATTTTCATTTACGTGTATCACTTGCTGTAATATTTTTTAATAATCTCAAGCTTTTAAAATAAAAGTCATCACATATAAACACCCATTGATTGCACTCCTGATGAAAAATTATAATGGGACAGTGATTTCAAGAGACTGAAACGACAGTAAAAAATACAATGCAAAATATTTGCTGACACTAAACTCGAACAGAACAGAAAAATCGAAACTGGAGATATCGCAAGCAGAAAAAATAATTTTGTTTGTTGTAGAAAGATTAAAGGATGAAGATCTATCTATATTTCTGTTTTGCACAGAGATGAATTAAAGCTCAGTGACTGATCACATCATATTGAATCGTAATAGGTGACCAGATTTCTTGGACGGGCATTGCTGTATATATCCTGATCATTATATCGCCACAAGAGGTAGGCATCACAGAGAATACCACACAAATAACCAATATTTGGATTTTCTGAACCAAAATTTACTTGAAATTTAATTAATAAGTAGCTTTTACTGTTTTTGCATTTCACATTGGTGCATTCTTTGGCTTGTAATTTTTGGCATTTATTCCTTGAAACATGAGGCTAGAAAATAAGTCCATGTTGACTTTTGTTACCAAATTGACATTAGGGTCTTTACTAAGCTTTTTATTCCAATCCACTACCATTTGTCCTCGAGTTAGTGAACCGCTTAATTCAACAGTGGCATACACATGTTTCTTTTCAGCAGCCACTTCATTGTTAAGAGCAACTGCCATGCAAAGCTGGTCCCAAATTGGAGTGAATTTGAGTGCGTTCTGTTCTTTTTCTCTTTTCACAAGTTTTTCATAAACGGATTTCACGAAATTGGACTGTCCAGTTGAAATTAAAACAAATTCATCATACCACCCCTGTAAGTAATACATTAATTTAGATTTTGAAAATATTTTAAAAGTATAGAGTATTCAAAACAAACTGGTTTCCATTTCGTGATTGCTTCATATATTAATAGTGATAAAAGAAATAAAAGGAAGATTTTAAATTTTACAGATCTAATTCCAAATATAGAAATGCTGCGACACACAATTAATGTTTACACAAAACACTATAAAATAAAAGAACTCTGTACCCAGGAAAAACAGTTTTCCGAGCAAGTCTCAAGTGGTATAAGAGTGATTGGACACCCAAGCGTATTCAGGACAATGTATGCCGCTTCCCTATCTGCGTAAAAGTTGAATTCTTGACAAATAGTTACATTTCCATAACCTTAAACAAATAGGAAGTTCAATTAGATTTATTGTGCAGCTGTTCCAGCAAAAGGTTAAAAATAAGTCATATCCACTTCAACTAATTTTGATGGTAATCCACACTACAGTGAGAAATAATAAAAACTTAAGCTAGTCTTTTTTATTACTTGCATTAGAACCTTAGTTAAAAACAATATTTATTTAACTTATAATTATTAGGATTCTGCACACCGTAAATGTTTCCGCCCATGAAAAATGCTTCTTTTATCTTCTTTCCAATATTGGGGTCTATTTTCAAAGCTACTGCGATGTTAGTTAGCGGTCCGATCCCAATTAGAGTGAGTTCACCTGAATGGCACATAAAATATCGATGTATGTCTTAATCCCATTAAGAAGATATTAGTCGAATATCTCAATCAAACTGAATTGTTTTAACATAAAATAAATATTATGCATAAAAAAGATATTAGTCGAATGTCTCAAACAAATCTTAAAGATAAAGTGAATAGTACGCAAATTTGCAATTAAATTGTGATAGTTTTAATTGCATATTTGAATGGTTTCCGTATTATCTAATGATTTGTTATTACTTTTACAAATGAATGGAAAATTCCCAAATTTATTATCTGTAAAATGCACAAGACCTGGATATTCATTGATCAGCCGCAAGAGTGCCAATGAGGCGTGTTCACTGTTCCTCTTATAATCAGAAAGGAGATCATATCCTTCAGCATCTCCCATACCATCTATGCCCATAAAACCGTCACATCCTGATGGCACTCCCAAAACAGATTCTGAGCAACCTTTAAAAACCGGTATCTGAAATGAATAACATTATAAAATTTTTGAAAGCTATCAGAAAAGGCAGTAATCCTATCTCAGTAGCTGTGATAACCAAATAACTTCAATAATTTGTCAAGTGTTGCAAAATAGTATTATTACAATAAGCATAATTTGTATATCTGAACGCAGTTTACGTTCTATAGATACCATCATTCATATTTAGTATTGTCAGTAATATTTCACTGAAGAATCCGTTTTAGAGCTTAATATCTGTCTAACAGCTTTAAGTAAAAAATTGGACATTTAAGCATTTTATTATGCTTTCACATAGTCAATTATCAAATATGCCAAAAGTCATCTTAAAATAATCGCAACTGCTACAGATTGAAACACTTTGAAATTGTGAATGTTGGTTAATATGTCTTTTATAGATTGAACATTAAATGTGCAACTGATGAAGCATAGAAAGAAACACACTTTACAACTGCAAGAACTGCCCATTAAAAAAATCAAAGAAAAATTTAAATTACAATGACCTTACTGTTAGAATTGAGTCGTATATAGTCAGTCATGGTCAGCATAGTTTCGTTTGTTTTAAGCAATCACTTATTTATTTGACTTTTAAACAAATGTGTCTACAAACATGGCGGTTTAGTGGTTATCAGGTATTTATTGTTTTACTATAACAGCGTTGCAAACATCAAGTATCAAGTCAGGGATCTTTAAGACAAAGTGTACTTACGTCAAGCCTGCCTGCTACTTGAAGTACCTTTATTGTATTATTCGTTGTATTTTCCGCTGTTGTATTTCCAAATACAGTTGTAATAGCTATAACTTCAACTGTGTCATCATAGAGAGCCATTAGTATGGCATGTGCATCGTCAATGCCAGTGTCACAATCAACAATTAGTTTTCTTTTTCCCATTGTGTTCTAGAAAAAAATTAACAATAAATTGCTCTAGGGTTGATAAGCAAAAACAAATAATTGAGTCACTCAAATATTATACAAGACTATAAATGTTTGGAAATGATTGTTATTATATTATATTATATTATTATTATATATGTAAAAGCTGAGCAAAGAATAGAATACTATGCAACAATTTATCTAAACATATTTTGCAAAAGTTAAGTATATTTCCTTCAATCAGCGCCCCAATTATTATTTTCTGCATTAGGAGTACATTTTAGACGGTTTTATCGAAAAAAAATTGCTTCATCTTGTATTTTTTCTTGTTTGATAAATAAATAATTTATTGAAGAAGTATTTCAACTATATATTATCTGCTTTAACAACAGTGTATGTAATTCATTCTCCATATTATCTTTAGAAACGCAAACATATTTGCTCATATAACTAAACTTACAGATTTTTCTGCATTTATTAACACAATGTTAAGAAAAACATTAATAATATGTTAAGTATTTAGTAATAAAAACAAAGCATTGAAAGTATCTCTCCCTTTCAAGTACATGAGATTATCTGTGTTATCCGAAAATGAAAAGCAAATCTGGTTGACTATTTATTTACAAGCAAAAGAACCAAGGAAAATTTAAGACACTAACGGTTAGTACATTAACGGTGCAAATTGTTCAATCCTTATGAAGTTTGCTTGGCAAACGGTATGTTACGTACGGCACGTCGTCCTTGAACTACAAGCAATGCTTTTAGGACCCAGATAATATACTTGTCAGAGCTATATATACTTCACTTTCTTGTGCACATACTTATATGCACCATAAGCTAGAATTGATTGTCTGTGTATTAAATACCGAAATAAGTCTCATTCCTATAGTATCAATACTAACTAGACCGTTGTCACTACCGAGTAGCGAAATTACACTTGGGGGCCACACAAATACGATTGTGACCTTTTGAAATTCAGAATTCACAATAAACTAAGAGGTCAAGGTCACCGAATCACCTTTTAATACAGTCTTTTAGCCATAAAGGGTAGAAAATAAACTCAAAATCGCTCCAACGTTTTTTGAGATAACTTTCAACTTCCCATTTTCACATTGACCACAACCGGCGAGGTCAAGGTGTCCAAGGTACCGCTTACACAACGCCTTTTAGGCCCAAACTAAGCTCAACAAAATCTCTGACAGTTTCCAGATATTGGTTAAATTCTGGTTTTAACATTGACCATGACCGAGGAGGCTAATGTCACCGTGGTACATCTTCATTATTTCTTTTAGGCCCAAAAGGTCGAAAATGAGATCAAATGAGGTCAAAATTGCTAACCGTTTCAGAGAAAATGGCCAACTTCCGATTTTCACATTGATTATGACCGAGGAGGTCAAGGTCACTAGGGCACTTCTTACATATGGTCTTTTAGGCCAAAAGGGTCAAAAATAAGCTCAATGTCGCTCTATCTGTAACCGATTTTGAGGCAATGGTCAACTTCGGCTTAGAGATTTACTGAGGTGCCTTTCAAGCAATGGCTTTGGGCCAAAAATGGAAAATAAGCGAAACATTACCCTATTTGTAACCGTTTTCGAGATAATGGTCAACTTTCAGTTTTCACATTGACCATGAACGAGAAGGTAAAGGTCACCAAGGTACCTCTTATATAACGTCTTTAGGCGCAAAGGGCGAAAATAAGCTCAAAATCCTTTATCTCTAAGCGTTTTTGAGATAATGGTGAATCGCTCTCTAAGGTCAAGGTAAAAATGCGGATTTCCGTATATCCCATCATCGACTATCAGTGAGCCAAAGTTCATCTTCCTGGGTCAAATAGCGTAAACTAAAAACATTTGAAAATCACCAAGGCTGAAAAGCATATCAGTTTTGTTGCCTTATTATATGCTTTTGCATAGCGTTAACCTTGCCCGTAAATGAGCCTTGAGGATTTTCAGTTCCTTAGTTTATTGAATTTGCACGATTTGGTAAAGTGTTTCCATGTGATTCCTGTTTTCCCGCCATAACCTTGTCACAAAAAGTCCTCTGAGACGGTTATGACTACGAGGACCACATTGGCAGAGATATAATTATTATAAAATAAGATTAGGCAAAATTTCAAATGTAACATTAGAAATCACATTCAGATTGCATTGTTATTGTTGTTAATTACTTAGTTAGCTATTCTAATACACTAATCCCGGTCATTATGTGACAGTCATAAGACTATTTGTATTGCACAGAAAATAATCTATTGACAAAAAGAGAATTGTTTGCATCAAATAATTTGCATAAATCCTTATAGTTATTTATTTACTTGCAACAAAAGCCTTATTTACTTGGAATATTCATGTCAACTTTTAGTGTTTATATCCTATTGTCTTCATATTTCTCTATGTAAAATATATAAAACACGACGGTTCTCCTAGAAAAATCAGTTGATTTCAAAGCGTTTGTGTGGTAGCTTGGTATGGTATGAGTTGATTTCAACGCGCTACTTCATAATCATATCAGTTGATCACAACGCGTTAAAAGTATATGAGGAATCCATAAGAGGTAATCTCAACGCCTTCTGTTTGTACTTTGAAATCGTGTCAGTTGATGTCATCGCGTCAAAGTGTGAGTATAAAATTTGTATCGGTTGATGTCAACGCGTCTGAGAGTGTATATCCAATTCGTATCGGTTGATGTCAACGCGTTCAGTTTGAGTGTTCTATGTTATATTAGATTTATGTTGGTTGAAAACAACGCCTATTGTTAAATGCAACTAGTTATTGATGGAGATCGTTAAGTAAATCAACTATATAGAAAATACGAGGGAAACATTGAGAGCAATCAAAAATAAAGAAATAACAAATAAAAAAAACAGCGAAAGCAAGCTGTGTTTTCTTTTCCAATATAATGTAGACTGTTTAGTTGCAACATCTCAGTTTTTTTAGAAATTCATTAACATATTAAAGGCAAACATGGACATTGAAATTTTGCCATTGAAGCCAATTATAAGACAGGCAAACGCTATGAATAGGCAGTTAAGGTAAATGGTATTATGTTAGCATAGTCATGTTGATTACCAAACTGTCCAAGATGAAAGCCATTATAGCATGCGAATACTGTTTACTGCAGAGTTTCTGTTTTATCTATTTGCTAAAGAGTCTATATATATATATATGTATATATATGCGCTTTTTGACGTTGTAAGATAAAATTTGGCTTGCAGGTAGGGAATGATGAGACCCAATGAAACCCTCAAGCTTTTCTAATTTTAGCCTTCACTGTCAAAAATAGGAAGTTTGCCATTGTTTCGAAAACGGTTGGAGATTTTTTCGACCCTTATTTTCAACCCTTTAGACTTAAAAGCCTTCATGTAAGAGATACCTAGGTGACCTTGAGCTCCTCGTTCACGGCCTACTCTGAATTTTGAGATTGCAGAATCGTATTTTTTATGGCTCCAAGTGTAATTTTTGCTACTGGGCAGCGAAAATGGTCTAGTTTTTATTCTACCACAGTAATACTCTGGTTAGCAAATCTTTGTATGTTTCAGAAACACATAATTGTTTTGAAGCCACAAAATTTATTATCAAAATCTTCAGTTTACGGAATATCAAAACCATGCCTTGGTTATTATTATTATGGTAGCACCGCGAACGATAAATTACACTTTTCAGAATCTTCACTTCGAAACAGTTACATTTTCAGCATTTCAATAACTCTAAAAGATTTAACTTTCCTAGCTGCAAATAACTGTTGGGATCAATTTCAGAAAAAACGAGCATACATTTTCCTAAATAGGCGATCTCTTAGCCACAAATAACTCCACAAAAAAGTCTTAAAATACAGTAGAACAGTCCATAAAAATGCATCATTCATATTTTAATTATGATAAATATGGAAAATGGCAAAAATATAGTTGTGATCTTTGTCTTGAACAATCATGTCTCATGCACTGTGTGAATGACACATTTTTGGTCTATATTCTAGAATGTTTACAAACAGTGAAGCTGTTCCTGAGAAAATTTGTAGAACTGTTTTTCGTCGATTTTTTGCTGAATGTTTCAAGTAAGCGTTTATTCCGCATCAGTCTAGAACTTATCTCAGTCTTGGGAATTTGCAACTCAGAATCTTATATGTTTAAAGAAAATTAAAATGCTGGAAGAAGTAACTCAGTAAAATAAAAGTAAACTGCAAATTAGAGTTCTCGGGTACAATGGTAGTATCTGTTTGTGTTTCTGTCGATAAAAAAGCAGCATTATTGTGAGGTATATGAGGTATTCAAGATTAAAATAATTCCTAAACAATGCACTTTTTATCAAATGGTTAGGTAGATTTTAAAGACGGCAATAAGCATTTATTTAAACATCTAATCAGATCAAGCGTAAGTAAGCAGGCTGTGACAAGTAAAATCTATGCTTTGTATGAGCTCTGCCTCATCAAAAATTTCTGTTGACATTTTGATAAAAAATTTTTTTGGAATTTTTGACAGGTGAATAATATTAAACTTATATGTTTAAAACTGAATGTTAAAGTTTTCGGCCAAATAAAATTCGTTGCTTTACTTAGGTATTTTATTTGTTGTGCCTTTTGTCATATTTCCAAGCACTATTAAACGACTAGCTACAATTTTTTAACTTTCAATTTATATCGGCCCTCTTCATAACTTATACATTGTGCGTATGCTAAAAGGCATGCATTCCGACCTGGGTCCCGATGCTTAGTGACCGTTGGTCCAAATTATGACCATTAAGAACAGAACTGAGCCTAAATTACAGACAATATTTACTCACGAAGCATCGAACAGCCCCATATTTTCGACCTGCTAGGTGACTTAACTGTGGAAACCAATTTACATGAAATGCGGGTCGTTCAATCTCTAGCTTTTGAGACTGTATCTGATCTGGTAACAGATGAACAGGCCTCTCAAATGTCACCAATGAAGCGCTTAGCAAAAAGCTTGAATCTTAAAACATACGTCTGAAATAGAACTGTCTATTTTACAAGGTCTCGCGTGAAGACTCTGCAGGCTGTCATCGAAAACATCGGCTACAATAACGAAGCCCAACACGGTTCTTCAGTCATCGAAACGCAGTGTCGTTGTCAAGTCACGAGCGCTTCTGCAAGAAAAGACGAAAGATGTTCTCAGGTTCCGGATCCACCTGAGGGAGTCGACGCCAGAGGATGCTGGTGATGTGGAGTCACACGCTGTTGCGCCGTCAGTTCTCTCGACAACCGTAGTTACGAACCCCATCACCCCCTCCTGGGCCAGCTGCAGACAGCGACTCGTAATGTTTGTGGGACTTAATCAGATCTGTGCATTGCTAGCGCCGAGGCAAGCTTGATAGAGATGAACGATCTACATACCGTTAGATCTCGTCAGATGCCACGACTAAGTCCATCTAGGCGACTCCACGTCAAGGAGTTGACGACGCCTTACAAGATGAGGCCCCAGCATACCGAAGAAATTCTTCATTCTGGCTGTTTGGACTGTTGTTTTCTTCTAAAGGACTTAGTGTACAAATAGCTACGCATTATGTCCACACCAGACATTCTGAAGCTCGGTCATCGGTCTTAAAAGGAACCAAACGTTGCCACATTGTAGCCTCACGCCGGACGATGTATATTGACTTTGTTTCGCTCAGTGACATCGCAATTGGACCTCTTCCCGGCCGACTTATTATGTTAAATTATTGAGTCGGCAAGGGCAAAGTCTCAAGGCACTTTGATGTTGACAGCCGAAAGCCGCACAATCTTCAGCCTCTAAGAAGGGACCGTCGGCTTCGTCCACTCCGTCATAACCGCCAAAGAAGGCCAAGATGGAGGAGTAGAAAACACCACCGGTAGTACCTAAATCTAGGCAATAGCCAACCAAAGTATCCTGAAGAGACACCATGCGTGCCCCCCCCTCCCCTACCTCCGATGCTTTGGATTTCTACATACAATAGGTTATTCTAAAAAGGAAATAAAGTGTAGGCGAAAGATAAAAGCATTTTTGAAAAGCATCGCAAAAAGTTAGAGCTCTCCCAAATGATTGGTAATGTGGCTGCGATTGGGTTAAATGCCATTCGGAGGAACGAACGGGGTCATCAAAACAGCCTGATTCTGTGCCGTGCGTTCCAAATCCTGAACCAATTCACACAACAGTTAAATCAACTCTTATGAGCAAAACTTTAGACGAGCCATAGAATTAATGCCGGAGGGCACAAACGATTTCAACAGCCATATTTTTCAAAAAGTGAGTGTGTGGCGTTTTGTCACAGAGTTAGTTGTATGACTTAGTTGCAAAGGGCATTTAAAATAGACACAGCTCAAGTCATAAAAGCGACCATTGTAAAGTAGTTTCGGTTGACGCGTACCTCAATGCACAGGTCGGCCCGTCGGTTTCCTTCCTTCCAATGGGCCGTCAAGGGTTTTGGTTTCTTGCTCCGATGTCTTTACGCACTCATGAAAGTACTCAAGCTATGGCAGGCATACAATCTTTCTCATTTTTAAGTATCTGGATGACTGGCCATTAATCAACTTAGAAAAAGATTGCCTTGAATCTCAGCTTATTCGGTTACTCAAACAATGCTTTGCGTCAGGTCTAGTAAACTTCAGAAAATCAGAATTGGTTCCTGCGCAGAGTACAGAGGCGGCGTTCCCGATTTCTCCCTAGCAAATCTCAAACCAAAATGTCAAAAATTTGGCGCTTCATTACTCAGGTCATGTCCAATGCTTTTGTTATTCGAGTCTCTATTGGCCTATTAGTAGTAACGAGAAGACATTTGAGTATATTTTATTGGCGAGAATTTTAACGCTCTAGGTCGTGGCAGGTCACCACATCGTCGCATACGATTTCCTCTTCGTTCTCTTACAGATCTGTAATGGACTTCGAATTCACACAATATTTTGACTGGTATTCCCTTCACGCTCCCATTTTCCTCACGCCAGGTTCAGATGCTATGACAATCGATGCTTTGATGCTTCATTGGCCACGTACGACACTTTTTATGTTTCCTCCATAAACGATAATGCCGAAGGTACTCCAGAAGATTCAGGTGTCAAAGTAAAGGCCTCCTCGTCTTCTCTTGCTGGCACCGTTTCTTGTTTTGGTTTCCTTTGTTGATGCGGTTATCGGTCATCAATTATTCTTGAAGGGCAAATGCTTCTCGGAGAAGTATTTTTAATTTCGAAAATATCAGCTTGTAGACTACGAAGCCATCACTACGGGTATTCCAATGTATTAACATTGGTTATCGCGATCCATAAAAATTCTTTGGAGCGCATAGCACCCGCATGGGTACCCATAGCAGGTGCCCTGTTGTTATGTTTACTATTCCTGTCAACCAACCGACCAATCAGCGCACGCTGCAGTTCCAATCATGTGATCAAGCCATTCCCAACTTATCGCGATCCGAGTAACATGAGTTTTTTCTCCAGTTAATTTTTTTGGAAAAGTGACGGATCAAACTCAAGGTAAATGCATACTGTTGTGGATATTATGTATCTTGGATATATTTCCTGCGTATACTGTAAGTCTGGTCTTGCTTTGTGTAGGTTTTTCTGTGTGTGCTGACTTTGCTGATTGCTACACGTTCAGCTCTGGGTTTTGTCAGACCGGCTTTCGTTCGGTAAATGCTTCCCGGCCATCAGAACGTAGTGTGGATTATGCGTAATAGACAGTGGGGTGGTTTCCCGGCGATTTTCTCGGTTGTCAATTTCGAGGTTTATCCTTACTCTCAGCGAACAGTTTGCATTGCGTGGGCTCTGCAAACGGGAAAGTTTCCAATTTCCACCGTCCTTCTTACCTTCTGCCAGCACCAGGGCATTTTGGGAGAGCTGGGCACACAGTATTCATGGCTCCAGGAAGTTTTGTCTTCTTTTGCCTAGAGATTGCGCCAACTTTCTTAAGGGTATTGCTTACACTTTCCTCTTACTGTGGTTTTACACGCCTTATCTGCTTCAGAAAGGGATTTATCACATTTAAGAGTAGTTTACCCGTTTGCTAGACACATTTGTCTCGGTGTGGAATCGATCATGTCTTTGCTACAGCGGCGTCGTACCGACACCATGTCTGTTGGAACAAATCTGGCTGTTGGAACAGCTCCGCTGTTGTATCCCTACGGGGGTTTGGTGTGGAGTTAGCGTGGGCCTGTGTTCCCTGTACGCGTAGTAACTCCGTGTTAGGTACTCCCAGGGTGGAGTGCCACCGACACGCCGTGTTGGCGGAATGGCTCCGACTCAGAATGCCACCGTCCTGGAGTGCCACCGACTCGGAACTTTTCCGCATCGGAGTGCCACCAACTCGGAGCGCTTCCGTCTTGGAGTGGCTCCGACTTGGAGTGCCACCGCCCCGGAATGGTTTCGACTCAGAATGATTCCGGTTCAAAATGCCATCGTTTTGGAGTGCCACTGGCTCGGAATGTTTCCGCAGCGGAGTGCCACCAATTCGGAGTGCTTTCGACTTGGAGTGGCTCCGACTTGGAGTGCCACCGCTTCAAAATGGTTCCGACCAGGAATGGTTCCCACTCGGACTGCCATCGACTCGGAATATGTCCGGTTCGGCTGGCCACGGGTCTGGAATGCCACCGTTCCGGAATATCTTCCATTCGGAATGCCTCCGTTTCGTGGTACACACGGGTTGGATGGGTTCCCACACCAGGACGTGGTGCGTCGGATTGCCATCGATTTCTAGAGTGCCGTTTGCTTCACGTGTTGTTGGTAACGCTCTGCGCTCCCTTTTTGGATGGTCTGTGTGCAGTGTTCCGTTGTGCAAACACTACCTCGGTTTACCAACTAGCTCTGGTAGTATTTCCAAAAAAGAATGGAAAACGTAACAGTTTAATGATTATAAGATTGCTTGGTTCTCTTTGATTGCTTGGTTCTCTTTGATCATTAATGTATTCTGTTTCTGCCCATTTTTCTTGCAACACTTGTTGTATGTTGCTGTCCTTGCTTGTAGAGTCGCTGCAGATGCCGGAATCGTATGCTCACATCAAGCGTGCTGGCGATCCACATTCGCGTTGTCCCACCTGTATTCACCGCTAGGGTATTCAACCATATACACTGGAAAGCCGTTGTGATCAGTGCGCGCATTTGGACGATTCTTTGTTTGCATTAATTCTCCAGCAACAGGAGTTTGCAAGGGTACGGAAAAAGGATCGCAGACGCTCCAAGAGTGACAGGTCAGTGGCATCCCTAAAAGGGCTTTCTCGCCTTAATTTGCCTTCCACGATGGCGTTGGATACGGATACCCAGGTGTTACAAGCACAGAAACTGATTCCTTAGACTATTCCGTTATCTCCCTTACAGACTTTGCTGAGTCTTAGCAACAGGGACTTACTCCACAACAGGGGAAAACTGATGTTACTGCTCCCATTGGAACAGTGTTAGTGACTGAAACTTCTGCACCGCAGGCTCGGATTCAATCCTTTGTGGATTTTCCATTCCACACGGATATCGTGACTGATATGGAAGTAGTGCCCATGTGAAATCGTTGCAAGCATCGTCGGTCGCTGGGAAATTAAACAATGCTATCTCTACGGCGGTTACATATGTGTTGCGGGAGTCTTCCCCTCGCAGAAAGGAACTGTCTCCCTTGAAGAAATTCGCATTGAGTCTTAACCTGCATCCGGACACGTTGCGTCATGCATCCGACGATAAATTGAAGATGTTACGCAGTTTGGCTTCCAAGTCGGGATCAGTGGCGTTGGCTACGTTACGCCTCAACTCTGCTCCGCCGTCCGCAGTCTATGATTCTTCGTCGGAGTCGGCACAGAATAACTCTTCGTTGGACGAAGAGGAACAACCATTGTTCAGTGAACACAAACAGGTTCAACCGGAAGTTTCGGAGTCTCCCGTCGGGGCTGCGACGACATCGCTCGCGGTTCCTCCAAAACGGCCACAGCTTCTTTCTCTGTCACGAGCTAGAGTGTCGCATGCTGTACAATCCATAGTGTATCAGCACTCGCCGCGAGAGGACTTAAGATCTTTCAGGGATAGAGTTTCCACCGGAAGAGTGGGTGGAAGCTTCCACTTCGGATTTTTCGGCCATGGATATTCTTAAGTTTATTGCTGATAATTCTGCAGCGTCCCTAGTGACTTAACAACAACCGGTCAGTCGGCCAGCCCTCTTTTTGCGGTTAAAAGCGCAGCCTCATCAGCGGGAGGATTTTATGGCGTTGTCTACAGCTCCCTGCGTCACTAGTGTCTTACAGGCACGCATGGAAGAAATGCAGCAAGCTCGCCCACACCCTTGGTTGCGTTTGTTACCATCAAAGGCACTACCTGTAAAGACGACAGCTTGTCAGTCCAGTGATGGTGCTCTGCCCGTGCAACCGAGCCATATCAAAGGGATATTGCTTCTTGGCTTCCTAAGATAACGTCTAATTCAAGCGTACCGCTAGCGGAACGTGAATGTAGACATTTGGAGGAGACGGTCAGGAAGGCAATGCACGCCCTGTCTTTTCAAGACGCATCATTTTAAGCACTCCGCAAGTTTGTCGATCCGGGCTCCAATGTGCTGTTTGATCGTGTGTTCGACTCAGTAGTGGGAGCATCGTCGGACTTATTAAAGTTAAATGCTTATTTACTGTCTTCTTTCTGTTTGCCTTTCCTCCGTTGTCGTTCATGATGAAGATTCTTGTGAAGGTTTGGCACGAGAAGCCACCTCGTCTACTATTGTTAGCTATCGATCTTCCAGAACTGTCTTGGTTTCCCTTCTTAATGCGGTTACCGTGCGTCATGAGTCGTCACGTTCTCCTGGAGTGTGGCAGTCTGTGGCAACCCCACTGGGAGTATTGTCATCCAAATCCTCAGTTGTTTCGACTCATACTCTGGTGCATACGTTTTCCATCTTGAAATCAAAAGGGTTTTCGCAGCGTGTGATTCAGAGAATGGAAGGGTTCAATTATCGCATTGGCGTTTATTTGAGGCTTGGTGCATGGATAGGGTAATCGATCCTGTTGCTGCTACAGCTGTGGCAGTCGATGACTTCTTTTTGTATCTGTTTGAAGTCAGAAGGGTTTCGGTTAGATCAATTTTGACTTACCTCTCGGGTCTAACATGTGTGTTGAAGAAAACATCGGGCTATGACTTGTCATCTTCGGAGGTATTGTTAGACTTGCTTAGGTCTTTTCAAGTGGAGCGGCTTATTGCGCATAGGACAGTTCTATCTTGGGATTTGTCTTAGGTTTTGAAGTTTCTCACGTCGTCGCTCTTCCATAGCTCGGTTATATCTGACAAATTACTTACCCTCAAGTGCGTGTTCTTAGTTGAGCTGGCGTCGGGTAAGCGCTGCGGGGAGATACATGTTTTGCAAAATTCCGTGGCTCAGGTCAATGGTTCGTGGCAGGCGGTGATTTTGAAGCTCCAACCATCCTTTTTGGCTAAGACGCATTTCGTCGTCAAGGGTTTGGGGATGTTTGAGCAAACTGTGATACCGGCGTTGCCGAGAGTTCGGTCACGTGCGACCATCGATACCTCGTCGCTATGTCCCGTTCGCTCTTACAAGCGTACGTGAAACGTTCCGCTACTTATCGCAGTACGTTACAACGTCGTCTGTTTATATCTTTCATGCGGAGTATGAAAGCGTCTATTTCTAATTGTATCAAGAGAACTATTTTTTTAGCTTATGATGATATAATTAAGAAGCCGGACGATGTAATCCAGAAGCGTTTATCGATTAAGGATCATCAGGTTAGACATGTGGCGCATTCGTTGCGGATCGCTAATGGCGTTTCAATATGTGAGTTATTGCGAGTGGGCTGTTGGGCCTCTCCAAACACGTTTATTAAACATTATATGCAAGAGTATACCACGGATACATTAACTAATTTGCATGATCTTGGACCATTTGTTGCTGCTGAATCGATGATTAATAATGGTTCTCCCTCTTGCAGGACTCCACATCATTCTCGCGGGAAGAGCGCATTCAAGAAAAAGAAAACCGCTAAATAGAGTGCGGCGTGGGGAGCAGCTCCGATGTGCAGCGGCAGTCTAGCGGTTTGGCTATCACATGACTGTTGCCTTGCCGACCATATACTGACTTTTGTACCATGGTCTTGGTTAGACAGAGCGGTTTTGCACATGGTACATTATGCTGTGTCGGTTCGGCAACGGTGCAAGTGACTTGTTTTGCGTTTCCACGTTATCTCCTTTCTTTTTCGAAAGAGTGCGGGGGGGGGGGGCATTAGTATGATAGCCTTTAGCCATCGATTTCTTTGTGTTAACAATGGGCATTTCGTTGTGTAACCCCACTGAATATTGTTAATTGTTGGTAAATAGGCAGTACGCGGTGAAACCCCACTGAAATTAAAAGAAGAAATTGAATTTATTTCTTTTATTTCTGCCTCGTGTATGGCATAGTGTCTTGTAGACGGTATGTCAACCAATTGTCAAGAAGATATTTTACTCATAAAAATGAGTATTAAAAAAATAAATACTTCAGTTTTTTGGGAGACTAGAACTGGTGGTGGGAATTTACCACTTATGTTATTATGCGAGTCCAAGAACTCGGAGAAAAGGGGGCATTATGAGACCAGGCACAAATTTCGAGTTTCCCACAAAAAAGTGGGGACTGCGCTCCGCATTTTGGTTAAAAGGGGATATTATTTCAAACATAGCATTATGTGTCTGGAGATCTATTAGGAAAGTCATCGATGCCCATGGTAACCAGCTGGTATATGAACGGACTCCCGAGTTTAATTACTCTCGAAAGTGGTAGCAGTGTGCTGTCCAAAGTTCGAACAAAATCGTATTCGTTTCTAAAAAAATGATGGAGGCTTATGCATGCCATAAGTCTTCGGGCATATTTATTTTAAAGTGCGTTCTTTGGCATGCGAATAATTCTTGCTTTCTTTTTTCAGGAATATGCTTTCAAAGAAAAGTTTGTCTGATGGGTTATCTCACCGGATTGTGCACTTCTGCTCTGGGCATAGCTTTTTCGAAATGTCATGACATTTATGTCAACAACAATGGCTGACGGAGTATTTTGAATTAAAAATCAGATGAAATATAACTTTGATGAAAAATATGTCTTTAAACCTAATCACCCAAACGTCAGGGTATGCAAATAGGGATTGCACACTTGAAAGGAGATTAGTCCAATCTTCAGAAAAGGGCGAATCGATTGTGATTAAAAAAATTCTGAAAACGAAATTGGTTGATGTGAACGCGAGGGATGAATTTTATACCAGTGCCATTTCTATAGCAGCGAAAGGTATACGACATGCTTATGATAAAAGTACAAAGTGGGGAGAGGTGTATCAACTACCTCATGGTAGGAACGACTAATGGCACTGTCAAATCTCTCCCAGATTCCGTTGAATAAGGATGGTCCCAGTGGACCCTTTCTGTCTTCTTAGGCCAGAAAAGCTACTGTCCTATGCTGTCATAAGAAGACTGCAAGAGTCATCTAGGACTAGAATAAGCCCAATCACATACACGTTCTTCTCGATAATCTCGTCGGTGTCAGCCAGTCAAAGCACATATTTAAGTCGGTCTGGTAAAGATCGAATTCCCCAATTAATCACACCCGCTAGGTAAATTTTGTATACTTCATATGAGTCGTTTCGAAAAACCGACCCTACATTCAACTACTGCGCTTAGGCAAGTGACAGGCAAATGAGTGTCATAGGACAGTATTTTGCGAAGTTCTGGTAAAGATACAGTGAAGTGTACACTTACAAGATATAAGATATTTCACTTTTTCCTAGTTGACCTCGCTTGGCTAACCCTTCCGCTGCACGTTCAGGCAAAAGAGATGCTTGGCATTGATTTTTGTTTAAATAAAGACCCGTGTCTAAAACAGAGAATGGAAATCTAATTTTTCTACGTCACGCCTTTGCCACAACACTCGAATTCACAAACAATTGCAAACAATGTTGGTCAACTAGGATATGCATATTTGTTCAATAAATGCAACTGTCATTCAAACAGTTCAACCTTTCTGTGTAAATAAGGGGCAAATGACTTTCACGAATGGATTGTAAATGTTTTCCAGACAGTTTTTTTTTCAAGGTTTTGCAGATGTGCGGAGGGTGCAGAATTACAAAATAATTACAAAATCTCATAGATGTCACTTATTTTTACGTTTCGATAGCAGCATTTGGGATAATTGCACAATTAGCATTGGTTAATATCTGATAACTGTCAACAGAATTGTGTTTTGCTCAAATAATATCAACGAATCGTGAAACATACAGAGAAATATTATATAAGCATAAATTTTATCATTGATATTGTTTCGAATCCATGACATTTGGGCAAGAAATGGAAAGTGTGACATTTGGACGAGATGGTTCTTAAACATTCTTTTTAATTATTGCCTCAGTCATTAACTATGGACAATGAGTTTTGAAATTTTATATTACTGGTATTTGACCCACTGAAAATAGCACGGAATAAAAACATCCCCTTTTTGTCTAACTGTAAAAGAAATCCTTTGGTGTCATTATGTGTCAACCCCTGTTGCATAATAATTAAGATCACTGACCCATCTCCTTCCCCACCCACTGCCCCTGTATTGGCCAGCTTCTACAGAAATCCTTTCTGTGTCATTTTGTTCAAGTAAATGTCGTATGTAGCCGAGTCTTTTGCCCATCAATTCTTGTTGCTAGACAACACATGTGGCCTGGGGTTTATCTGGCCTAAATGTCTGGATACCAGTATTTCGTCATATTACACTCACCCACTTGTGCATTTATAATATATTTTTTCTTTTTTTACAGAAGGCCATTTTGAGATTGTTCAGATGCTGATAGAAGAAGGAGCAGACGTTAACACATTTAATTCCATTCTAGTCACGCCGTTGCATTTTGCATCTCAAAGTGAGAGTCTGAAAAAAATACGTTGTGGTAAAAGTGATTAAGACATAAAATAAATAAATAACAATGGAATTTGAGGTTTTATTCAAGCAAATTTTTGAAAACGATTCTTCAGAAGTTTAATATTATACACAGTGAAAATACGTTGTCATTGATAACAGTGACAAATTGTTCAGTCATGCGCTCTGGCCTATTTTATAAACTACTAAACACAAAATTTCCTACAACTTATTTTGAACAAAGTCACGCGGAATTGTTGAAATTTTTGAAATATTTGACATTGTTTACTCAGCAAATGCTTTTGCTTAGATAACCACTCAGAAGTAGTGAAGTTGTTGGTGCTGGCAGGAGCAAATATAAAGGCCAAAAATAAAGATGGCCTGAGAGCTATTGATTTTGCCCTGTACAACAGCGAAACTCGTGAAGTCTTAAAAGATGCTGAGTTTGGGGAACTGCCCGAGATTGAAGAAAAATGCGAGGTAAATTGTGCTTAAATCACGTTGTGGTGTTTTAATGTTTCATGCTTCACTGATTCCAAACCGGAATTTTCCGTAAAAAGCCTTTATTTGCACATAAAAAGTGTGTTATTAATAAGCACTTGTCTAACTGTGAAGAGTGAGAACAAAAAAAATATTAAGAAAGCGAATAGGGTGATTTTTTAAAATTCAATTTGATGCCTCAGGTGCCTTTTGTACCCGATTTTGCGATAGAAGGAGGACAGAAGAAGCCGAAAAAGAAAAAGGGGAAGAAAAGCGGAAAAGGAAAGAAAGGTGGCAAAAAGAAAGGCGGGAAAAAGAAAAAGAAATGATGTTACGCTTATTGTCTAGGAATAAAAATGATAGAATTGCAAGAGAAGTGATGAATTTTGTTCACGTGAAAGAATACTGTCTAAGCAAAATATTGTGGTCGCAGAAGATTGTGTTTTCACTTTTGTCAAGGCCTTCGAAAAGCACCTTGAAAGGATTCCAGTTTATTAGACCTACGCCCCATTAGGCCTACGCTTTACTAGCCCCATGCGGGATTTTTTCGCTGTGCCTTAGATCTACGCTCACTGGACCTACACGTGACAGAACTTAATTTTTTCATGCAGTTGGCGAAATCATTGGAATGTAGTACATTTGAGTTTGTGATCTGAGACAGAAATAAAATAATGTTTAATAGATTTAGAGAAAAGGGTGCTGAAATGGCCCACAATATATCTCATATAGCATTAACCACCTTCAATGATTTCACTGACTGCATCACTTCGTGGGCGCAGGTATAATGCACATAACCCCCTCCCCCGAGCGTAGGTCTAGTGAGGCGTACGTCTAATCGGCGGACACACCTTGAAACAAGCCCGTTCGCCTTCACCAGTGGTTTGCACTGTAGTACCATAAAAGAATATACAGAGAGAAGAAAGAAATCAAACATAAAATAAATTCTTATTAGTTTAAACAACACAATGAAATTATGGAGGATGGCCCGAGGTCTTCCCTGCATTGAGCGGGTAATACGTGCTCCAGCGGACATCTTTCTAGTTACACAGTAGCACTTGTAGAGTAGATATAGAATTATTTAAATTGTACTTGTATAGTTATTTTGTGTCTGAATGTATCTAATATATGAATTTGCACAGTGTTGTACGCAAGTCCCCGTTGATCAGCTCAGCTGTGATTGGAAATGCATTTTCTGATATTATGTTTAGCTATCTGTGATATTACAAGACCATGGCATTGCACTATTATCGTATTCCGATTCATTCAGGTACCCATTGTTTACATAGTGTGTTTCCTTATGTCGCACTGGTTTGTGTTTATGGAGCGTTTTCAAGCATCCTGGGCTCGGTAACATATCTGACATCTTTGAACTGATTTCCCTATTGTGGGAGTGGCGGTGCATTAATGAATTAAAACATTTTCATGTTATTTAATTGAAATTGATCGCATTTTGTGTCGATGAGTTTTCTCTTTATCATTTTGAGCATGATTTTTTTTTTGCACAAAAATTGTGATAAATGAAAAACGGTGTAGGCAGTACGGAAAACTACACCATTTGAAAATTGAACAAACTATGAAACCTGCAAGCTTAAATAACACTTAAAAAATTTAAAAAAAATAAAAAAAACTAAAATAAAATAAAATACCAATGACATAAGGTGGAATGTTTTTATGCTGTTTTGTTGGGCCAGCCGTCACGCGGATGTGTGTTTTCTGTTGTCGTTTCTGTCGCTTTCACGTCGCAGGCACAGACGGCAACTATGTTGTTTACACATTTCAGTTAACAATTGAGATATAACAAACAGTTTTTGGAAATTTGTCACTAAATGTGATGCTTTCAAACGTAACACGTGTATAAAAAAACTGAAATAATTTTTGATGTCAGATAGAAGGTGAATTATGCAGTTAAGTGAATACGGAAAAAATATCTAAAATTACTGCAACTGCAAGAAAACTGTTATCGCTTTGATACAGTACGTTATGATACAGTACGTTATGATACAGTACGTTACGATACAGTACGTTATGATACAGTACGTTATGATACAGTACGTTATGATACAGTACGTTATGATACAGTACGTTATGATACAGTACGTTATGATACAGTACGTTATGATGCAGTACGTTATGATACAGTACGTTATGATACAGTGCGTTATGATGAAGGTTAAGGGTGTTGTGTTTGTGTTCGGCAGAGGGAGTATTGCTTTAGTGTTGCAAGTATCCAAAAGATAGCGTTATTTAAGTTCTTTTCAGTTTAGCTCTAAGTTTAGCGATCATTTGGTGTCTCATGTTTAGCTATAAGCTCACTGAACACTGTGAACAGACCATCTTTTTTCCATACACAGCATCATTTAATTTGCAAATGTTGGTACGTGCAAGTGATATCATACGTGTCTTTTGCTGTTATACATCACAATAATAAAAACGACTTTATCTGTTTCTATATAATGTTATACATTTGAGGTGGTCAATCGTTTTGTCCGAGAGCAGTCCCAGGTATCGGCACATTAGTGAATCCTATACAGAGCCGGTCACTCATTGATTTAAGACATTTTTGGCTGAACGTCTCACAGAAGGCATCGTAGTAAGTTGTATGGAGTATGTTTAATATCTAGCCGTGTAGACAATGCTAGAAGATGTGGCTGATTCACGAGGGTGGTGTTTAGTACAGCGGGTAAACAAGGTATTGTATTGTGATTAAAGAAGATGCGTTTTACTCTTCAATTTGCAACGCACCAAAGCATCTATTCATGTAACAAGTGCAAAAGTTCTTATGAGATATGCTTTGCGTGCGCCAGTTCTTTTTAGCACAGGTTGCTCCTGGCCACATGGGCTATCCCCGCCATGCAGGCCTGTGCCATCCTGCCATCCGTCCGTCTGTAAACTTTTGTTTTTTGCTACTCCTCTTCAGTTTTCTTCGGATCATAATAAAAGTTTGTGGAAATATGGCCCACTTCGGGGGCACATGCTCATTATTTTGTATTAGTTTTCGCCACTTTGACGAACCGATCACCACCTTTTCGAAAAAAGCTGTGTCCTGCAAATTTCGTTAAATTTGCTTGAAATTTTGTGTAGCGGTTGTCTGGGGCAGGGGTAAAAAATACTAAAGCCGATGTGTGATTTTCGCCAACAACATTTTTTTCTCCATAATTTTTGTAATCTTACAAAATTTCATATATTGGTACCTCCATTGGCTGTCCTGTCTTGAGAAGTTACTTCTTTTGGCCACCCGCCAGAAATTGGCTAAATGGGGAGCAAGCGGCCAAATTTAACAGCTTATTTTCAAAATGGTGTCACCACAGTTTTGATCGGATTTCTTTGCAATTTTGAATCATAGTTCCCCAGATGGTTTTCTATTGAAAATCTGCTTTCTTTATCGGTCGGCCTAAAATTGGCTAAAGATAGGGGGAGAGGTGGGGGAGGTTATTTATAATGTTTTGCTAAGCAATTTTCAAAATGCCTCTACACCCACAATTTGGATTAGAATACCTAATATTTGTACCAAAGTTTACTGGTGGGCATTTCTTGAATTTGTTTTGGCGGTCGGCCAAAAATTGGCTAAACATGGAGCTTTTTTTTTAAATTTAGTAAGCAGTTTTCAAAATGTTTCTTCTACTTCTTTTCAACGTTGTACGATTGTTCCCTAAACATTTCTGTCTTGAAAGTTTATCTTTTCTGGCGATCCGCCAGAAATTGGTCAAATGGGGGTCGTTTATAGTTTTATTGCATTTTGCATCAATGTTCACCAGACTTTCTTCCTTGAAAAACTATATTTGTGGCGGTTCAAAAGGAAATTGGCTAAATAGGGGGCCTTTTATAATTTTTTGGGAGAAAATTTGGATCGCACAATTTGGATCGCATTCCTTTCAAATTTTGTACGAAATTTTACTGGATAGGCGATTTTTTTTTTTTTTTTTTTTTTTGGCGATCCACCATAAATTGGCACAAAAGGAGGCATTTTTTTAAAAATTTTTTGGTAGCCAATTTTCCAAAGGTTGTTTTTCCTCACAATTTTGATCGGATTACCTTCGAATTTTGCATAAATGATCATTAGGCGGTCCGCTATTGAAAAGTGGTTTGGCCGCCAAAAATTGGTTAAATGGGGAGGGGGCATTAAAAAAATTAGTAGCCAATTTTCAAAATCGTTCTCGCATAATTTTGATCGGATTTCTTTCTAATTGTGAACAATTGTTCCCTAGATGGTCTGCCTGGAAAATTTAGTTGTTTTTTTTTTTTTTTTTTTTTTTCGATCCGCCAAAAGTCTCTCGAGATTTTTTAGTTCTGACCATCCAAGCACTCAGAATCTAAAAGCCCTGTATTGAGAAACTTTACACCCACCCACCCACACACACACACACACACACACACACACATATATATATATATATATATATATATATATATATATATATATATATATATAAGTGGCGGCACCTGGGCACCGTCACTTGACGGTCTTTTTTGTGTGTGGTTGATGGCAATTCAGAAGTTTCTTATCAGCTGTATCGCTGAAAAAGGATAGTTGCGACGAATTTGACGTATTTAATTTTCCATGCTCTGTTGCGTGCACTCACATGCTTTTGAGTCCCACGTTTTTCCTTTTATTTCTTTTTTTTTTCTATTTTGTAAAGTGATATCGTTGGTTTCTTTGACACCAGTATAAAATAACACTTCTCCGTTGTTTCTTGTTCTAAAAATGGTAACCCCACAGTTTCGCTCCCATGTTTTGTTCCCACCCCCCCCCCCCCCCCCCCATAGTTCAGGTGTATCAAACACTCTATTATTTAAAATAAGAATGTCTCAAGCAAATGAGCATTTGCTTATATCGTTTTTTTTCCTTATTTACGAAACAAGGTGTCATAGTCGGCGTTAATCTATTCCGAGCAGCTTACCGTGGCTTAAGGACAACTGGGTTGCCATATTCTCTACATTCAGCTACACTCATCCTATTTCTTGAATACTCACTTTCTCGACAGTGCCACATTTCGTCCCAACCAAAAATGCACGGATTGTTATTTGCGTGATATATTCTTATTTTAAGTACAAAAAATGCGCATTTTCGACTGCCTTAAAAGGCTCAGATGTGACACTTTTTCGTGGAGGCTGTACGACCGCCTTTTGCGCTGATAGCCTTCTCCAGTGCCTTCTACCATCCAGTTCGTACTCAGCTTTGCACCATCGTACAATGTACTCGGTTCTCGTAGCATCTTTGAAACGATAACAGGTCTATTGAAAGTAAATCCCCACCCCCTACGAGTATCTGCCGAAGCGTGACGTCTTGTTCTGTAAGATCTTGCCTACTTTATGAGTAGACTTCTCTGTTTGATCTTTTGATAGCACTAAGTATACTCAGATGTGGCGCGTTCTCCTCGGCAGTATCAGCAAGTGCTTTGACCTCGAGCATGTCAATGTCGTCAGTACAAAAAGAGTAGGGGCAAAAGTTAACTTGCTGCCCCACCCCCGGGGCGTGACCTTATCTTGGCCGGCAACGAGTCCGGGGTCGAGATAAGTTAACAGAGCCATTTATAAAGTCCGTCCACATAAAAGCAATAGGATGTCATCCTTGGCCAGAACTTCCCCTAAGGTCAACAAAAGTACGCAAAATGACCGAACATTAAAAACAATAACTTCGAGGCGTTCTCCTTCATAAGGAATTCCACCCTAACCTCCCCCCTCCCTCCTTCCCACTTCCTCCCCCTCCTCCCCACTTCCTCCTAATCCTCCCCATTCCGTTACAGGAGATTTAGAAGACACTGTGCTTAGTACACGTTTTGCAGGAATCACTGTTTAAAGGCAGGGCAATTGATATCGGGAGATACCTTTTAATTATTTAAATATGTCTATAAATAAACAGTTTTTTTATATTTCTTAATTATTTCAGAGATTTAATTATATTTTAAAGATGGTTTTCCTACAAAATATCCGTATGGAAATTTTAATTATTTTTTTTTATGTTTGTTTTTCTTTTTTTTTCTTTTTTGTTTTTTTTTTCTAGGGCAAGGAAGATTTTACTGAATTATAGAGTGAATGATTGAGGGGCTCGTAAAATACTTCGGTCAGTATCTGTTTGTACTGTTCTGTTAAAAATGAGACAAGGAAAAGTATCATTGTTAAGAATCGAGAACTTCTTGTAACAATACTATCACATATTCCAAGGAAAATTTGAAACAGTTAGTACCTATAAACTTAAGAAAACGGGTTGTCACGTCCAATAAATTGATACAGATGATATCACGATTTCTTCATTGGTTTGATGGCCGTTTCAAATACGCGAGCTCGGGGCTGGGGACATATTGATATTCCAGCAGAAAACGGCGATAAAGATGCTGTGCCTGGGGCAGGTGGACGCTTGAGGTGGTTCCGGGGAAGTACGGGAGATATGGCACGGTAGGCTGTCAGAGATGGCACTCCATAGAATGACCCCAACAGCCATATTCAAATGATTGTAATTAAAAAGAATTAGGAATGATTTCTCGGAAACATGTTACCGTGTGAAATCCAAATGAAAACTTCTACTGAAAAGTTCCAAGTACCGCCCAGTACTTACCTATCGTACTTTTGGTTTTGTGTGTCCAAAATAAGACCATGAAGAACGGCAGTTAAATACCACAGTATCTTTTATTGTTTGTGAATTGCTCGGTCCTGGCGTGGCTCTTACGGTCTCTGTTACATAAAATCACACTACCATCTTATAATAATTATTTATCTATTTAATATTTGTGACAAATCATTTATTCATAAAATGTTTTTGAAGGAAAAACTTCCCAAAGTACTTTTTTTAATTTCCGGGATGACTTTTGTTTGAAAATATAATTGGTGGATGTAACGAAAGCTGAAATTAAGGATTACAGTTAAGGATATTTTAGTACAATCTGTGCCTTATTAAGCGTGGCAGAAGGTCGTGAAAACAGGCAATTTGTGAAGACACTTGGCGTACGCACCCGACGTTGAGTAGACGTTAAATAAATTCAAAACAAATGCGACTACCCGTAATATATTACTCTGAAAATATTAGCACCGAAAGAGCACTGACACCAGGATGATATAATGAGCTGGATTGATGAGTGTGGGAATCGATTCGAGGAAAGAAAGATGAACGGTTGCTTTTGAAGTTGCTTCTCTTTTTTCCCTCAGAAATTGTACGAGGAAAAGGCTATTCACAGACGAAATCATTGCAGTACGCGTAGCACAGATTTGGGTGCAGGAGCCCGAAGCCTTTTAGAAATCAATGGTATATAATATTTTTGGAAGGGGAAAAATATGCTGCGCTTTCTTATTTCCGTCTGTCGAACATAGATTTTGCTGACTTCCACATTTCTGAAACCATTTAACTAATTATGAATATTATTTGACAGAGTTTAAAATAGGATATATATATATATATATATATATATATATATATATATATATATATATATATATATATATATATATATATATATATATATATATATATATATATATAAACATATATGTGTGTGTGTGTGTTTGTGTGTATCTGTGTGTGTGTGTTGTGTGTATGTGTGTGTTACGGACCAATTACCAATACGCCCCATTTGCAAATAAATGGGCCCGTCCCAATAACTAATTTGTAATTGGGTCGCCCTTAGGAAATGGACAACCCAGTTAGAAATTTGCCATTGGGGCGGGCCCGATAAAATGAAAAAATGCCTTCCCATTTGCAAATGGGACTGACCTGATTACAAATATTTTAGAAAAACGAATAAATGATTTTAAAAGATTATAAAATATCTTTTATTTGTAATATATTAGAAATATCTTACAAATTTGACATTGCATTAAATTTTCTTTCAAATTCGAATTTGAATCACTTACAACAACGCTGATGTGGTCTGACGTTACTGAGGTCTGACGTGGAGGTCTGTGAAGCCTGGGATGGTCTACTCCCGGGCTCAAAATTTATTATTTATTTATTATTATTTATTCAGAGTTCGCCAAGACCAAGTTATCGGACAATGCACTGATGCCATAAGGCAAGAACTTAATGTTATTTATAAATAATAAGTTGTGCTCAAGTGTCCATTAATTTACCAAGAGAAGGTATATGTTACCTTAAAATATGAAATGTTATAAGACGCCGGATCATACTGCTCGTATTTTGACATAAGATATGATCTCCTTGGGCGATGAGGTTAATTGGCAGTGAAAACCTCACAATTAGCCAATTTCAACTGATTTCAGTTACCGGGGAGCCACGTAGGAAAGTGTAATATTGTAGAAAATCCATCATTCTAAATGCTGACCCACCGTACTGTAATTGACAGCTTTGTTTTGGGATCTATTGCTTTAGCTCTAATCGTATATATCTGGAAACTTGGCAACACAAAGAACGCTATTTCTTGAAAGAAAATATCAGAGCGTATTCGCCAATGAAATTCTGACTAGTTCCCAGAAAGAATAACATTAAGGAACGTGAATACGTTAACGACAAACGTCGCTATCCCCTTCCTTCCCCACCTGGTATTTTTTGCCCCCTATTGGTATCACTTTCTGTCTAAAATGCTAAAAAAGTATATTAAGAGAGAAGAACTTCTGATCAATGATGCCTTTTTTATATTTTTGTTTATATAATGTTGAATGTTGTCAATGAGGTAATTCTAAAGGGTTTTATATAGTTTAACTGAGTCCATTTACTCACATGAACAAATATTATCAAAATACATTTATAAGCAAAAAAGGTCGTGGGAGAGGAGCGCTAAATATATTGGAGGGGGGAGGCTAGCCCAGTATAGCTTCAGCCCCGGGGGATGTACAGGGGAGGTAAGATAGCTTGTTACACCGAAAATTAGCGAGGAGTGTTGGGGTCGGTGAAAAAATGCCCGAGTAGTTCTCTGTTCATAGTCAACCCTTCCGTCTTTTTACTGGTGTTAAAAGTTTCAACGCCTACTATTTTTCCAGGCGTTAAACCGGAAATGTGAGCGTTATAAAAGTTGGACTGCGAGAGTTTTCACGAACACGCCTTAAACTCAAGATCTGAACACATTTTGTGTGAATATAGCATGTGCATGTGCGTACGAGAAGGTAGCTTCTTCAAATAAAAACCAAAATAATAATAATAATGATAACTATGAATAATTTTTAATGCCTGAAAAAAAAACAACTTTTCCATGCGGAAATTTGACGCTCTACGCTTTAAATATTGAGAGCTGAAAGGACTTTGTTCAAAGCGGAATTTTAGTCATTTATTTTTTTAAGTGACACAGAATCAGGTGGACTGCGAAAAGGGGGTAGGGGCGGATGGATAAGATAGTCGCACAATTAGGTGACGACTTGATTTTCCAGATACAAGAATACATAGAATGTGGCAAAACTTCCATTATTCTAGAGATGTTTTATTTTGATTAAATATTATATGAGTTCATTCCTGTTCATGGAATCAAGATCCAAACTGTTGAAGTGTTGTTTATATTAGTCAGGTGCAAATCGCCATTTTGTTATCACCGGAAACTCCTCTCTGAAAGTCTGCGCATATCGAGTCAATGAGGCGTTCATGTGCACGCTTCATTGAGCGGTGATAGCACCAGATACTGGATGGCCGTTACTGTGAGTAATGTCTTTAGTAATCATTTACCTAATCACTTCTTTTAATTAATACAAATGTTTGGCACGAAGTCTCGGCCAATTTGGATTTCTCAAAATACAAATAGAAGTCACAAAAATGCCAGCCATACTTTTAATGGATGGTTAATGATACTAATTTTCTGAATAAATTAAATTTTCTTACTACACTTTACAAAAAAGTCATGTATTTGAAATACCAAAAGGCTTGAATGCAACAATACGGTCATTTTATATTGAACGCACAGAAATCAAAACAAATAATAGTAATAGTAACAGCAATAATAACTAGACTGAATTTCGCTACACGTAGCGAAATGATACCCACTTGCAATGGTACAATCTATCTGGTCAAAGACACATTTTTCCGTCTTTACACATAATTGTCAGCTTCCGAATTATTATCATTGAACAAGGACATCGAAGTAAATGTAATGTAATCTCAGTTTTCTCTAACCGTTTTCGAGATAATCATCAACTTCCGGTTTTTGACCTTTGAGGAGGTCAAGATCACCGAGGTACCTCTTATATAACGTCTTTTAGGCCCAAAGAGTCGAAAATAAGCTCAAAATCGCTCTGTCTCTAACCGTTTTCGAGATAATGGTCAACTTCCGGTTTTTCGACCTTGACCATGACAGAGGAGGTCAAGGTCACCGAGGTACCTCTTATATAACGTCTTTTAAGCCCAAAGGGTCGAAAATAAGCTCAAAACCGCTCTATCTCTAACCGTTTTCGAGATAATGGACAATTTTTCTCTGACGGATTTCAATATACAAAAGTCACATGACCTTGACCTTGACACTGAATGTCGAGATTCCATCCATGATGTTACTGCCTACTGACACCGTACCCGTGTTGAAACAAGGATTTGAGCGCTATTTCCAGCAATTTTTCGTGATGGAATAGGTTTTTGAAAAAATATTTTGACCTCAATTTGACCTTGACCTTGAAGGTCAAGGTAAAAAAATTTATGTCTCTGCCAAATGCCGTTTTTCTACTACAAACCGTGCAGGAGGAGGTTTCTGAAAACCACTTTGAGGTAAAAAAAACTTTGACCTCAATTTGACCTTGACCTTCAAGGTCAAGCTCAAATTGATTTCACGACATCTCATCACCCTCTATCCCTGTGCCAAATTTCATCATCCTACGCCAAATAGCGTAGGAGGAGTTTTCTGGAAACCTCCGTGACAAAAAAAAAACGAAAACAAAAAAAGGAAGGAATAAACAGCCAAAATTCTTTGCAAAGCATACCTATTTGAAAATTATGTTTGCAAGTGGGAATAATAATAATAATAATAATAATAATAATTATAATGAAATAAATAAATAACTTAGCGAATTATATCTTATTATAAGAAAAAATATTTATATGTCTCCCCCTCGTCCGTCTGTCCGTCCGTCCGTAAGTCCGTACGTCAGCAGCGATTTCTCAGTAACGAGCCAGCCGATTGCAACCAAATTTTACACACGTGTTGCCTATAACCTACACATAATGCCCACCCATATATTTATTTTTCACATCCGACTATTTTTAGGACTTTTGGCGATTTTTTTTTTAATTTTTGACTTCAACATTTCGCAATGTATCTTCGTCTGTCCTCAGCGATTTCTCAATAACGAGCAGGGCGACCCCAAAAAACTTTTACGCAAGGGTTGCCTATGACATACAAATAATGCCCATATATTTTTATTCATATCCTTCCATTTTTTTTTACTCTTGGCGATTTTTTTAGATTTGTTACATAATGTAGAATTGTTTCAAGCGTGTCCCTGTGACAGACTGTGGCGCTGGGGGAGGCATATCGGTTTTTGAGCTTTAGCAAAAACATAGACTTTCTGGTTTTCCTTTGATTCTGTGAAAACTGGAAGACATTTGATCCCCCTTTTACCAAAAATAAATTAATAAATAAATAAAATAAAAGGTCACCGGTGTTACAGGATATCTTACCGCACTGTACAGCTTCCCCCCCCCCCCCCGGGAGGGGGAGCTACACTAAGCTATCTTTTCCCTCCAGTATGTTTACCCCCCCCCCCCCACCCACGAACTTTTTTCCGTTTCGATGGTTTCCAGAAAACTCTTCCTACAGTATTTGACAGAGAGACATGAAATTTGGCACACGTGTAGAGGGCGACGAGGTCTCGGTGAATCAGCAATTTTTTGTTTACCTCAGCGGTCAAAGTCAAGGTCAAATTGAGGTCAAAGTTATTTTTCCACAAAATGGTTTTCAGAAAACTCCTCTTAGCGGCTTAGTCAGCGGAGCTTCATATTCGGCATACTTATAGTCAATCATCGGGTCTCGGTGAAACCGTACATATTTTTTACTTTGGCCTCAAAGGTCAAGGTCAAAGTGAGGTCAGACTTTTTCAAAACGCCTATTATTCACGAAAAGTGACTATAGAAAGTGCACAATCCTAGTGTGAATGTATAAAACGTAGCCAGTAGGGGTAACCTTCTAACCTAAATCTTGACCGTGAAAGTTAAGTTTAAAGGTTACGTGACCTCGTCTGCCATTAACGATAAGAAGACTTATCTCGAACACGGTTAGAGATAGAGGGATTTTGAGCTCATTTTCAACCCCCTCGGCCTAAACAACGTTATACAATGTTAAGTGTGAGGTATCTCGGTGATCTTGACCTTTTCGGTCACAATAAGGTAAAAAACCAGAAATTTGCTATACATAGAAATAGAGCGATTTTGAGCTCATTTTCGACCCTCTCGAAAACGGTTAGAGATAGAGCGATGATGAGCCCATTTTCGACCCTTTGAGCCTAAACAACGTTGTTACTTTGTGAAAGCTTTGAATTCGCTTATCTCCACTTTTAGATGGGTTCCTTTCCGGTTATATGTCACCACGCAATAGAAATGAAATTTTTTCTTGCAATTAGAATGGTCCATCCCACTCTCCATCCATCCAACCAATAAAAATGAAAGAATACTAAGTATTACGTCATTTAGAGACATCAATCATTCCCTTCAAGCGTGGTGTTTACAACATTGCTATTCTGTTTGCTCCGCTTTTTTCTTAGGCAAGGTGCTATTATGCTTTTAATCTACTTTACTTATGCATTTAGGCTTACTATTTATTCTCTAAAACAGATGGATAAATAAGTTCAGGATTTAAGCAATTTTGCTGCACTTGTAACTTTGGTCTGGCAGTTGTTGGGTTTACAGGTTGCGGTGACACCTTTTTCGTCCCTTGAAGTGTGCATCTCTTCTCCTCACGGAAGCTACAGGACCAGAATCATGGTCTAGTTCTTGCACACACCGCCTCGAAGTTGGTCGAGTCTCTGCAGACCGCTTTGCCTGCATTGATTCCCAGTCAACCACAGCTAGCTGTGCCATCCCGGAAATGGCCAGCTTTTTGCTGTAACCGACACTCCCAGGGGACCAGTTGGTTTCGCAGCTGTTCTCTACTACTTTCGCTCCAGGCAAAATAATGTTTAGGCGTTTTTGGCTATTTTTACCGAATCCCATAAATGGCACCAGGGTGCCATCGATGGCACCTTGAGACCCATTTACGGCACTTCCCCCGATGGGAAAGCCTATTTTAGGGACCGTAGTCCCATCCGCCTCAGTTCCTGGTGAACACTTCTAGGTACCGTTTTCGGCACACCTCCTCTGAACATTTCATGGACTGGATCCCATTTATGGGACTGGTCGAGAGGAAGTGCCCATAAATGGTCCCGAGGGGTCTCATGGATGATCCCATTTTGGGTCCCAGTTGTAGGTACCATTTTCGGGCCCATGGCCAGATCCCATTAATGGGATCACCCGAGAAGCCCGAAAATGGGCTCATAAAGTTCCATTTCGGTTTCTTCGTATTGTGAAGGCCCCGAATACGCCTTTAGACATTATTTTAACGCCTGGATGATGGGAGTGAATAGTCGTACCGTATACTCACACTCTTAAATCACAGTTGAAATAATAACAGCTTTTGCGCTAGTGTATTTGTCTGTTGGTCTACTGGTAACATGAACAGTTATCTTACCGTTGTCTTAATGCTTGTCTTTCAGATATGACAGAAGTCAGTCTGCGGGATCCACCTACGCTTCTGCAGTGCACACACCCTCCCTCAGCTTTCAACCCTCACTCGACCTGTGACCGTTGTAAGCGGAAGAGCGGTTTGCCCCTCTGCGACGAGTGGAATGCCTGTGCTGAGTGCCACCACCTGTCAGCTAAGGGCAGGAAACTTATTCTGAGAAATAGGATACGTAACGATCTCAGGCGGGATAGACGTAAAGCTCTGTCATCGACACCTTTTATTACCCCAGAGTTTATGGAAGAAACTATGCGCAAGGCTAGCTCAGTAATCTTGGAACAAGTTTCCACCCCTGTGAGGATGGATACGGGATCGGAGTCAGACGTACTTGCAGTGGACAAAAAGGACAAGAAGTCGCGCAAACGCAAAGCGTACTCCGAAACAGTGGCCGAGTTCTAGAGAGCAAAGAGTCAGAAACCCTAAGGAACCAAAAACAAAAGCCATCCCAGAGCCAGTGACGGTCACCCACACGGGCTCAGGCTCAAGTTTTACGACAATGACTGGACAGTTGGGTATCCCATATCAAACAGAGCTGTCCTCTCCCCCACGGATTCCACGCTTTTACAGAAACAATTGCAAGAGCTCCAATAACAGTTCAAACGGCAAGACTCAGAATACCGTCACAAACAAAAGCCGTCTGCTACGATTTCTCGTCCGCCACCGGACACACAGCCGTCCCCGACTCAGCCCCCCTCTCTGTTTTGGTCCAAGCACTCAACCAGTGGAGGTGGAGGTCATCAGTGACGTCGAATGCTCGGAGCTTCCTCCTTCAGGACAAATATCAGGCTTAGCATGAGATGAAGAGAAGGAGTTAATTCAATCATTGACACCCCCTTATCCTCGATTCCTCTAAACCGGGAGCGTGAGTTCTATACCCCTTCAGGGGACGTCCCATCACGCTCGGAGGCCGCAGAGCACAAAGAGGGAGAGCAGGATTCAGAGAAACTAGTGTCAGAGGACGAGGAGTGGGGCGAGGAAACGGGAGACACAACACCGTCATCCCAATTCCGCCTTCCTCTCAGGGAGATGGACTGTATCAGATCTTCGAGTAGTGGCCAAAAACTCTGAAAATATCCGGCAGCAGCAGGGAGACGCCCAATCAGGACCCCCTCCCACGGATTTCAGGCTGCGTAATGACATTGCCCACCCTCAAGCACCTCATCTACGATGGCTTCGGAAAATGTGCCCTTTCTGGACGCAATTCAAGAAATTGCCCGTCTAGCGAACGTCATAACCGGCTCCCCATCTCTCAACAAAGAGGACCCCTGATTCGGATGACCTCTCAAACAGCTCCATTGCATCAGGATCTATTCATCGCACTATCCACCAGAGGTGCAATCGAGGAAGTTCAAGAGGATGGACAATTCTGACACCCGAACCTTATCGCGTTTTCAGGCCTCGAAATACTGTGCTGTGAGATCAGGCCCGTATCGACCATCGGGCAACTTGATGCCATCAGAGGCGTTAGAACAGCCCGCAAAACGGACAGTTTGGATGCCTTCCGTCCGCAACATTCAGACATTCCGTTAGGGGAGAAGGATGCCTCCTCTCGTCATATTCTCATCATTATGTCCTTTCAGGACCATACCTTGAAGGCGTTAAAACGAGATGTCAGGACTCAATGATCCGGTTACCTCCAAGCTACTGGATGCGTTCGTACAGCACTGCTGGTCGGGCGTGAAAGGGCTTAGGGATTTACGCCACGCTCCCATCCTAGGGGAGAAAGAGCTGTTCCTCCCGCCGAAATCGAAAAGGTCAACCAGGAAAGCCGCTCCCTGTCACAGGACTTTGCCCTCATGTCGAGGATGTCACGCGCTTCGTTCCGGTGCCATCCCATGCGCAAGAAGCCTCATCGCCTCAAACTCAGAGCAGACAAAGCCCAGCGCCCAACCTCAGCCGCCCCTGCCAAGAAGCCGAAACCAAGCTACGGCTGCAGGCAAGAGGGATCATCGCCACAGCAGAACAGGTAGCAGCCAACCAAATTACCGCCCAGAGATTCCATGGTCTCTTGGCGATACTTTAACAAATGCAGAACCCATAAAAGAATTGCAACCTTACAAGGCCCGTAGGAGGAAGGCTAGGGAAATTCTGGCAAGCTTGGGCAAAAATGGGTGCCCCCCCATCGAGTGGTCCGATGGCTCAATAACGGGTACTCCCTCCCATTCAAACGGGATGAGAGGGGTCGCAAACTTTTCATTCCCCTATCAATTCAGGGTTCAGAAAACCTAACCACCTCCTACTCCAGAGGGTCAGAAAAAGATCTGGCACTCCACGAGATCCTTTCATCCCTAAAAGAAAAAGAGGCCATAGAGGAAATGCCCAAATCCCAGACAGCCTTTTTCAGCAGGTTTTCCTGGTCCCTAAAAAGTCGGGTGGATGGAGATTGATCATAGATCTCTCCTTCATCAATGAGTTTCTAATGACAACGTCATTTCAAATGGACACAGCCTAAATAATAAAAGAAAGCTAACAGGCAGGGATGTGGGGCACTTCGATAGACCTGTCCGATGCTTACCTTCACATCCCGTTGCATCACTCAACCAAATAATTCCTGGGCTTCCAAGTGGGCCGAGAAAGTCTTTAGTTTCGGGCACTTCCTTTCGGCCTCTCCTTTCAGCCTTTCCGTACGTATTCTCAAAGGTAATGAAAATACTGAAATCGTGGGCTCGTCTAGAAGGCATGCTAGTATTCAAATATCTAGACGATTTGCTTCTGGCCCATCAAGACAGAAGAATAGCCCACCAACAGACCGTAGCATTGGTACGAAAAGCCCTAGGAAGGGATATTGGTCAATCTACCCAAATCAGAACTCTTCCCCAAACAAGACATCGTGTTCCTCGGAGAAAGATGGGATCTACAAAATGCGAGGGCCGAAGAGAGACGCCTAAAAATTTCTCAAAGCAATAAAAGCAATCCAAACAGGCAGGAAAATAAGCTTGCAGGCAATGGAATCCCTTTTAGGTCTCTTAGTAGCAACCAAAAAACGGTCCCTCTAGGCCCCTCTACACTACAGGCAAGTCAAGCTTGCATTAAGGCAGGGGAGATTCCCCCAAGCCAAAACAGAAATATGCAAGAAAGCACAAACCCCTCTGTAATAGTGGTGCGACCCCCTAGTGATGACCGAAGGTTCTCCTTTCACCCAAGTCTCCGGAAATAGAACTGCAGAAGGGTTGGGGATACACTGCCAAGGTCAAGTGTGGAAAGGGGTATAGCCTCCTCCCCTATACAAGTGCCATATCAATTGGCTGGAATTACGAGTAGTCTGGATAGCCATAAACAAATTGAACCACGTACTCAGGGGCAAGTCAGCCCTAATTCTGTTAGACAATGCCACAGCACTGGCCTACCTAAACAGACAAGAGGGACCAGGTCCTTTTCTCTATCGAAAGTGGCATTCAAGATTCTGTGTTTTGCCCGCCAATGCCACATTACTCTCACAGTCAGTCATTTAGAAGGGTAACTCAATGTACTGTCTAATTTGGCTTCCAGGACAGGTCAAATAATCCATACCGAATGGTGCCTAGGCCCACACATCCTTCTTATGGGTAGCAAACCAATCACCTACCCTGGACCTATTTGCCAATTCCATGACGGCACAACTACCCAGATTTGTTTCCCCTTGCCCAGACTCGTCGGTCTGGCCTGTGGACGCCCTCAATTGCCCATGGGCAGTACAGGAGGTACTTCACGCCTTCCCCCCACAGGCAATACTAATTCAAGTCCTTCAGAGAATAATCAAATTGAAACCACGATTCCTTCTATTAGTAGCCCCATGGATGCAAGAAGCCCCATGGTTCGCTCTGCTACTACAGTGCACGGTGATCAAATCAATTCCGATCCCGTGTCACAAAGAACTCCTATCCCAACCACATTGGCAATACTTCCACCAGGCGTTCCACCTATTGAATCTGCATCTATGGTGCCTGACCAGTCCTTTTTAAAGAACAAACGGCTTCTCGGAAAAAGCAGTGGATAAAATAGTCAACAGTCACAAACAATCCACAGCCAAAGTTTACAGGGCCCTGTGGAATAAATTTGCCTCCTGGTGCACCAAATCGAAAATAGATCCATACCAGGCTTTTCCTCCAGTAGTAGCGGATTTTCTTCGCTTTCTACAAAGGGCTGACATTTTCGGTGAAAACGTAATATCCGCAAAAATGCAACTCTGAGGTTTACCTTTTATTAGCATTAGCATCAGGCAAAAGAAGAAGCGAAATACACGTCCCAGGCAGAAGAGTGAGCCAAGAAAACGGGACCTGGGAAAAAAGTTTCCTCGTCCCAAGTGCAGGTTTAATGGGGAAGACCCATATTATTACTGATGGAATGGGCGCCTTTGATCACATAGGCCTCCCGTCCCTACCGGAAGTACAAAGCCCTGAAGGTTTGGTCTCATTGTGCCTCGTGATAGCACTACGCCAATATTTAGACATTTCGGAAACATATAGATCAGAAAATCAAAAAGCATTAATCATCTCCTGCAGTCGAAATTTAACAAAGCCCCCTCGAAACAAACGATCTCCACATACATAAAAGAGGTCATTATTACGGCTTATTAAAAGGCACAATCAGACACATACCTTCAAACAGAACTAAACATTAAAGCCCACCAAGTTAGGCAAGTGGTAAATTCTCTTAGGGCTCTACACAATGTGTTCTTTTCTGAAATACTCAAAACAGGCTGCTGGGCTTCACCCAATTCGTTTATCAAGTATTACCTTAAAGATTTTTCCCAGGAGGAGATTTCAGGTATCTATTCTTTAGGGCCTTTTATAGCAGCGGAAGGAACAATTAAAGCCCAAGTCTCTTTATGATTACAGACCATCCACTCCGAGGCCTAAGAACAAGGGCAAACAAAAGAGATGGACCATTCAAGGGCCGCGGCGGCTATCAACACAAATTCAAGAAATAGCCGCATCACCCACGGGTCAAACTGTTCACCAAAAGACAGCCAATCAAGCATTCTTTAGTGAGATTCACAATAAGCCCATATAGCTAAGCCTAGGGTCGGTTTTATATATCTTATCCAGGAAACTGTTTGTAAGGTACTGTCATTGCTGCAGGGCTCCCTTTCTCATTGGCTTACTCACTGTAACCCTTCTTTCTAGTCACATCTAGAAAAAAGAGGAGGGGGGGGGGGGGTTGGAGACAGACGCCTCCCCGTCTTACCCTCTTCGGCAAGGACATGCCATCGTCTGATACCATGAGAAGGAGAGCCCATTCTACAGTGACCGTAGCATGGGTACCCATGGTACCGTTCATGGGAAAAGTGTTAAATCGCGAATGGTCTCATCAATTCTTAATTTCTGTTGTAATAATTGCACTCTATGAGTGTCGAATGATTGTAATTTCACGAATTTAGCAAGTAATCAGCAGTATTTTCATTTATGATTAAAAATCTTGTCAAATACATCAGTACGAGTCCCATGTACTTACTCATGTTTTAGGCAGCCAACATGCATTTAATGACACAGCCAGAGCTAATTTATTCTTCAATCTTTATTTACCTAAATCATGTTTTGGATTTACTGATCCCTTTTGAGAACTTTTCAAAGTCAATAAAGTTTATTATTATTAATCTTTTACATTTTGACACAAAGCATCAAGTATCCCAGGTCGGGCTTCATCCAGTGGGAGGCAGGCGGGGGATTGATAAGACACTCAGTTGGACAGTCTGCAAGTTAGTCACTAGACAGAGCCCATCGCTACATTTTATTTTTGTCGCTTAGTTTGACTCTTATGTTGTTTGTTGTCAATGTTTCTGGAGTGTTCCCCCCGACCAGATTTTGAATGAGAATTAAAAGAAGCGGAACACGAGTTTATTAGCGTAATTCGCGAAAATTTTCATGCAATTTTACAGAATGGCAGGCTCCGCTGCTCCGGACTTTAGTCCCATCTAAAAGTGGAGAGAAGTGAATTCAAAGCCTTTACGAAGTACAACTATCGTTTTTTAGTAAAACGCGCTTTTGCGAGTGAAAGCGCAAGTCGCTCTTTCCACTTTTAGTCTATCCTACCGCCCATCCATCCCACAACAACCCTTGGTGCGTTGACGCCACTTAAAATGGTTGACTGTCTCCACATGACGTAAACTTAGTATTCCTTCATTCTTATTGGTTGGATGGATGGAGAGTGGGATGGAGAGTGAATGGGACCATTCTAATTGCAAGACAAAATTTCATTTCTATTGCGTGGTAACATACAACCGGAAGGGAACCCATCTAAAAGTGGAGAACGCGAATTGCGCTTCTACTAAAAGCGCGTTTTACGAAAATAAAACGATAGTACAGAAGATATGCTTAGGTGACCTTGGGCGAGTTTGGGTTCAGTTTTAACCCGTTGGGCCAAAGTGTCGACAAAGAAGAGGTACTTTGAGCTTTTTGGTCATAATTTATTACAAATATTTTCTTTAGTGCTTTCTGCAAATGGGTCCTCCCGCTGTGTAGTGGAATTCTGTCTAGTTGGTAAAGTTTTCTCTAAGTGCTGCTATATACACGAATTGGATGGAATATAAAAAAATTCATTATAATATGAAATAGCAATGGCAGGGAACCTGGCCAGTGGATATCTACACACTCCTTCTATCGTATTTAAATAAGGGAAACTGACTTGAAAAGTTTAAAAAGTCATTTAAAATTTCAGGTAATCCGCCGCGTCAACTGCCACAGGCTAGCCTACAAGTAAATACGTAACCGTCAATAATTTGCAAAACGTACGATTGTTGAGGAACTGGATTAGAAAATACAAGGTAATTGTTTTAGGTGGTGGTCAAAAATATTTACGCAGTTGCGCTGTCTAATGAATGAAAATAGGAGCATTGTTGATGGACTTTTTACTTCCCTCCATACCGCTGGCAAAAAAAAAAACGAAACCTGTTTATGGCACCACACTAATAAATTTTTCTTCTTCTCCTAAACTATATTTTAGAGAGAGAAAAAATAGCACGCCGCAACCTGTTAAGCACGTGAATAATCTCGCACATTTCATATTGTTTTAATATATTTTGTAGTTCTAAATTTGGTTGCTATCTTTACGTTTCTAAAGATTCATAAACTATTACAGGGTTACCATTCATTCGTTAAATACACTCATGAGTAAATCTATCCAATGACTGGTTACAATTTGAACTGTAATTGCCTTAAGATTCCAAAGCATCTTTTCACAATTAATAAAATAACCTGTGTCTTTCCATGAGCGCGGTACTTGTAAGCTGTTTATTTTTTACACAGATACCCGTTTCAAACAAATATTATTTCTAATTTTGAATTTCAAATCCCAAGGGGCTGAGCTGTTTCAAATCTACGCCTGTCTGGGATCCCTTTCTGGATGAACCTCCGTGTCCATCCTACGGTAAACGATCAAAGAACGAACTGACAGACACCCGGCGTGCGCTCGGAAGGCGATACGGCAACACTACCACCGACTTCACCGGGTTGCCCTGTCTGTCGCTTGCTGGGGAGTGAGGGTGGGTGTAGGGGGGGGAGAGACCGGAGGTCAGAGTGCAACGCCACAACGTTCCTCCCCTTTATCTATCCCCGGGGGAGCGTCGTCAAATGTCGACCCACAGCCATGCCCACGGAGCCAGGGTGAGGCGTTTGATGTATTACAGCGGTAGGTGGCCTAGCTTATTAGAATTCCGCATCCTCGTACGAGTGGCACACGAAATTTGTTACCAAGCGCCAACAGTATGCACAGAATGCCTGGCTGTAGAGATATAAAATCTTTATCAACGAAACATGAGTTGGATTTGATGTAGATTTTTTATTTTATCCCACTCTCTTTTTTTTACCCCATTAAATAGCAACTTAGGTATCAGAACCGCAATACATAAACTGGAAAAAAAAGATTTTTAACGGTGCGGTTGGGGGGTGCAAAAGGGTTTGGACTATCAGGGAGGATGCAGTGACGTATTTTTATCTCAGAATAGAGGGGATCACTAATTAAAAATATCTATTATCAATCAAACTGAAAGGGAATATCCCAACACCCCGCGTTGAAACATTTGAGGTATTCTGCGGCAGCCAATATCTAGCTGTGATTCAGTTTGCGTTCACTGTAACACACTAAAATCAGCGGTGGAGTTTGGAGTGGGTAGGGTAGGGATAGGTGGTTGCAATGGGATACTTAATACTGACTTTCAAGATGTTTCTTTTCTTTTTTTTTCACTGTTCTAGGGAGAAACTGTAAATCAATTAACTCCTTAGTGAACATAAGGCATCGTAATATTCTATAAGACTGTGAAAATGACGGCACTTGGTCTGTTATTTAACACGTGTGATTGATAACCTCATCACGTGAATATGAGCTGCGTGTTGATTGTCGTAATAACGGGTTATCTCAGATGTTAACTGCAAAGATTTAACCACCCGTCACATAGCTTTAACTTAGATACTTTTTATATGCACGTGTTTTGAATTTCTGTGTGAAAACTTAAGACAAAGATTTGTTAAAATGGAAGAAAAACAGAAAAGTATGAAACTCAAAACTGTATTGTACTTCAGCGGCAGTTCACAAATGCTCTAAAGAGAAAAAGGCGTTATAATGTATAAAACAATAAAGGCAGCCGCCCCTAAACGTTATGTGTGGCGTTAAAAAGAGGCTTGGCTCTGGTTTATTTCTTTCGCTCTTCTTTTCAGATAGATTCCAATTAAAAACAAATAAACAAACAAAACAAAACAATTTTTTTAATTAAGCAAAAAAAAAAAAATACCCCCCCCCCCAAAAAAAAAAAAACAAACAAAAAACAAAAAAAAAAAAAAAGCAAACAATTTTATTCTGCGCTCAAAAAAATTGCACCCGCGCAATGTCTAACTTTATCAAAATAAGTGCCGCGCTATGTTGCCCGGGGAAGTAATAATTGATTACTAATTTGCATTAATTGACTCGAAATTGGATAAGCAGTTTCGGAAATTAACTGGGTTTGGCTATTAATTTAGAAGTCAGGTTTTTTTTAGATTGAACTTTGTACGTCGTACCTAGATTTGAGGATTACTGTTGTACTTTGACAGTTTATGCAACCCCGTTACCCATGCAGCATAATTTGTTTTCCTTATCGTTTTATTTTATAATAAATTCATTTTTGTGTCAGTCCATCACTGTCCTTACGTGTTCTTAAAAAATGTAGATCCAGCTGTTTGCACCGAATATTGTTTCAAAGACATGCCGCGCGCCCAAAGAAAAGCATTGGCAAAGTTTCGATGGTTTTTAAGACTTGTTTGAGATATTTAGTTGATGAAAAAATAGGCACGTGTTGAATTTAAAATAGTTTACAAAAACACACACCTGAGCTAAATTGTTCAGACCCCTAGAGCTTTTGCCGAGCTGTGTTTTGACTAACACGCGTGACAAAATATCCATAGGTTTCGATTAATTCAGAATAGACTAGGCAATAGATTGTGCGGTGAAATTCTAGCGATATCACTATACAAGACCCAGAAGCTACAGTCATCCATTAGACCAGACTTGCCGGCCATGTGCTGTGAATTAGAAAGGAGTAAGAGGTCAAACTCATTTCATCACAAAGAAATTAATTCCATATTTTGCTGCTTTCGTTAAGTTTATCTTACGGTTTGCTCAAAGGTAATGCATCAGTATATAGCCTGCTGTTCTCCTTTTCTGAAATACGAAGAGGGAGAATTCGTTAAAGGTTTTATGGAATACATTTTAGTATGTATTTCTTTGCGTTGCGGCTTTTCAGTTCGGGCGATATTCATTCATCAAGGCCCTTCTTGGGTTACCATGGATTCCAGTAGATTCTACAACAAATCAGAATGCTTCTTACAGGCCTCTTTAGTTCCCAGCACCTCAAACTCCATTTTCATTGGTTGGAAATTTTTGATGGATTGTTTTGGCAACATTAATTGGTCCACGTGCCTTAAAGATACATATCCCTGCAGTGTATTACTTCTCGAGAAGATTAGCTCGGCTGGATCTGTTTATCTTCTCATAATCTGATTACTCGGGATGCCATTTCAGTTTTAAAAGTGCAAGCATTTGTGATCAACGATGAATAACAACAGAAGTGTATCTCTTGAGGAGAATCGTACATTGGAAAATTGCACACAATATTACAGGAATCATCCGGCTCCAGCGCACCCAAATCACCGCCAGGACTACAGCGGATTATCAGAAAACAACTCACAGACTTCTGTCAATTCTAATTTCTCAGTGAATCATCTTTTGGAATTGGAAGAGCTGCCAAAACCATACTGCAACATGTTGTCAAATAGTCTGGGCGGTATTGGTGCTCTCGGGCCAAACGGGACTTCGATGCATGATAACAACAACAGCAAAATCCACGGATTAACTGACTGCGGTGATCGAATGAGCCCACCTCATTACGGAAGCCCCGTCCACGACAGAAAGACAGGTAAGCTTCTTTTTCGACGTTCTGTTTGATTTATACATCAATCCGTTTGCTGTTAAACTCATTGTGACAATCAAATCCACGAACTTTGAGGTGGCATGAAACGGATGAAAGGGAATTGTCGCGTCGAATTAACATGCTAAAAAAGCTATAGTAACAGTTTGTGAGTGAATTCAACCTATTGTGTCAGCGTAACTTAATTTTGTTTTAAACATATTTCTACTGTAGCCCACAAGGAATCATTACTCTTTCAGTTGGTATTCCTTGGTGATACGTCTTCTTGCAAACCTGGACTGGATTTAGTAAATATACAGAAACAACATGTTGAGTCTACTTTTTAATGTCGACCAGACGGTTTTACTTTGGTCGGGTTCAAAGTTAAACACATTAAAAGTTTGTTTATGATAAAAAGGCACAACGCCTCCTTGAGGAATGATCGCAATTGTCACAAGATTATTCACATAAACAAATTCCATGGTGGTATTTTTTTCTGAAGTTGTGAAATTTACAGTTGACTTCCACTTCAGTTATCAATGTAACTGAAAAATTACCCCTCAAACAGTAGATTTGTTTGTCGTGATAGAAGCGGGGGCAAGAGTGGTTCTTTACGTAATATAAATATTCACCCATGTGCTTAAAAAATACTTGCGAAAACTATGTAGACACGGCGCTTCACCCGTGTTATACGGTGGCTGAAATGCGACACTCGTACAAAAAAAAGCGGAATACTCTGTCAAGAACCACTCAGTTCAAAGACATTTATGGATGGATGTGTACAAATATTTTGCCACCAAACAAAAACGAAAACTGTAAACAAAACTGTTTTGCCAATCTGTCATCACACTGGTCTATTTATATTCCAAATACATCGTAAGTATACTTTTGATGTGTGCGAGCAACTGTTGAATTTAAAAACAAAACTTTCCTTTTTATGTTTATAGTTGGAGATATTTTCACTCAAACGATTTTTTTCTGAGCTGAAAAAATGTATAGCCTGCAACTATTTTCTTTTTGGCAAGTTTACTGTTTCGAATTGCTTGGGGACCGTTGGTGGGAGTTGGTGTGGGGGGGGGGGGGGGGGGCTAAATACCGTGCCCCCAGATATCACATGCCCAAATGCAATGCTGCGAGATGTTCTAATGTTTCTATTTAATAATATCAAAATTTTGTTTATTATGGAGTTTGACGTTCACACCCTCCCCGCTCCCCCTGCATCCTTTAAAGATTGAGTGGTGATGATAAAAAAAACAAAACAAAAAAAAACCACTGTTTAGCTCAGAATTTGGTGATTTTCATTCCGAGTGGGGCGGGGGGGGGGGTGCAACCCTGCTGCCACTGCGCCAATTCACATTGTAATTAAAGCACAGAAGATATATTTCACTGTACATTGTAATCTGTTTCATGTAAAACAATGAAGAAGTGAAGCGCGCGTTTGCTGCGGTTATCGGCGTTCTCGTGACTTTCCCACACTTGTTTTCTTACAATGTCACTGTGGAAATTATGCTGTGAAAACTGTACTCAAAATGAGCACTTCTTAGTCGTTTATATAATGACAAAAGTATGTCAAAAGTGTCCGAATTGATATTGTGTTACATTTCCAGAGGAACTGAACCCTGTAGACCTCTGGAGTCCCAGTATGGAAGCTGCAGTGTCATTGAACTAAAAATATCCAGCACCGCTGTTTATGCAAGGCGCTGAGATATCACAATTTGACTTAAATTTTAGTGTATTTTCACTCATTTTTAGCACACAAAAAGACACAAATAAGCTCGTAAATGTTGAGAAGTTGAGCTAAATTTCTCAGTCAGCAGTCAATGACAGTTGAGTGAAATATAATTCCACTTATAGCAATAGTTTATCTTCTGGTGAGATAAACATTTCTTGTGTAGATATTGTTGTGTTTATGAAGGATAAATAGTTTAAACAACTTCAGGTGCTTTTGGATAAATGTCACAAAATTTTGAAAAGAATGGATATGTTTTACGTGACGGTGAGTTTTGTCAATTTTAAACTGGTATCATGCCATTTTCGCGAACTTTGTTTTTCTTTTTTAATCGAAGATCATGTTGATTCACTCAACAAATGCCGGTCCGTTTAAGGACATTCGTACATTGCAAGTTTCACCGTATACAGCAACGCGCATGCCCCAGAGAATTGCAGGAACTCCACGAAGCTAGAACTTTGAGATTAATCTGCTCAGATGGAATTAATAGTAAATTATAAACACATGTTTAAATTAAGCGTGAAATAACCGAGCCTCTAATCACAGAAATACTTCCTTGGCCGTACCTCTCAAATAACCAAAAAATAACAATAAAAACACTAAATGAACTTCTGTGTGCACGAAAAAGTAAAATGAAGTACCCTGGCGCGTGCTTGTTAATAAGAGATCTGTAAGCTGTAGGGAGTAAGAAAACAGTAAGAAACACATGCGAAAAGAAGTATTTGACGAATTTTTAAAATTTGTAGAATCACTGACGGAACACATGCCAGAAAGGTTTTTTATGTGCTTCGACGTGTATTTTCAAGCCGAGTGGACTGTGGTAGAACCAGCGAAGAAATGATTGGTCTGGCCGGTTCGTCTACCTGCGAGATGCACCCAAAGGGGTCTTATTGCCCCAGTCCTTGGTTATGACAGTGGAAGTAGCAAATTTCCGCTTGAAAGTTTCGCCTTGCAGAGTGATATTTGATTTGGATTCTAAAGATTTTTCATGCCGGAATAGATCGAGAGAGAGAGAGAGAGAGAGAGAGAGAGAGAGAAAGAGAGAGAGAGAGAGAGAGAGAGAGAGAGAGAGAGAGAGAGAGAGAGAGAGAGAGAGAGAGAATGGGGGCGGTGGGGGGGGGGGCTTCGTTATGATATGATTGCTTGATGCCTTTTGCACTAAACCCAAACAGGTTTATTTCGTGATTTAGGTTCAGAGCTGTTTTGGGCATCATCCTGTCAGTTTTCCAACTTGTGCTAACCAATAAACTAGGCGAGTTCCAAGCCTGTGTTGTTTTGACAACGATGTGTAACAACAAAATAATAAAACAACGCTGCTGCAACATTGTTACTGTAAAACCAGTAATGCTCTGCAATGTGCAATAACAGCAAATCGTTATTTAACACACTCGGGGCCTCCGTTATTTCACGAACTCTGCTCCTCTGTTATTTCGCGAATCCGACTCTTCTGTTGTATCGCTAAATCAACGTTTTGGTTACATACAGACTCGACACCTCCGTTTGTTTCACGAATTTGACGCCTCTGGCATCTCACGAATTCGCATGTGCCTCTTATTTGATGAATTCGACGCTTGCTTGACGACTAGGCGAACGTCTCTAGGCTACAAGAAACAAGTGAACGAGAGAATTAAAAACTTATTAACAGAACAAAAAATAGATCAAGAGCCGAGCTGCGACCTTCACGAGTCATCCCTTTTCACCAATACATTTCCAGCGTTTGAAGTTTATTTATTTAACACGGCATTTTTTGAGTACGTTCCCGAGTTTTGTCTGAAAATGGTTGTCTTTCTCTGATGCACATACAGGTTGTGTTGTAGAAACTTTAGGTTATCGGTGTTTAGTCGAAATATTTTATGGCGGCCGCAACCCATTTTAAATTTCAAATGAAGTCTCTATGGTACATATCCGGTTGAAAATAACGTCTTTTCTTGACATAAGTGCAATATTCTTACAATATTACAAGCTATTCAAATACAACTTGTTGTCAGTCAGGGGGGTTCCTACGTTTAATGTTCTAATAATGTTTTCAAACGCTACATAAAACATTCTCACCTCTCTGTTTATTAGCAGCTATTTACAGCTCATCACTGGACACTTTTCAATCAGCGGAGCTATTTTATCACTTATCTGTATTTCTTATCTTTATTGTTGAAAATCCCTTCCCGCTATACGAAGCGAATGCTGTGTTAACGAGTTGCACGGGGGGCGAATGTTTACCCGTTTTTTGAAATTCTATCTCAGGCACTGTTCAGGATCAAGTGTGACATCCCTTTACAGATTTCACAGCTGTTTATTCTGCCGGCGGGCTGTCTCCTCCACAACCCTCTTCTCTCTTTCGAAACATTAAAAGAACACCGTGTTTTCCTCATTATATGTCTCCCCCTAAGGGAGACATATATAGCATTTGGTGTGTCCGTCTGTCTGTCCGTCCGGAGAAATTCTAAACATCGAGTAGACTTTTTCGAGTTCGAGTAGACTTTTTCGAGTTCGAGTACACTTTTTTTATCGAGTACAGAAAAAAAACTCCAGTAGACTTATTTCATCGAGTACAGAAAAAATACTCGAGTAGAATTCAATCTATTGAATATACTTTGTTTACATATTTCTATATGACAGCAAAACCAATATTTAACACTCTCAAAATATAACAAATTATCAAATTTTCAAAGTAATCATATTACAGTGGAACCCCGAGATCGGACCCCCCGAAAATAGGACCACCCCGGAAGGCGGACCACTTTTTACCAGAACCGAACACAATTGATTGGTTTCAAACGAACCTTACCAATCGGGCCACCCCGCAAATCGGACCACTTTTGCTTAGTCCCACATGTGGTCCTATTTCCGGAGTTCCACTCTATCTTTTTGTGTTTGACAACAAACAGTTTATTTTAAATTGAGGATACTGCATTCATATACGTGTTGCATTAAACAATAATTGTCAATATTAAGAACAGTAAACAGTAAATCTCCTAATTCCTAAAATTTGAAACCAAATGTTTTTAAATAACGTTTGTGTGGATCCTGTAAATCTGTGTCCTTGTGTATAATTACATCCGCATATTCAAAGTACGGAACTTTTCTCCTGCAGCAATCAGCACTGAGATGATAATAAATCCACCCCTCTATCTTGGAAGTCACTAACTGACCATCTTTACGCCACGGGGTGGTCCTATTTTCTGGTGGTCCGATCCCGGGGTTCCACTGTAATATGATTACTTTGAAAATTTGATAATTTGTTATATTTTGAGAGTGTTAAATATTGGTTTTACTGTAATATGATTACTTTGAAAATTTGATAATTTGTTATATTTTGAGAGTGTTAAATATTGGTTTTACTGTCATATAGAAATATGTAAACAAAGTATATTCAATAGATTGAACTCTACTCGAATATTTTTTCTGTACTCCATGAAATAAGTCTACTCGAGTTTTTTTCTGTACTCGATAAAAAAAGTGTACTCGAACTCGAAAAAGTCTACTCGAACTCGAAAAAGTCTACTCGATATAAAAGCAGGCTGCCTCTTGTGATCTGCTTCCACATAAACAAATTTTGAAACGATTTTGTATGGTCTTATAGTAAATACTTTGTAAGCACTTTGCTTTATTTTACGTATGTTCTGGCCTCTCATTATTTTGCTCATATTTGCACTCTACTCGAACTCGAATTCTCTACTCGAACTCGAATTCTCTACTCGATGTTTAGTAGCTCTCGTCCGTCCGTCCTTCTGTCCGCAGTGAGTTCTTATTATGAAATTAATGAGTCGATTTTTCTCAAAACATACATACATATTGGGTTACATGTCTAGATGATGCCTGTGTTAATTTTTTTTTTCGTTCCTTCAAAAATTCTATTTTTGGCAAAGTTTTGAACATGGGGGAGGGGGCGTGCATTTTTTCACTTTGGCAGGCCAACTCTCCAAAAAAAATTCGTTGGATAAAGCTCAGACGTCGCAAGAACAACACACATATAGCGCAAAATATACTGCAAAGTTTTTCTTCATTTCCGTTGAAGATGTCTATTTGGTGATTTTTTTAATTTCTGATTTTTAAAAAGTTTTGGCCATATTGTTGCGATATCTCTGAAACATTTGTTGGATTAGGCTGAAACGTGGCAAGAAGAACCCACATATAGTGCGAACGTTTACTGCGAAGTTTTTCTTCATTTTCTGTAAAAATGTATTTTTGGCGATTTTAAAATTTTTTAGGCTCGCCAATGTTGTACTTTTTAAGCAAGGAATTTTTTCCACGTGAGTGATTGGGGGCTGGGGAGACATATCCGTTTTTGTTTTAACAAAAACACTGGCCAGTCTAGTTATCTTTCTGACTTGTCCTGCCCGAAATAATTCTATGCATCTTTATCTACTTTTTCTGCGACTTTTTTTCGATTCGCCGTTTTTAACAGTACTAACTTCACGAAGGGAAGGTAGCCTCGATAAGCAGAACATGCATTTTGGTCTTAGATTTTTCAGTGGAGAGAGTCTTTGCCATTCTTATCGGCATTTAAAATGTTGCACATGAACTAAAGGGATCGCATTTAGACAACTGGACCTGTCAGAACTGCTCTTATTTTTTCGTATTTGTTTTCTTGGGGCGATTTTATTTTTCTAAAGACGATTTCATTTTTCAGACTCGCCAGATAAAGATACCTGTACTGATGACGAAAGCAGATCGGCCGGAAGCGGAAGTGGTGGCAAATCGAAGAAACCGCGCAGAAATCGCACAACATTCAACAGCCAACAACTCGCAGCGCTGGAACGGGTCTTCGAAAGAACGCATTATCCCGATGCGTTCGTACGGGAGGAGCTAGCAAGACGAGTGGCCTTAAGCGAAGCCCGAGTTCAGGTAACGCTTGTAGCGGGGAGGAAAATCTACTTCAGATATGGGTTTAGCGAGATTTGAAACAACATCGGAAGCGGGGTTGTGGTTTGCCAATTCAAATAATGCTGTTTTTGTGATAATATTATGGACTATAAATGTGATTCTTCTAAGATAACTTTCCTTTTAATTTTAAGTCTAAAGGGTAAATAAAATCACCCTTTAAGAGAATCTCAGTCAGCTCATTTGCTCCTACTTATTGCTAAAAAGTTGGTATTTATTGCGACTTTCTATAGGTGTGGTTTCAAAACAGACGAGCAAAGTTCAGACGCAATGAGCGGAATTTGCTTGCTCAGCGAAGCAGTCTTTACGGCCACCAGATGGAGCCACAGCGCTCACCGGAACAGCCAATCAGCGCTCGCCCAGCACCTCTGAACGTCAGCGCCGATTATCTGTCGTGGTCGTCGGGCCTGGGCGGATATGGGGCCTTACAAAACACCGCCCCGCCGACTCCCTATACATGTAACTCGTTACCAAGTCCAACCGTCAATCAGCCGAGTCCTCCAAACTCGTCCAGTTGTGCCTTTTCACGGACAAATTGTGGAACACCTCCGTCCTCGCTGCCAAATATGCCAGTGATGCCATACGCTAACAATTCTCAAGCGTCGGCCTTTTACCAGTTTGGATTAAAAGGGCCAGAATATCTCCACCAGAGACAATATATGTTATCTCAGCCGATGACCTAATAGCGACATCAAAAATGTTCACCAATACATAGGATTATTAGCAGCAAGTGCAAACTGCATATCAAAATGCATGTAGAAGGCCTTTAAAAGGCACAATGTCTGTGTGTGTTAAAGCAGACGTAACATTGTAGCAGGGAAGTTTAAAAAATAACCAATGCTCCCCCCTCCCAAATGGAGGAAAAACGGGGGAAAAGATTTGCTTCAGCGAAACGCAGTTTTGCGCTATTCGCGTCTCCAAACGCGGAGAAAAATGGCGGAGAGTAGAATGCGACAAGTGTGGAATGTAGTTGTCACTTTTGTTCATTTTTAAAGATATCATTTATGGAAGTGCTGATATTGAAAAGTCTATCAGATACATTGAGTTCCAAGTTTTGATATCAATAATAATTTACTGTCCGATACCAATACTCGTCTCGAATTTCGTACATATTATAATAAAAATACAAATATTTATTTAAAAAGTCAATGAATAGAATCAGTAAATAAGTTCTTGATCAACAATAATATTAATTTTGATTTTTAATAACTGCGTGTTTTTTTTCACTTTTCTTTCTTAATAATATTGCCTTTTTACCATAAAAACGAACAAAAGTTAAAACGGCATTCGCTTTGCGACACCTCTTCAGCTCAATCGCAGGATGACCTTCAACAGACTTCAGGAGCGGTATTATATCCAATATGTGCTTCTTGTGCTAAAATATGACACGATTACGGTAAAATATCATGCGACTGCATAGATTGCTTTTCCGCGGCATCTATGTGTATAATGGTCGATCAACTTCATCTTTAAATAAAGTGACACCGAATCCTGCATCTTCGATGCTTCTGGACAAAATTCCCGCCCTTCTTTGGACTGGGTCGGAGATGCTTTAATGGAAGAATAGGGGTCATTTTATCTAACGAAACGTGAATTAAAAGTGTGTAGAAAGATAAGAAAAACACACGTGAGAAAACAAGTTATATTAAGTATGAATTGTTGTATTTTATGTGTTGGCTTCTTTGCTTATTGATTTATTGATCTTATTAGCGAATCATTGGTTTTATCAATATGTTCTATTGTTTACAAATTTATTTTTCTTTTAGATATTTTTTTTTCATCAAGTCGTTTAAACATAGCACATAAAATGAGACTGGTCAGTTAGGTGCTGGAATTGCCCGTATGTTGGTTTCGATCACATGCCCCTAAGTCTTGTGCGTGTATATGTAGCTAATCGAATTTTTATCAACAGGCATTTGAATATTTTAAGGTTTGTGTCTCTGTAGTTCATCAGTATTATAGACAAAAGTGCCTCGGTATCCGTTGATGTTGTAGTGTAAAATGTAAACAATTTAAAAACATCAAACCCGGATCTTTGCTGTAAGTAAGATTAACTTTTTAAGATTAAAAATGACGCAGCGATGCCTGGTTGTAGTTTTTCTTAGTCACGTGATATTTATTGTAAAGTTCAAACGAGATATACACATTGTTTTGTTCATAAACTCCCTTTTTTCGGGGGTGGGATGGGGGGGGGGTTCTAGATAGAAGAAAAACTTAAGTATGCACCCAGGGGGTGGGGAGGGGGCGGAGGGTGCAGGAACAAGAATTGTATTCTTCTGTTTTCTGTCGAAGTGTTGCACGTACTGCGTCTGGTTATGACTGTGTGGCAAATAAAATAACATATGAATATCTCCCCGTGTCAAACTTATGAATGAGACCCCGTCTCATACTTGTGAATGGGTCCCAGTCTCAAACTTGTGAATGGGTCCCCGTCTCAAACTTGTGAATGGGTCCCCGTCTCATACTTGTGAATGGGTCCCAGTCTCAAACTTGTGAATGGGTCCCCGTCTCATATTTGTGAATGGGTCCCCGTCTCAAACTTGTGAATGGGTCCCCGTCTAAAAAATTAAGTTCTTTTGTTATTTGGTGCGATTCGTTACTGGACTCCTTTCCAGTGCCTAAGAAAAGTAGAAAAGGGAAAATAAAGAAAGAAGATTACTTCATTAAATGTGTAATAATTACTAGCTGACAAATAATTAACTTTTCTTTTTCTTTCTTCCTTTTTTTGTCTTTCTCGTATATGCCTACATTTTAAGCGAAATATTCCCCGCCCAAAAAAATCATTGGTTATTAGTTGCTCATTCTAATCAAACAAAAATATCGATCGCGCTGCAAATTTGTAATTGACCAAACCTATCACAGTTTTTACTTTGGAATGGACTTCAGCACAAATTTATTAAAAATAAAATCTTACCAAGAGGTCGTATCAGTGCGGTTTTTTTAGACCTGTTGTGTATTAACATCTAGAAACTCGTGCCTTCACCCTTTCAATCTGCTCAGTGCTTCCGAAATGCCTTAGTACTGTCTTTATACCAGAGCGATCAGTCTTACAAACTTTTAGGACGTGGCTTAATTTCAGTCCGCCTGTTTCAGCTCAGTTTGTACACCAATTCTAAACGTTTTGTGACGCCAAGTAAAAGTCCGGATTGCAAGTGATCTTAAGTAAATATAGCACTATGTCTTTACTTGCTCATAGTGTTTTGCATAATGGTTTGAAATGTGTAGATTTACAACACTACACGAAACGTCACTATTTTATTTTATTTTATTTTATTCAATAAAATTGTCTTAAACCCCAATGAATTATAATCGTTGTTTTGTTTTAAATGGTGCTATTTTTTTTTCAAAGTGATTTCTCTGTAAGTGTTATTATTAAATGTTGAATATTTTTAGTAAATGCAGATATGATGTTCAGATTGCGTGGAACCAGCGACAATGACTTTCAAAAAATATCTTGAATAGTATAAACCTACACAAGGAAACGAGCTCTATTTACGAACACTTGTTTTCAAATCAAAACCTATATATTTTCGCAAGCCTTTGTCAATGTATATTGAATAAATAAAGTTTTGTTATTTTCGTTCGAATGTACACTGTTGTTTTTCTGTTGTTTAAGCTGCGCATCAAAAGATCTTCATTTATACACCTGCCGGCGAAAACAGTCGTATTTTTTACTTTAAAGACTAAAAAACATCGAAAAATTCCCCACGTCGTTGTTTCGACGCAAAACAAAAAAAATCCGAATAAAAAGGCTGAAGGAAAAAAACTTGAACAGAAAAAAGATACATGAGTGAAGAGTAGACTGTGCCCACCCATACACATCCAGCTGTAAACACACAAATGCTGGCCGATTTTGAAACTTAACATTTTGAAACACATGCTTACCTCTGTGTTTAGTGTAGGTTGCTCCGACAAGCTGGCAAAAGACGTTCCAAAATTCGGTGCTTCGACCCCCAGGTTGCGTAACGAAAAGATGTAGTTTAGCTAAATATTCAACGGCTAAAACGAAGACACGGTAAACAGACTGTTAAAAGCTCCAAAATAACAAATAGATAAATCAATAAATAACGCATGTATCTAGAGCGGCCTGTGCACACTGATTTCCGTACACCTAACAATATTTCCGCTGATGTCGCTGCTGTTGTTGCTGGTAAACAAGCACTATTATAACGCAATTTTTGTACAAATTAATCAGTAACAGCTAACCAACAGAGATTCCCACGTCATACAATCATCACGCACTTTAATTGTTTTAGGTGCAATTCTGTGAACAACTTGTACATCTTGAACTTGGAAAGCATTTTTCAGCATCACGTTACATCAATATCTTCTCTCGTGTGTAACACTTGTTGCTACGTTTTTAGATGCTGTTTAAGGACAACAACAATTAAAAATCAGAAAAGGAATTTAAGAGTTATTCAAATAGAGTCTGCTCCAAATCGTCGGATCACTTGTGCTCCTCTTCACTGTAATCGAGTTGCCGAATATGTTGCTGTACTTACACCTTTTAAAAAGTGCTGACAACGGCATTCCCAAGAATACAGATAAAATGATGTTGCTGCATATTAATATATTTCACAGAAAATATTTACTCTATCTTTTCCAGGGGGGGGGGGGTAGCTGTACAGGGGGCACGACATGCTGTTCCACCGGAGTGAACATGACAAAATCTGGTATAACTATGCATCTTCCTTCGACGAGATAGCTTGTTCGGATTATTAAAATTATTTTCATCTCTTAGACAGTTTAAAAATCTCAGTTCTAGTTAACCTGAATATATATGTTAGAAAGCTGCCTTGCGAGGAGAGGACTAAAACGGAAAATAGTGTTTTGACGCGTTGGAATCCTTTATTCACTTATTCGACTACACTGGGTGCACTTGCCCACAATTAACGAAGCGTTGACCCACAGAAAACCTACTAGTACGTCACCAGCGTTGAAACTTGATCGATGTGTTCTTCGATGTAGTTATAAAGGTCATCAACGCTAACTGAAACAACACATATTCAGTCACACATTAATCTCAGGTACGCGACTTTGACACTTATTCACTAAACCAGAATTCTACTTAAACTGACGATTAAGTAACAAGTATCAATACATAAGCAAATCGCTGTCAATTTTCAGGAATATTGGCCTATATGTTTTTCTCTTAAAATACAGGTAAGTGATTACAACAACACAATATTAATAAAATGACAATAGCTTACCAAAAAATATTTTGGCTCTTCTTACAATTTTCTAAGATAAATTCGTGTTTTTTTAAGAACACATTTATCCACTTAGAGTTTCAGTACTTATTCTTAATAAACAGCCTCAAATAACTGCCCAGTTTTAGGACGTAACAATTATCTAGTTCTTTTATCTTAATATTGTCCACTTTTGGATCTTAACTTCTAATTCACTTTAGGACCTCATAAGTACTTTGTCCACCGTTTGAACCTTCAGTTCTTGCCCCCTTGTGGGACTCTTAAATTTGTCCACTTCTTAGGACTTGGACCTTCTGTCTATCGGTGTTTTTATCTCGAGGGCGCTGCTTCGGAATCACTCTCAGATGAGACAAAATCACATATTCTTATACCCAAATTCTATCCCCAGGGCGGATCAGTGCAATACGTGCCCCGTCCCCAATTCGGGATCTTATTGGCTACAGTATCTAAAGTAATCTACAACAATAGGCCGAATCATTAACCCAGTAAACGTATCTAATTTTACCATTATGGCAACCAAAGGATCTGACGCATTTTACTTACATAATAACCCCTATGGCAAACATAGAAACCTCCGCCCGGAGACCCTTGATGGCTGCGGAAGGCTGTCGCGTAATGTCTCATCTTTCAGACAATATCAAACAAATTATTATCAGTAAGGGGAAGCAGTATTTACTTGGATTCTGTGAAACCAACAGGTTATCCGGTCGTAAGATACATCAATGCATTAAAGTAAAGGCAGTTCTTACTACTCTGATTGAGAAATAGCATCAAAAAGTTGAAATTGAATGCCCAAAAATACAATGTTATTCACATATTTATCCCATTTAAAAATAAAACAGAAATCGCTCGTAGCGGTTTCTACAATATATATGTATATATATGTTCGAAACCATATGCGGATTTCGGCCACCTTAAGATGGCGCAGACCCATCTTGAGATAGGTTTGCACCTATGCAGATTTGCGATCTTAAGATGGGTCTGCGCCATCTGAAGATGGTTCTGCGCCGTATACGGATGAAATATATTTTATTAAAATTATGGTTTTTTGGTAAAAAATTAAATGCATTAATAACTGTTAGGTGTTCAGCATTATCTATGGTTCAGATTCCTTTGATGTGACTTAATTATGATCGTTAAGTAACAAAATTGGATTCATCCAATACGCAAAACAAAAACAACCTTTATTGCAATCTAATCACTTGACAATCAACCTTAATTGCAATCTAATTAATTCAAAACGTGTACATGAATACTAATCTAATGGCGCAAAAGTCCACAAATGACATTGTAATCACTGTCAACGAACATTGGTACAGAACACGGAGGATTCGAGAAACAACAACCGATGGAAAAGGCGGAACTGAACCATTTAGAAGGTGTTCGCTTAGACCTCGAGTAGATGTAGTTCGGCTCACAAGGATGTTGTCCCATCTGAAGTGTCTTTGCAAACGCAATTGCAAATGTCCCACAATCACTGCTGTTGGTTTGTCTTTTTGCATACACACATACATACATACACACAAACACAGATATATATATATATATATATATATATATATATATATATATATATATATATATATATATATATATATATATATATATATATATGAAATTTTCAGCGAAATTGTAAAAACGCTAACTCGACGAACGAGATTACAGTTTCGCTGAAATTTCCAGCGAGATTACAATCTCGCTGGTGTTTTCGTCAAAACGTTTGACAGTTACGCTGAAATTTTCGGAGACATCTGTATCTATTGGTATAATTTTGTAAAGGCTTGCAGATAAAGCTATACAGAGAGTTTAATGTGCTATTCCATGGTCCTATTCACCCATTCATATTAATCCCGAGTTTATTTATTATTCTTAAGGGTACTTTTGTGGACGTTGGCTTTTCAACTGCGGAATAATAAGAAGCAAAAGAATCAATCCTTCTTTTATTTTCAAATGTTTTGACATCCATTACAATTACATAAAAATAATTATATTCCATAAAATTACAAATTGATATAACTAAAAACAATCCAGACTCCCTGTTCGAAATAAAAAGTCTATTCAATGATAGGATCTCAGGCTTTATTTGTTTTTTCTCATACGAAATCTTCTGGATAGCTTATTGGCCAGGACCCGTGTCGATCATTATTTTACAATATCCAGTGAAAACGCAGAAATGTAAAATAAACTGCGTTTGGAAATGTTTGACTGGATACTTGATTAAACCTGAGCAAAATAAAATTTAGTGATCCACAATTGCAATTAAACTGCTCCCTGAAATTGCAATCGTGAATGACAAATCAGATTTTAAACAGATTTGCAACAAGCAATTACAATTTCTGCTTCAATTATCCTTCAGATGTACCGTTTGATTAACATGAATACCGAGGAGAAAAGATAATAGCACACATAACTCATAGCAAACCTTGATACTTATTTTGAAAATGATGTCAATAAAGTATTGTCAATTAACGCCAACAAGCTCCCTTAAACAAAAGAATACATAATCTCCGATGGCCATTGTGATCAGAAACACAGAGGACACGAAATGCAGGAGTCCGAATTTCAGCGTAATTGTCAAACTTTTCAACTAAAAAACCATATATACATATGGGTAATGTTGGAAATTCCGATTCGTGCATTACCTAAAGTATCCGGCTAATTCGTGTATTACCTGACCTGATATGTCTGGTAAATAAATGTTTTGCCTAAAATATTAGGTATTTATAAATTAACCTCAAATTTATCGTTATAGTTATACAGATTTGCCAGGCTTGAACCACACAATCTGTTACTCCGGACAAGTAGTGTTACTCTTACTCTTAATTGTCTAGGAAAGACTTTATCAAATTAAAAAATGTACTGATCAAAGTCCAGGCGGTAGAAAAATCCTGGTATTAAAACTTGTAAAATAGGCTATTCCATTGATTTATGGTGGGTCGCTTTAAACGGCATAGCCTAGCTGATTACCACTAAGGAAGCGATTTGAAAGCTATTTGGCAAATAATCCCGATAAATCTTGATATGGCAATTTTCTATTGCAAAGACCGCCACTTCAACATTTTTCCAGAAAATTATTCTTACAGGTGTCGATCAGATGATTATCCCGGGCATATTATATTATCCCTAGGATGAGTAGCCTCTTCTAAAATGCTTTTGAAAAACTCAGGCTCCGAGACCTTTAGTCTCATCACTTCTTTTAAACAAGGTCATGGATAGTCACAATGCCCCAGGTCTAACTCATAAGAGGAACAATACTTGCAATTGGGGCCATTGGTTGATTGGTTTATCGGTTTATCGAAAATTCCAATAAAATAATTACAATCAATAGATCTTCGCATCTAAACTACGGTAAGAGAAGCTTAAAAATTGCAATCAGTTTACCAACCAACTGGAAATTTTTAACAAATAAACCTGGAATATTACAAGATACAAGACTAATTGTAACATAATAATTTTACGAAAGTGTGGGCATGTTACTTTTAATTGCAATTAGGTACTTTGGAAACATCAGTAATTTGCGTTTGAAGAAAAAGTTTCCTTATAAATAGTGTATCGTAACTTAAATCAGCTTAAACATTCTGTTCACAGATTATGTTGTTCAAGTCTGGCAAGTCTGTGTCATTATAATAATAAACTTCAGATTAATTCATGAATTAGCCTAACATTTTAGGCAACACACTATTTGCCAGATAATACATGGACTTCACGAATTATCCTGATACATTTAAGAAATAAACGAATTAACCCAATTCCAACAGTGTCTGTAATATATGTATGTGGATCGCCAATTTTGTCCGAATTTTGCAAGTAATTACAAATTTCGTCATATTTCTTATCACTAATAATCATTAGCTTTTGCACATGTTCATTCAGAATTTCTTTTCGATTAGAATCATCCACTGTTAAGCTAGATACAATAAACTTGTACTTAGTTACAATATCCTATTACCGGGAGTTTCCGAAAAGAAGCTCCCCCCATATAAAAGCCCCGGGGCTCTTATTAGGAAACTGTTTCCCAATAGAAGCCCCGGGGCTTCTATTTGGAGCTAAAATAAAGACCTGAAAAACTCGTTTCCTAATAAAAGCCCCCCTCCTTCCATGCAAGTCTTTTTAGAACTCGTATTTACTCGCAAAGCAGACACGGTGCACTAATCCTTTGCTATGAGGCAGCCCCTAGACATGTTCTGCGTCGTTGCTTAATCCTGTGCTGGCGAAGAGACACCCCCCCCTCCCCATTGCAACCTTTACTCCGGAGTATTACTCGAAATATAACGGGCCGAGTACTGAAACGGGCGGCGTGATGTTGCCCCTCCACCCCTGCAAGTCTTTTTAGAACTCGTGTTTACTCGCAATGAAGACACGGTGCACTTAATCCTTAGATGTGAGGCAAACCCCCAGACACGTTCTGCGTCGTTGCTTAATCCTGTGCTTCGCACAAGGCACCCCAACCAACACTTTACCAGACTTTTTTAGTTACTATTGTTTTTGTGTGTTTTGTTATATTTGGTGAGAATAGCCGCAGCATGTAGCGCTTTAACAAGAGGTTGATGGTAAATTCTCCAAATTTTCCAATAAAAACTTATCGACACCCCCCCCCCCCCATCTAAAAAATAGAAGCCCCGGGGCTCTAATTAGGAAACTGTTTCCTGATTGAAGCCCCGGGGCTTCTATTTGGTTTCTAAATGAGCGCCTGAAATTGGCCAGTTTCCAAATAGAAGCCCTGGGCTTTTTTTTGGAAACCCCCGGTACCATTTCCTTTATGTACTATTCCAAGGCGTCTACTAATCGGTCGGATTATAATTTTGTGTAGACATTGTCTCCAGTTAAGTTTACGACACAAGCTACTTGCCATTGTGAAAGATTAGGCACTGATTGGCATTGATAGGAATTTAGGTTGATGTTGAGTGTAACATCAAAGTTATGATAGAACTGAATTGCAATTAGTACTTTTATGTTCTAAACTACACCTGACAAATAGGACATTAGCTAAATAATGTGGAATAAGGTTTTTAATCGCTACTTTAAATAATATACAGCGGAACCTCGACATCGGACCGCCTCCCTATTGGGACCACCTCTGAAATGGGGGACATTTTTTTCGGTCCCGAATGAGCTCCATAGACTTCAATGATTAAGGAAACTCCCAATTGGGACCACCTCGGAACGGAACCACTTAGGGCCACTTTTTTCGGTCCCGAGCACTCAAAGGGCCTGAGATCGGATCACTGTGGGACAGAGGGGAAATTACTCACAACACTTGGCATGTTGTCGTCTTGGATATTGTTGCTGTGAATTATGGTAACAAGTGTATTAACAGAAAGGGCTTTATTTTGTTATGTATTGTCTAAACAATCGCATCTAATAATATACAAACTCATTGCCTTCCCTCTGAGTACTTCTTCTGCGCTATAATCCTTAGGCCACTGTTATCGTCCCAGCTAATTCCTTAAAACATGGTGTTTAAAACTTTTAGGGAGTTAAACCACGTTGAACATGTACAAAGAATTTATAATTGCATATTCCATTACTGTCGCTTAGTGCCTAATCTGTCACTGCACTGGCTATCTCTGTGTAACTCTTGCGCGCTACAATCCTTTTGCCACCGGATACTGCACTGGGGGCGGGCGGGAAACACTCAACATCTACTTAATCTCTTGATGCTCAAGTGTCACGGCTTTTGTATATAAGGTGAGGTCCTTTACTTTGAAAGTATACCGAATTTGCAATATGGAAAACGCAAAAAAGTCGCAGTAGTGTGTAAAACTCTGTATGTCTATAACATACAGGTTGTTAATCAGTTGAGACGTAATAGATATTATTGTAAATGAATATTACTTTCATTTTGTTTAGACATCAAAGTTGAATCTATGGTCAACCCACAACGTTTTACCCTAGAATGACCAAACCTCCCTAATGGGACCGCCTCTGAAATAGGGCACGCTTTTTCTGGTCAAAAGGGTGGTCCGATTTGAGAGGTTCCGCTGTATCTTTTAAGTATAAAAGAATTCATATCCGCGTTTTCTCCAATAAACTGATCATTTTTATTTTTTAGAATCAGCATATGGGTTTGTGCCATGTTAAGATGGGCTTGCGTCATGTTAAGATGGGCTTGTGCCATGTTAAGATGGGCTTGCGCCGTATACGGATTTAAATTTAATGTATAATACGAGCAATAAAACAGACAAAATTGGTGAAAAAATAAATTAAAACACCCGTAAAACAACAGAATATATCATTTTTATTCAAATAGTTTTTGTAAACAACTTGTTGTATTTTATCCGCATATAGCGCAGAACCTCCTGAAGAAACGCGTCTCTTGATGGCGCAGCTCCGCATATGGAGCAGACCCATCTTAAGATGGGAAAATTCCGTAAACTGCGCGTTACATTTTTAAATTCTTACTCTAATTGACCGAGATATTACACCTCCACAGACAATGCACCTCCACAGACACTGCACCTTCACAGATATTACACCTGCACAGTTTTTCTGCTTGTTCCTTCAGTTATTCCTGTTTCTCTCATGTTTGCATACCCAAGGACACAGCTGCGAAATTCGCTCTAGTTTATTGGAATTAGTGTGCATCTTCTCTAAACACTATGGAATGCCGTTTTAACATTTAATGGCTATTTTTTATATCAAAATATAATTAAAGATATAAGTAAATCATTGTAGATTTCATTAATTTATATTTTGCTATCAATAATTGAATTTTAGATGGAAAAAATGATTTTTGAGATCAAAATTCATTTTACAAGCCTAAAAAATCTTAACAGAGACACACATTTAGATAAATTTAACGCATCGTCAATTAAATTTTGAGAGGAAAACTTGAATTATTGATATCAATAATAACAACACAATTTTTATCTCGAGAATTGCTTCTTTTTTGTATATTAAAAAATTAAAAGAAAGATTTTGTGTACAAGGACCAGTCATTATTTTATTCACATATGTGTGCTTCTGAATTTTGTATGTAAAAAAATGAGATTTTGATATCAAAAATCAATTTTTTAGATAAAAAATCACTTGCAGATTTCCAAAATGAAATAAAAAAGTCTCATTCTGAAATAATGATATCTGAAATAAATTCATGATATCAATAAAAAGAAAATAAATTATGGAGCTCAAAATTGATATTTTGCTATCAATTTGCTATCAAGAATTGAATTTTTGAGATTCAATTTTAGATATCATTAAATAAGTTTTGATATCTCTAAATATTTATTGAGATCAAGATTTATTTTTTGAGAACAAGAACACATTTAGAGATATCAAAAATATAATTACAGAAAGCAAAAATTAATTCTTGGTATCAAAATATGAATATTTTCAGATCAAAAATTAATTCTTGATATCGAAAATCAATTTTTGAGATCAAAAATCAATTCTTGTTATCAATAATTCCCTAGTAAATGTGAAAATGGCATTCCATAAAACACAACTGGTTCAAGATTACTAAATTTAATAGGTATTAGATCTTAGCGTTATGCTTACTACAGTTTTTTTTAACATGAGAAATAGGCAGCTAAAACAGACCGTACATATGAATAGTATCAATCATAAAGGATCCTCTAGGAAGACCATATGGAAAACATGTCATGGCAAATGACTGATCTATGACAATGTTGAAAAATATTTTAGCTGTGTGGTTTGATAGTATCGTACCTTTTTCCTTTTTTATAACATACCATATGTTAACCATATTTTAACATATGGTAGTCAGATGATGATTTGCGTGCCGCTTGTTCAATAGCCATGTGAGTTTGCTACTGTAAAACCATTTTATGGTACTTACACCGACTATGCATTTAACATGATCTATGCAGAATGTAATGTCTGACCATATGGTTACTGCGAACATATGGTGGCCAGATATTTTTCAAGTTTTTTTTTTCTTTTTTTTTTTTTGCAATAAGGCTATCTGGCAGTGTGGATATTCATACATTGAAAATATATTATTCTCTAAGTTCATATTTATTTATTTTTTATTTTTCATATTAAAAATAAACGCAAAACATTTCCAACAGCAGAATGTCAAATCAACCTGCCTAGGGAGTGCTGAAAATATACTGAAGAATTTCACCAAAATTTCTTTTAAGACCAGAATGTGAGTCCATTGAAAAAAGAAGCAGTCGGCCATGGAGCATCGTGGAAAAAGATTAACAGATAATAAATTAACTGTGATTGCATAGCTATCGCTTCATATTTTGCTTCATTACTCAAAAAAGTGAATCTCTCTCCGTGAATCTGTTTTAACAAATTAATTGTGTACATACAATTAACTAACAAATCACTTTAAAACAGTATGCTACAAACGAGAAAGAAAACGGCCCCCTCCTATTCCGGCTCACAGCTTCTAATTAATACAAGGCTATGATCCTCCAGCGCTATTTCTTAACTTGTCAATTTTGCGTTCCAAGAAAATTAGATGTGTTTTAAAACCTGAAGATAGTACGAAGCAGTGTTACTCATTGCCTCTTGTGTTTAGGTAACGGATATCTACAGGCATACATTTCTGTTTTAGATTAGAAACACGTTGAGTTGATAACTTTAGCAAAACGTTTGTCAATGCTAATAGAAATTAGTGAAGTCATTAAGCGGTTGAATGCGCTGTGGCTACAGGGAAACTATTGTTTTCAACAACAGCAATATTAAACTTGACTGCGGTGCAAATATTCATTTTCTTTTCACACTTAATCAACACAAAGAAAGTTGATGCTTTCTACTCACAGTAGCAAGCACCCCTTCCCTCTTCCCGCTGCATTTCGTCCCCTCACCTTTGTCATTATTTTTTTAATTTTGCACTTTTCTTTATTTTTAGTATTCTGTATGTAAATTGCAATTACATTCAAGGTGTTATTATTCATGCCAAGAGGTGCACATTGTCCCAATTCAATGCATTGTCAATGAATAATTTTCAATCTGAACCAAAAATACAACTGGCGATTTATAGCTCAGTTTTTTTGTTTCTCTGCGTTTTTGTATATGTGTTGAAAACGAGGCATAAGAGAAAAAAATGTCACAATTAAATCTTTGTAAAACGTTTCTACAACATGGAAAAAGCCGCCAATGGAATTGACCCTTTCCTTGGGTTTAGTTAGCTTCCCATTCCCCTGCTCATAATTTCAGCTGTCTACATTTATTACTGATATATCCTTGACTTTATACCTACTTGAAGATTTTTAACATAAGAAATATAATTATCTGTATGAAAGTGACGTGATACACAAGTCACGTGACTGAATATCTTCGCGGGAATTCATGGGGATCACGGAAACATTAAGCATTTTTTTGTTTCTACCACTTTTTAGTGAAATACCAGCAGCAGAGCTCTCCGTGTTTTCAGCACTCTGTGTGTTCCGAGATTCCCTTGTTCGGCTTCCTCCCCCCGGGTTATTATTCTCTAAACAACTCCTCAGACGGTTCAAGAATTCGCCTTAAGGAACAGTTGTTCAAAAACAACTTCAAGTCAGTTTTAAAAAGAACAAAAAATGTCTAAAAATAAAAATAACATGACCTTGAAATGGTAAAAAAAAAGGAATAAAAGAACTGGTTTTAATACAGATCGTGTGTCGAGAACAGCATAATGGTTTTATAATCTTCTCGGCCATAGGAGATAAAGATTTCTAGGTTTTGTTTATGTTTTTGTCGCTTTTTCGTGGCACATATTATTCAAACATTATATGAGCATATGGTGATTTACATATGGTAAGAGATTTGAATATTATGAGATATTACCCGCACATGGAGTGATTTCTAGGTCACCTTCTCGGCCTGTCACCCGCATATTGAGTAATTTCTGGGGCATCTGTCCAAGCTCACCGGTTTGAGTTCGGGGTGGAGGGTGGTCTGTAGGTTTACGTACGTACAATTGTCCATCCGGTTGTGGTCAATTTCTATCCGTAGCGCCTCTTTGATGATGATGATGATGATGATGATGATGATGATGATGATGAGGAGGAGGAGGAGGAGGAGGAGGAGGAGGAGGATCTGTGAGCTCCCTTTAGGTTAGTTAAATATTAACCAAATAAATAAATAAATAATTAGCATGCACACTGCAGAAAAGAGCGAAAGTAATTTTTAAATGCCTGTTTACGATGAAATAAGCCATGTCCAAATCTCATCCGACTGAACAGAATTCCGTCTCTTATGCAACAGCATTGGACGTGTCAGAAGACTGGTGCGGGAGCGGAGTATATGGTTTAGTCCCTCTATTTATTCTTGCAGTTTGCTTTGTTTATTTTTGTTTATGAAACTTTTTTCTCAACAGTAACATATAATGTTCGGTCGCGGTTCTCTAAACTTTGGTAATATGCATTCAACCGAGACCAACATCTTTTGATTATCCCGTAATGACTTCCTCGAGCTTGTCATAAATAATTAAATTCAGCAACATCTTCACATCATTTACTCGTGTATGCTTTCTTGTCCAAAAATGCAACCTCTATTTTTTTCTCTACTTCATTGTAGACGTTGTGACGTCACTTGGTTACAGCTATGTCGAGCACCGTTTCGAAACGTGCAGCAGGCATAAGATATCGTACCTATACGCCTTCCCGACATCGCAAATGAACCTCTTTTGGCCTGATTCTTTTGAAGACTTCCGAAAATAGATTTTTGGCGTAGCTTGGTATGTGCGCAAATCATATCTCGCCAGATGTCTGTTTTCAGAGGCGACAAAAAGAGATGGTCTGTCCGTCTTTGGATATAGAACTGTCGTTTGGATCAACTAAATTATTTTTTCGCATGATATGTTTCATGTAAGGCAGTCAGTATAACAAGCTGATCGCAAACGTGTGATGTATTAATAAGCAATCACCCTCTTTTTAACCTTGTAGAGATTTTACTTCAGTGCCATAGCGACCCCAGTTACTGTTGTTGCTAGGTAACGCTTTGAAGGAAGTATTTAAAAAATTACTGTGTGAAAGTATATAGATCAAGAATACTTAGTAATGCGTTATTGGGACGTTTAATTAATACCCTGTTCATAGAGTGTTTTAAACAGGTTTAAACACATTTAGCTGAGACACCCAGATTTAACTGCGCGTAACTGAACTATATTTTTGGCTAATACGAGGACTGTCCGTGGAAGAGTCAAAACTCCGAAATCCAAGCACTCCGAAATCCCACCAATCTGACAGCTTAAAACTAGGAAACATCTTTTTCAGGCGTATTTTTCCAAGCCAACTCCGAAGGCTCAGTATTCCGAAAACTCAGCACTTCGAAGGCTCATTGCAACCAGAAGTCCGAAGGTTTCAGATGTCGAAATCCTATGAGTCAGAAGAATTTGAAATTTCAGTATTCCCAAAGCTTATGCTGCCGAAGGTCCAATATTTCGAGAACGTAATGACCAAAAAGCAAACATACTCTAATGATATCTACTGTGTGAAAAAGCTTTAAAGGATTGCCGTCTGACTGCATGACTGTTTCCTTCTGCAAAAACTGTGTTTTCTCCTTTGCATGTCTTCTAGCGACATCGGTGTATTTTCTTATATCAGCCAAAACATGCAATAAGGAAGATAATGTTAGAGGGCAAGACATTAATAATAATAATAATAGTAATAATAATCATCATCATCATCATCATCATCATTTTTATTATTATTATGATTATCATTATCATTGCTATTATTGTTATTATTATTATTATTATTATTATTAGCTTAATGATTTAATGAGCATAATAAAGGTATTATCAGTACTTTAGTCTACGCTATACAACAGCATTTAGGGGAAGTAGTAAAGTATGCCGGAAAGGAAAGCGAGTCTATTTCGTCCGGGGAAGCTGTGCACGGATGAGGCTAGACTGTTACACCAGGTTAAAGTCATTACTTTGTTTTCAAACGTCTTTCAATATATGACTGTACATGCTTTTCAAACCATCGAGCACTTTTTATGTGTTAAGGCACACATTAACATCAACATAAAGATATATGTAGTAAAATGGAAACCAAATCATCACAAACTTATTGATGATAGTTCCGCGTGTCACAATAATGCTGTGTTATTGCAGAAAGTATCTTGGTTTTGCTTGGTCATACAAGGAAAGGAGATGAAGAACTGTGGGAGACTTTTTGTGAGATACAAATGGCTTCATGATTTGTAGCTGCGGTTGGGTCGAATCGATGCTTACAACAACCAGTCCCACCCCCTCGCTAACAAGTGGCAACGGATAGACCCAGGATTACCCATTAGATGGAGCTGTAAAACTCTTTTCCTGTCAATGAAAAAACTTCTCTTCGCTCAGATTATGCTAACTGAAGTGTATATTGATGACGAAAAAGACTGGATCCTTTTCAAGCTTCAGTTCGATTCAACTGAACAGCCAAACGTTTCCACTGCACATAATCCCCTGTTAATGAAGGTCAGAACAGCGAATAATTAAACAGCATAGTGCAGAAGCAACGAAGTGTTGAAATAAGCTTTCTTCATCGGAATAGTGGTTTTTCCAAGAACTTCGGAAGTCTTGGATATAGTGGTCCTCCGTACTTCTCAAGCTTCTTAGTATTTAAACTTCGGACTTCTTCCGGAATATCAGCCTTCGGACTACTGAGCCTTCTGAGAAGTGCCCTTCCGGAATATCAGCTCTTCGGACTACTGAGCCTTCTGAGATGTGCCCTTTCGGAATATCAGTCCTACTGGAACTTCCAATTTCTGAAGTTTCTGTCAAGTCCGGTTTTGAAGTAATGCTTCTTCCGTTTTAACCCTTCAGAAAACCCCGCAATACAGTAATACAGCGAGCAGGTTTAACTAAGCCAGGAAGCTGTATTCTTGCAGCGATTTAAACAGATTTAAGTTTGTCATTTAAAGTTATTGGCGCACGCGAATACAGGGCAAATTGCCCCCCCCCCCCCCTATTTTTGGTGTATTTTCTTGCGCTTCTTTCATGCGCGCAGGAATAACATGTTGATAATGGAAGCATTTGTAGTCGTGATGAAATAGTGTTACGTCATAATGGAATGCGTTCGTTTTCGAAAGTTTACCTCCGAATACGAGATTAACGCCAACATTTCATGAGTAAAAAACTTAAAACAGAAATCTAGCAATTTTAGAAAAATTGTGTAATTCTTACTCATGCTCTACGGAAAAGAGTTCAGATAAATTTAAAGAAAAGAGTCTTTCATTCAACAAAATAATAATATAAAAAGATATGTTTATTTTGCTTGAGTTGGAAAAGTATTTTATTATTACCGTTATATTACCATTATATTACCATTGCTATTATTAACAGGCACCAGTTGAATTTGGTGCCTGTTCATGCATCGGCTTAACTGGGTTTAGCTAAACCGGGCTTTTTCTCGTTCATGCAGAAGATTTAACCAGGTTTAGTTAAACTACACCTTTTTAAGCCGCTTTATGAAAAAATATGTCATTCGTTTAAATAATGTTATTAAAAATGACCCCTGTACAACAGTTTATTATTTATTTTCACCAGTATCCGACAATCCTTGCAGAACATTTCGGATTTCCGAACTTCGTGTGACCAGACCAGTCAGGTCTCATCAGAGGTCAGCTGTGTTATAATAACGACCGACATCTTGCATTCCTTCCAGAGGATCTCGGATTTCCGAAAATCACGTGACAAAACTCAGACAGTATATACCAAAAGAAATCGATCCTTTGTGACGTTCCAAACGTGGCATGTGCCACATTTACTCTTTTATCGCTCATGCATACTAGAAGGTGTTTTTTAAAGTTTAAAAGAAAGTTTTTCCCTAAATTTGATGACGTGTGGGTTTTTCTTGGTTTGTTCTAATTTAGTAAATTCAACGAGGCCAATGTAGCCATATGTTTTTAATAAGTTCATTGTGCCATTAATTAACTCATTAATTAATTACTCTCTCTTAAGAACAATAGCAAAATACATCAGGAGGAGATACTGTTTTATCGTCACGAAAACGTCATTGCGACCTCCCATCTGCCCATTGGCAAATTAAAAAATACATTTTCATGTTCTCAAAATTTTATTCCGTGATCTTTTTTCAGCTTTTTTTTTTTTTTTTTTTGTAGGATATTTCCCCAATGTAACAGAAAGGTTGGTAAAAATCGCAATAGGACCAAACAGGTCATTTTTTTCTCTCCAGAGTATTTTAACTGTTGTAACACTTTAAGTAAAATTACACCCGACGTGTACATGTGTAAGGAAAAAAGATTTTGTTTTGGCAGCAAACACGTTGTGTTGTTTCAAAAATAGCCCCAGGCCGGAAGAGCCGACAACTGCTTTTCAACATCCCGTTGCTAGCGGGGCAAGTTGTTGTTGCGTGTTAAGCTGCGCCTCGACGCGTCTGACGCATTCTGACGTGGATCAATTGTAACATAAAACCAGTACCTTAACTCAAGGGTACACATTGACTACCCTAATACAGCATCTTATTTGCTTGCTTTTTGAAAAAGTTGTAAATTAAGCAAAATTTAAGGCTTAAAATATATAAAATGTTAAGAATGTGTGTGTGTTTGTGTGTGTGTGTGAGAGAGAGAAAGTGAGAGAGAGAGAGAGAGAGAGAGAGAGAGAGAGAGAGAGAGAGAGAGAGAGAGAGAGAGATGAAAAAGAAGTGGGAGGAGGAGGAAGAGAAAAAGGGTATTTCTTTTCCATACTTCTCTCTGCTTTCGGGGGCGACTCTCCAAAAGGTCTGCCCGTTAAGGCAGTCGGTCTTCCATTAATCTGCACTTTGAGAGTCATGAGCTCAAGCCCTAATATTGGGAAAAAACGTCTCATTGTTGCCATATGCGACAGAACCCCCTGTTTTCGCAGTCAGCAAATGTTTTCGCAATGAACAAAAATGTTACGGCAATGTCAAATTTACAAAGCTTCAGAGATTTTTTCGCGGTTCAAAACACCAAATATCTTGTTGATCTTGTTGAACACAAAGTCTGCGACACACACCTTCAAAATAACGATTTACATTACAATTTAACGTGAAAAGAAACGTTGAGCTAAAAATCGACATTATTTCTTAAACAAATCTTAGGAGGACCGATAGCTGCATGAATTATGGGGCAAGTTACATTTTCCTAAGTATTTTAGACAAGCCTGGATATTTTCTTACCATTTTCCAATACAAATGGAAACCCTTTACCGTACAATTTAACAGAAAAAGTGAGCGGAATTTAGCAGATGCAAGTCCCGATAGACTGTTCAGTTGATCGCTGTTGCATTACCAAAACACGTAATGAAGTACATGTGGGTAATGTGCGCAATGATATACGACGAAAAATCAATCATTCGCTGACAGGCTTCTCTTTTTCTCTTTTTTACGCGGGCATGCTTAAAAGTTGCCTGAGATAACCAAAGGGCTAAACTGAAACACTGCACATTTTGGTTAAGAAAAGTTTCCGATTTTAAATTCAACAGAGCTGAGAAATAATTAAATTGGTTTGCTTATGTCGCCACTGCAATTTTAAAAGCTATCTCCGTGTTAGGTATTTTTGTTCCAAAGTTGTGTAATTAATGCTACAACTAAATGGCAGTATTCATTATACGAGTTAAACTGTAAATAACCGAAAAACAATGTCTAAAAAGGCATGAAAATAGATGTTTTTAAAAATTTTCATAACTCACACTCATCACGCTTGATGAAACAGTCGAGTTGTAAGCTTCAATTTGATTGGGCTAAGAGAGCTAGTGATTGACAGCTAATCAATCAGAATCCACATTAGCGTTTCGCTTCTCAGTTCAGAGATGGATTATAGAGTTTGAAGCTTTGTTATGTGTCTTTGTCTAAATAGAGTCCATACCCATGGATCCAATTTATTCCAAATTGATCATTCTAACCTTTATCTTTGTGTGTGTTGTATGAATTTCACCTGCTTGATGCTAAAAATCAATGAAGATGAGAAGAAGTGGAAATTTTTAACGGTGATCGTTTCTAAAATTGGAGAAAATTAAAGACCGATCTATCAACTTTTCTTTTTAAGAGTTCTCACCAAATTAAGTCCAACTTGGATATTTGTTTTAACTTCACAAACTTCTTTGTAGATATCTCTATGGCAATAGTATAGGCATGGGGACATTCCCGTATATTTGCTATCAAAGAACCGTGATATTTGAAAAGCTCTGGGTTTTTTTAGCGCTATAGAATATCGTTAATGATTTGTTATGTGATGCAATATTTGTTGTCTAACGATACATACTGTGGCTTATCTGTAGAAATCGCACAGATGCTTCCAATGGTCCAGAACAAAATACCCAGATAAAACCACATAACTCGAGTCACTACGAGCATCTTGTATCTTCCAGTTGCGAGGTCTTTTTGCCTCGATGGGATGCGTTCGCATGTCGATAAACCCTGCCCAAGAACGGCATGGTTCATTAACAAAAATGCTTAAATGGCGTTTGAAGTTTCTGCGGATATGCAGACAAGGAGGCTGCGGTTTATAAAGAATTCTCATAAATCTTGACAGCTTCGGGGACTTCTGCAACGCGAGCAAAATCCATCAGCTGGATTCTGCTTGAACTGCCACTTTGCGGGTGTCTTTTGTGGAGCTCGGTCCCGTCTCCTGTTTACATGTTTGTTTTGGGTGATATGTGAAATCACAACAGACAAATAACCACTAACAATAAAGCTAAAATGCAATTGATTTACATGCCATCAATAAATAAAAATGGAATTCTGTAGCTGAGACTGAGCCGAGTTTGGGGTCAGAGACCAGATTAGTCGGATCAACAGTGTTCTTAAAGGATTAAGATTTTATTTGCAAAATAATTTCGCGAAAATTACTTTGAATTGACAATTTTCCTGGCGATCACGCTAGCATGTCAATGTGCAGTAAAACGTTGCTATAATATTCTGTTCAAACAAGGCTTCGGTATTTTATGCTGTTTTCTTAGTTCTTCCATCTTTTTCGCAAATAACTACACCCGATTGCGAGTGTAGTAAACCGAAACAAAAACATCGTTCTTCGTAGGGTTGCATTAGGTTTGTATTTAATCGATCCTTATTCTGTCTCTATAAAATAAGAAGCTACAACTTGCAAAGAAAACAAAAAATGCAAGAGTAATGGTAACTTCTCGAGCAAAATGCAGTGCAAGTTATGTACACACTGCTCAGAGAAATAGCCGGATTGCCGGATCGCAAAAAAGTCTGGTTATTATAGATTTCATGTCGACGTGTTGGCACAATGATGGATGATTCTTCACTTGAAAATGGACATGTGCCCTTAAAAATGGACATGGACATGTGCCCTGGCTAGTTCAAGTCCCTTAAACACTTGACGATTAATGAAATAAGAAATAAGTACGGAATGCCAAATGTTTAATTAAAGGTGAGCTGAATTAATCAGGTGTTAATGAAAGTTAATTATCGGAACGAACCTGTTCGTTTGCTTATTTCGTCAGCTGGGGTCGGTCGAGTCATGCTTCACGTTCTTCTTGCTATACTTTTAGGCTTTGCTTCGTCCAATTTAACTACAATTCAGCAAAAAAAAAAAAAACAGCTAAATGAGCGATATAGAGGAATTGAATAATGAGAAGAAACCTTGTTGAAACGGCTGGTCTACTCGGTAACTCATTCCCCGTCCGATCTTAGCCCTTTAACAATGCCTTTTTCAGTGGTCAATCGAAGAAGCAGGGCTATTTTTCACATATTCGAATATGCACTTGTGGCGAGCAGAAGTAGCGGTTTGCTTATTTGAGGTAACTTTAAAAAATAAATACTTTCTTGATAATAAACTATAGTTTTTTGTACACCATGTATTTTCCTGGAGAATTTCACTAAATACTTGACATAACAAAATGGGTGTGCAGAGTAATCTACCCATCTGGTATTACCATTAATTAAACTGCAAAAAAAGCGAATCTTTGAAAACATCATTACAAAAGCCTGACTAAAGCTTGAGACAGACTGCGAGAAAAATGCACTTAAAAGATGTTCCTTGCGATTTCTTTAAAAAATGCACTTTTTTCATTTTGACTGTTGTCGCGGGAAACTGATCAAAGAGTGCCAAATGACAGCCCCCTAGCGAGTAAAATATGAAGCATCTGTTCTCCATGTGAGCGATGAACATTTGGGTGGAAATGGCAAGGGATTCTGGACTATTGCGCCAGCTTTTTCTTCTAATTTCCAGAAGGAATAAAGGCGGAGAAGGGAGGGGGAGGCGTTGGCCGAATTGTCACGGAGACAAGCTTTGAAATGACAGAAGTGTGCAATACCACAGCGGTCCATCTACAAGAGGCGTCGAGACACCCGTTTCGTTTTCAGGGGCGGTGTAGGTATAGGCAGGGGAGGCTTTCCAAGGCTTTGAACGGTGTACATTTTCCAAAAATCAAGCACGTCAGTTAAGCGAGTCTTCAGCTATTCAATGTACAAGATACCCTCTCTCTCTCTCTCTCTCTCTCTCCCCTCTCTCTCTCTCTCTCTCTCTCTCTCTCCTCTCTCTCTCTCTCTCTCTCTCTCTCTCCCTCTCTCTCTCTCTCTCTCTCTCTCTCTCTGTTGTATTTGTAGTTATGCTTTGTGAAAGACGAATGGACATCAAGTTGTGTATGAACATAAAAAATGTCAAGTCCTCCGGCAGCCTTTCTGGAGACCTGGTAGTGTGGATTTATCACGGCGAGCATAGCCGATCCCTGTAGCCTTCAGAACATTGCTGGCATTGTTTCAGAGCCAGGTAGCACATTTCATAGCAGTTGAAACACCCTAAAAATTTGTTTGGAATGAAAAGTAAAGCTCTATAAATGAGGAACAGCAGAGGTTAAGCGTCGTTTCACAGCCAGTTAACAATCATTAGCACATATTATTTTGCTACCTGCATATTTGTAAGGCAACTGGTGCTAAATAATGGCAATATTTGAGAACAAACACTGACAAAAAATGTTACAAAGAGTTAAAGAAAAAAGCTTCATACTTAATACTTTATGATGTAATCATATACCGCGTTGTTTTATGGGAACACTCCCTCCCTCATCTTAATCATTCATCTGGCAAAGCCTGAAAATGAAAACGAGAATTTATTGGCGTCTTTGTTTTTCAAATATAGCATGAAACAAGCAGTTTATTATATTCTTAGATATTTAAGAATGTGTTCAAAATGTGTTATAATGCCTACTTTAGGCGGAATACTGTCTGGATCGGTTCTACCCCCCGCCCCCCCCCCCACCCCGCTGCCATTTGCCCACTGATTCTGATTCTGATAATAAGACGCAAAAAATATCTGTAAAGAAACTCCACAACTTCTCATCTTTGATTTTAACAAATATTGTGGAGTATTTGAATTTTAAAAAGACACCTGTTTGGTCTTCTCACTACTGAAATCCGACCAAGCATGTCCTGAAAAGCGGCTTTCATGAAATCGTTCAGCTTTCTTTATAAACTGCAGATCAATCGCAGCTTAATTGCAACTATTCAGGCGTTATCTGCCGCAAGTCATGCGTTTAGCAGAATTTTATAAAATCAACAGGTGACAGTGTAAAAGGAAATAAATTGTATCTCCACTGAAAGATCATTGTTGCGTTTGTTTGAAATTTCAATTTTCGCGAAAGTTTCTACAGATTAAGCTGGTTGTTTACAAATATAATGCCCAGTACAACCATCGTTAAAAAAAGAAGGTTCAACAAGCATAGACTGAAGCGATGAATGCAAATTTTCATGTGAACTGGCGTAACAGAAACCTGCTATGCGTTTTGGTAATTCTGTTTGAAGATTTATTTTCTTGATTAAGATGATACAGGTTTAACCAAGCACGCACTTGCTACTAAGGTTCATAATTCCTTTATTAATAGCTTCCGCAAGTGCAGCTGTGAAATAATTGTTTTCTTATTTAAGTTGACTCTGGACAGTATTAATATTTATTTTTTGTAGGTTTTAACGAAAGCGTTGGGTCACGCTTATTCGACAGGCCGTTAATTGCACCCCAGGGCAAATCAGTTTTTGATTGACCCCTCTCTGCTGATACTGTGCCATCTATTTAACTTAACAAACAGTGGCACTTTTTCCATTATATCCCTAATGCCTGGCACGCCCCAAAGCAATATGTGCCAAATTAGGGTACCGAAGACCACGTTTTGTGTCAGTGCAGAAAACGGCTGCGTTTTGGAATTCATTTTTGCCTAAGAAAAGGTACGTACTGGTCAAGATTATTTCGCCAAAATATTGAGAAAAAGGCCTGCAATTTGTTATCTTAAATAGTTTTTCCTTCCAGGATAAACAATGTTTATGAATATGACGCTTTTGTTGTTTCGTCATTATTGTTGAAGCAGTTTGCCATTACGTGCGGGCTGTTCTGTATTCTTGTTTTCACGTCAAGACGTCATTGCTTCAGGTAATCTGTGTTTGCGTTCAATGTTTCTGACCGACAATAGGCCACGCCTACCCGGGTATAACTGAAATTTATTAAGATTATTTTGCATGTCAACTTTTTATAATAATGTTAGAAATAAATATAACAAATACAGAGCGTTCACCGTTATGTTATGAAAGGGGTTATGTGGGTCTGGTGTGCACGTTAATGGTTTTGTGAATGGGAGAGGTCGCAATTTTTTTAGGTGTATCGAGGGGCGGGGTTGCATTTTCCAACTTCAAGTTATTAGTTTACATTTAGGAGAGATTTATACAAGCTGCTGATTTCTCTCACCATTACGCCATCTGTTGACCAGAGGTGCGGGTATAACGGCTTCTGGTATGTCTTTTGCCGCACCTTTTTCAAATCTGAACGAGTGCGTGAAAAACGAAGTGGCATGTTATTGTTTTGTTGTGTGTATAGGTATGGAGGGGGTGTTTTGTGTTGGGAAAGGTGTGAAACTCGTAGAATCTAGTTGGAGGTTCTGTTTGCGAACTCAGAACAGTAACTTTTTTTATTTTTTGGAGGGGGGGGGGAGCTTTCTGGGTTTTTCTTTTTTTGGGGGGGCGGGGGGGGGGGGGGGGGCTCGAAGGACTCAAGGATAGTTAATTCAGACCCTTGGCTCTTTGAGCTGCTTTTGAGGTAAATAATTAACGCATGGACGGAAATACTACCGAATATATAAGAACCAGTTCAAAGAGAAACGATGGTGCTGACAACAAAACATAAGAATATTTCCATGAATTGCACGGTATTTTGCACCCCTCCCCTCCTATTTCCGACCGATTCTATATAGAAATTTCACATCTAGAATTGTATTGTCAACGAGAGGCGAAAATGGAATTGCGGCAAGTGCTCAAAATACTAAAGTTCGTTAGAAATAATGCAACAGAATGAAAGGTCTGCATCGCATTTTATGTCGATACCAGGTATTATTTGTGTATAAATTAACCGTGTAACCGTCCAGCGAGGGGAGCGATATGGTGCCCAGCGATATGGTGTCCAGCGATATGGTGCCCAGCGATATGGTGTAAACGATATGGTGCACAGTGATAAGGTGCCCAGCGATTTGGTGCCCAGCGATATGGTGTCCAGCGATATGGTGCCCAGAGATATGATGTAAACGATATGGCGCCAAGTGATAAGGTGTCCAGCGATATGGTGTCCAGCGATATGGTGTCCAGCGATATGGTGCTCAGCGACATTGGGCTCATCGATATGGTGTCCAACGATATGATGCCCAGTGATATGGTGCCCAGCAATATGGTGTCTAGCGATAAAGTGCCCAATGATATGGTGTCCAGCGATATAGTGCACAGCGATATGGTGCCCAGCGACATTGTGCTCAGCGATATTGGGCTCATCGATATGGTGCCCTGTGATATGGTGCTCAGCGATATGGTGCCCAGCGATATGGTGCCCAGCAATATGGTGTCCAGCGATAAGGTGCCCAACGATATGGTGCCCAGCGACATGGTGCCCAGCGACATTGTGCTCAGCGATATGGTGCCCAGTTATATGGTGCTCAGTGATATGGTGTCCAGCGATATGGTGCTCCGCGATATGGTGCCCAGCGATATGGTGCCCCGCGATATGATGCCCAGCGATATGGAAGTGTAACACCAAATCTTTTAAACGTTCAGTTTGCAGGTTAAACATTTTTATTTAAACTTTTATTATAATTAGTTTTAATAGACAATTGTTATCCCGAATTTTGGAAAAAACTTTAGGTTACGTCAAAGTTGTTATGGTTGAGATTTGTTCCGTTCTTACATGGCTGTGACTGTCCGACTGGACTTTGTCCCCTGCACATTTTAATTAGTCGCATTTAGTAACATTTGCAGCCACAACTGCTCCGTCGTCGGGCGCAGCGGGCAAACCGAATGCGACAATAAAAGCATTCAAAACAAACACTACATACAACAAAACAGTAATCACACTCTGCCAAAACGTAGCGCGCTTAAGCACTGTTTGTCTTTCAATTTCTTCAACTTCATCAACAAGTTTCTCTTGATCTTTCCAAAGTCCTTCAGACCGTGATCTGATCCATTCCGCTTGGGAAAGATGTTTCTTTATATTTTCGAATTCACAGGGCTCTGCTTTTCCGTGGGGATCGATGCCCCCCACGGCGATGTTCTTCAGTAATTCTGCCGATCTCTTGTTCAAAGCTGCGACCACTCTGGCCATCTGTTTATCAACCTTGACCGTACTTTTAGCCCACTCGTCGTATATTTCAATTGTAAATTCTTCATGTTTGGCGAAGTAATTCGAGGTACATACGCAGGGGCATCCCTCTCCGTCAGATGCATCGCTGTCCTCTTTTGAGCCGCATTTCCAGGGGCAGCAGAACTTGAGACAGTCGTGCAGGAAATCATCTTTGTACTTCGTGTAATAGACCCGTAGTAGGGACACGTAGAGGGCGAGCAAGCCAGCCACCACCTGCAGCGCCAGTGCCGTGATGATGCTGTAGAGGATCAAGCTATAATACCTCTGCTCCGGGCCTGTATCTACCATTTGCTTCAGCAGCGCCACGTGGACAATGGACATAGAAGTCGTTGCCGTAATCTGGGCTCGATCTTTCGCTTGTTCCAGGCTGAATTCAAGCTTTCCGTGCGGCGCCACGGTTTTACCGGGGTTACGTGCTATGTCACCAGTGTCTTGGTTTTGTCCGTTGTCCCCGGGCTTTAGAGCTGTGTCACCAGAAGCATTCTTTGGTCCAATATCCCAGGTGTCCGAGTCTTCTTGAATGGGTCCCTGCCCCATGACCCCCCGGGATGGGGTGTGTTGTTGAGTCTGCTGGTAATGAATGTTGGGAAAAGTGGGGTACACACTGGTTGCGGCTGTGACGTCACCATTCTTCTGTCTACACTCCTCTTCGTCAGTGTAACTCCCTTTCCTGTAACTGTTCACGCAGAGTGGCGTCTCTTCGGTGAGTCTTTCATTGGCTTCTCCTCGCAAGTAGCCATTAGAGATTCCTCGTTTCGTACTTTTAGCCGTCGCCATTTTTTACCTGCAGAAAAATAATACATTTTGCAAAAAAAAAAAAAAGATGTGATGTGTCGACAAAAGTATAGATGACAGCTTGTAGGAGGCAGTCTGTTACGGGCTTGCGTTGTTAATTGAGCTGTTACTTTTTCTTGCCACGCTTTTTGGTTGCCGAATGCCGCAAGCCGTGAAATGAGCCGGCGTACCAGACTCAAGACGAAATTTAAAACGCCAAAAAATGTATCAACAGCTTTCTAATCTAGTCAGATTTTTCGCCGTAAAAACTTCCTGTGATGCTGGGGCTGATCGGGTGATGAAAGGATGATAGCACAACTACCGAACAATAACTCACCCCATTCCCATTGACAAGCTTCACCCCCCCCCCGACCCGCCGTTCTGCGACATGAGAAAAATCCAAACATTCCTTTAGATTTATCTTCGCACGCCACCATCGAGCCCTGTTTCTGGCTCAACTGAGCGAAAATTTCCACTCCTCCAAGTGTGTAGTTGCAAAACTGTTTATAATATATACATGTACATACCAACGATTAAATTAACGAAATGCCGCAAAGGTCCAATCGTCCAGTTGTTGCAATGTTTTTTTTTAAGTAGGCAGTTAATTTTTATTCCGTTGCTTTTATGTGATACCTTGATTTTCCACTGTCAAGTATTTTTTGTCCAGATTAATTCCTTCCAGTCTGAAATCGCGATATACCTGCTTTTATTCTCACAATGTTAAAATATGCGTTTAATACCAACTTATAGCTCGGCCCTAAAGTGCTTCACAATTAATCTAACATTTAAGTTGGCATCTCAATTGCAATTTCAGCTTCTTAAGCCCTCCTAAAATAACCAACAATAACAACTTTCTGTTTTGACTACTTAATTGCAATTAGAGTAATCAATTCCCGAGGGTGGCCGGGGCACCCGCGTACCAAATGCAGAAAAAAACATAACGCACGAATTGTCGGACAGACACACAGGCGGTCGGATGAACACAGTAACCGCTATATATGTAAACAAAATGAGAGTGATGGAGAATGTGCAGAGCTTGATTGCATGTTGATAATAAAACGTACAGATAATTGTAACACTTGATCTAAAGTAGAATTTGAAAGAAAATCAAGAAAAAAAAAAGATTACAAACATTTTTAGCTCAGCCTGCTTAGGGGCTTGCCATTATGTATGGACAGTCTGCTGGAACGCCCTCCGACCCACCCAATCTCACAGCATAAACCCTAAAGCTGTGAACTGCGTCCCACGCAGTTTGCATCATGTATAGCACACACTGTGTGCGTTTGTGTAACCGTTTTTAAAATCCTTCTCTTCCTCCATTTCTTGTCCAATTGGTTTTGATACTTGACAGGAATATTTCTTGGAAAGTTCTCAATCCAGTTTGTATTTAGTGTAGTGATGTCACTAAAATTGGCGAAAACATTGACCAAAAAGAGACAAATTTCAGAAAACACCAAAATGCTACTCTTCCAACAAATCCGGTCGGATCGCTTTCAGATTTAACGTAATGTTCCCCCAGAACGTTTTACACCAGACTTGTATGTCTTGGTGATTTCGCTTAAATTTGCCAAATTTAAGAAAAACACCAAACTTGTGGTTCTTTTTTTTTTTTTTTTTAAATTTAACAGCAATGATCCCAGACTGAACTTCGGTAGGACTGTAGTATTTGTCACGGGTTGGACCGAAACTGGCCAAAATATTTTCGAATTCAATTCAAATTCAAACAAGGCAAATTTTTAAAAAATGAAACACACACACACACACACACACACACACACACACACACACACACACACACACACACACACACACACACACACACACACACACACACACACACACACACACACACACACACACACACACACACACACACACACACACACACACACACAAACAACGCTGCTCGGCTCACAGATCCGGTCTGTTTGCTTCAAAATTTGACAACAATGTCCCCCAAGAGATCCGCATGAGGTCCTTTACCAAATTCATAGTTTGTCAAAATTAGTAGCTTTCACCTTTGTTATGTCTTCGCTGTCCGCGGACATTTTTGGTGAAGTTCCGGAGTGTAAAACATTTACGTCATATCCAGCCAGGGGTGTCTTGAAAGGTGCTGCATACGCTCTCTAATACCAATGCTGTTAGTTGAAATGCACCTTTTACGCACTCAAACAAGACTGTATGTGAAAAGCGCTTTATGCGCGTTCAAACACCATAGTGCGCCTTATGGTCCATCACACACTCATCAAAAGGGCGCCCAATGGAAATGTGTAATGATCACCCGTTAAAAGGAGGGATATAGTTATGAGCGCATCCCTCCGTCTGTCTGTCTGTCTGTCTGTCCGCTATAAACACATGGTTTTGTCCGCGCAAGTTCGCAAAAACTGCTTAAGGTACGGTTTTGATTTTTATGCAGTGAATATATATTTATAATGTAGATGTGCATCGTCACATTATTTTGACGTCATATTATTTTAAAATCAGAGAAAAAAACTTACAAAATGACAACTTGTTAAAAATTGCCAAGAATTACGTTGGACTTAGCAATTGTGCGATGTTTCGTCCGCACCACTTCGCATATAACTATTTATCGTAGTGACCCGCAACCTTGCACAGTGAAGAGATATATTGTAGAAGTCGTCGTATTATTTTTGAAATCGGCGAAAAGTTGTCAAAATACAAATTGTCACAACACACCAAACATTTACGTTGGACTTAGCAATTGTGTCATGTTTTGTCCGCACCACTTCGCATATAACCATTTGTCGTAGTGGAATCCAGGACAAAATGTCTCTGGCCATAAGGTCCCCAAATGAATTATGGGCCGAAACCTCCCCAAAAACAAACAAAAAAAAACATTCCCGACCATAAGGTCTTCGGCCATAAAATTCCCGGCCGTAAGGTCCCGACCCTAGGGTCCCCGGCCGTAAGGTGCCCGGCCGTAAGGTCCACGGCCTTAAGTCCCCAAATGAATTTAGGGCCAAAACATCATATATATGTCTATTGTATATAGCTGTGCATCGTCGTATTATTTATGAAGTCGGTGAAAAAGTGATTGGGACAATTTGTGACCGAGACAACTCCTCCATTATAAAAGGTGTTCACCATTGGGAGATGTTCACTAATGCAGGTTTTACTGCATATAATTTACCTTAATTACACGGGGGATCCTGTCTCACTGAACCTTTAGAATTTAAAACTCTTAAATCTAGAAAAATTAAGAAAACTAACAACCAAATGATTAATGCTGGAATTCGTCCCTTAGCCGTTTATTCATTTTCTTTACACGGGCTCTAATTGGAATGTGCTTTGGGTACTTAGAAAAAACGTCAGCGTAAAAAGTTATTGTATCTGGTGTCGCCATGGAATGGCATGAATCTAAAAATAAATAAATAGCGGTCAATCTGCTATGTAAACTCATATATTATAATACCCGACTGAGCGCTGCCTTTCACTTTCACTCCTTGGATCCTTCACTTATTTTCTCATTGATTTATTCAGTTTTCGAGACTTCGGTATTCCTCTCACGATGTGTCCGGTGATAGTCCTCTCACTGTGTTTCCGGTAAAAGTCCTCTCACGATGTGTCCGGTGATAGTCCTGTCACTATGTGTCCGGTGATAGTCCTCTTATTATGTGTCCGGTGATAGTCCTCTCACTATGTGTCCGGTGAAAGTTCTGTCACGATGTGTCCGGTGAAAGTCCTGTCACGATGTGTCCGGTGATAGTCTATGTGCCCGGTGACATTCCTCTCACTATGTGTCCGGTGATAGTCCTCTCACTGTGTGTCCGGTGATAGTCCTGTCACTATGTGTCCGGTGATAGTCTATGTGTCCGGTGACATTCCTCTCACTATGTGTCCGGTGATAGTCCTGTCACTATGTGTCCGGTGATAGTCTATGTGTTCGGTGACATTCCTCTCACTATGTGCCCGGTGACATTCCTTTCACTATGTGTCCGGTGATAGTCTATGTGTCCGGTGACATTCCTTTCACTATGTGTCCGGTGATAGTCCTCTCACTATGTGTCCGGTGATAGTCCTCTCACTATGCGACCGGTGATATTCCTCTCACTATGTGTCCGGTGTCCGTGTGTTATTTAGTTAGCAAGTTAGTTGTCAGGTCGGTAACCCGACAAAGCGATGGTGAAGCGCACCGTGTTCGTCCGTTTGTCGGTCCGTCCACTCGAGGCATTCCCAAACATTGATTGCTCTTGTGGCAGAACTGCTTTGATAACATGTCATTGAATGCTCATCCATGCTACTCGAAATAGCGCTTCGGTCGTTTCATCTAAATATTTTGTGTGGCTGTTGAACTGACCAAATTTCGTACAATGGTAATATTTTCTCAATTTTCACCAATAATTTCGGAGGTCTTAGGCTCATAGTCGGAAAAATGACATTTTTTGCAGAAATAGGACAGAATTCTCAAATCTTTCAGCAAAACAAACTCAACAATAAGTGGACATCAAAAAATTCCTGTCATCAAATTACACACAATAGATTCATTGATAGGAGGGCGGGGGAGGGGGGCAGTTAGGGGGGGGGGGGCGGGTTGTGTTAAACATTAAACCAAAAATTTTGGATAATTAACGGGTTTTCTTACCAACAACTTTGTCATTGTCTGACAACTGGATAGGTAGATGAAACACCAAACAACTGGCAGATGCTGGTAATTAAAAAGTAACGATTCACGCCAATGTATGGAAGGAACTTCAGTGGCAGCTCTAAGCCAGCAAGGTATAATCATCCCGAGAGGTCATTCATATAAAAGCAACGGTACACGCCAATATCTGAAAGGATCTCCAGTGACAGCTCTAGCCGGCAAGGTATAATTATCCCAAGAGGTCATTCATATAAAAGCAACGGTACACGCCAATATCTGAAAGGATCTCCAGTGACAGCTCTAGCCGGCAAGGTATAATTATCCCAAGAGGTCATTCATATAAAAGCAACGGTACACGCCAATATCTGAAAGGATCTCCAGTGACAGCTCTAGCCGGCAAGGTATAATTATCCCAAGAGGTCATTCATATAAAAGCAACGGTACACGCCAATATCTGAAAGGATCTCCAGTGACAGCTCTAGCCGGCAAGGTATAATCATCCCAAGAGGTCATTCATATAAAAGCAACGGTACACGCCAATATCTGAAAGGATCTCCAGTGACAGCTCTAGCCGGCAAGGTATAATTATCCCAAGAGGTCATTCATATAAAAGCAACGGTACACGCCAATATCTGAAAGGATCTCCAGTGACAGCTCTAGCCGGAAAGGTATAATTATCCCAAGAGGTCATTCATATAAAAGCAACGGTACACGCCAATATCTGAAAGGATCTCCAGTGACAGCTCTAGCCGGCAAGGTATAATCATCCCGAGAGGTCATTCATATAAAAGCAACGGTACACGCCAATATCTGAAAGGATCTCCAGTGACAGCTCTAGCCGGCAAGGTATAATTATCCCGAGAGGTCATTCATATAAAAGCAACGGTGCACGCCAATATCTGAAAGGATCTCCAGTGACAGCTCTAGCTGGCAAGGTATAATCATCCCGAGAGGTCATTCATATAAAAGCAACGGTACACGCCAGTATCTGAAAGGATCTCCAGTGACAGCTCTAGCTGGCAAGGTATAATCATCCCGAGAGGTCATTCATATAAAAGCAACGGTACACGCCAATATCTGAAAGGATCTCCAGTGACAGCTCTAGCTGGCAAGGTATAATCATCCCGAGAGGTCATTCATATAAAAGCAACGGTACACGCCAATATCTGAAAGGATCTCCAGTGACAGCTCTAGCCGGCAAGGTATAATCATCCCGAGAGGTCATTCATATAAAAGCAACGGTACACGCCAATATCTGAAAGGATCTCCAGTGACAGCTCTAGCCGGCAAGGTATAATCATCCCGAGAGGTCATTCATATAAAAGCAACGGTACACGCCAATATCTGAAAGGATCTCCAGTGACAGCTCTAGCCGTCAAGGTATAATCATCCCAAGAGGTCATTCATATAAAAGCAACGGTACACGCCAATATCTGAAAGGATCTCCAGTGACAGCTCTAGCTGGCAAGGTATAATCATCCCGAGAGGTCATTCATATAAAAGCAACGGTACACGCCAATATCTGAAAGGATCTCCAGTGACAGCTCTAGCCGGCAAGGTATAATCATCCCGAGAGGTCATTCATATAAAAGCAACGGTACACGCCAATATCTGAAAGGATCTCCAGTGACAGCTCTAGCTGGCAAGGTATAATCATCCCGAGAGGTCATTCATATAAAAGCAACGGTACACGCCAATATCTGAAAGGATCTCCAGTGACAGCTTTAGCTGGCAAGGTATAATCATCCCGAGAGGTCATTCATATAAAAGCAACGGTACACGCCAATATCTGAAAGGATCTCCTGTGACAGCTTTAGCTGGCAAGGTATAATCATCCCGAGAGGTCATTCATATAAAAGCAACGGTACACGCCAATATCTGAAAGGATCTCCAGTGACAGCTTTAGCTGGCAAGGTATAATCATCCCGAGAGGTCATTCATATAAAAGCAACGGTACACGCCAATATCTGAAAGGATCTCCAGTGACAGCTTTAGCTGGCAAGGTATAATCATCCCGAGAGGTCATTCATATAAAAGCAACGGTACATGCCAATATCTGAAAGGATCTCCAGTGACAGCTCTAGGTGGGAAGGTATAATCATCCCGAGAGGTCATTCATATAAAAGCAACGGTACACGCCAATATCTGAAAGGATCTCCAGTGACAGCTCTAGCCGGCAAGGTATAATCATCCCGAGAGGTCATTCATATAAAAGCAACGGTACACGCCAATATCTGAAAGGATCTCCAGTGACAGCTCTAGCCGGCAAGGTATAATTATCCCAAGAGGTCATTCATATAAAAGCAACGGTACACGCCAATATCTGAAAGGATCTCCAGTGACAGCTCTAGCCGGCAAGGTATAATCATCCCAAGAGGTCATTCATATAAAAGCAACGGTACACGCCAATATCTGAAAGGATCTCCAGTGACAGCTCTAGCCGGCAAGGTATAATTATCCCAAGAGGTCATTCATATAAAAGCAACGGTACACGCCAATATCTGAAAGGATCTCCAGTGACAGCTCTAGCCGGCAAGGTATAATTATCCCAAGAGGTCATTCATATAAAAGCAACGGTACACGCCAATATCTGAAAGGATCTCCAGTGACAGCTCTAGCCGGCAAGGTATAATCATCCCGAGAGGTCATTCATATAAAAGCAACGGTACACGCCAATATCTGAAAGGATCTCCAGTGACAGCTCTAGCTGGCAAGGTATAATCATCCCGAGAGGTCATTCATATAAAAGCAACGGTACACGCTAATATCTGAAAGGATCTCCAGTGACAGCTCTAGCTGGCAAGGTATAATCATCCCGAGAGGTCATTCATATAAAAGCAACGGTACACGCCAATATCTGAAAGGATCTCCAGTGACAGCTCTAGCTGGCAAGGTATAATCATCCCGAGAGGTCATTCATATAAAAGCAACGGTACACGCCAATATCTGAAAGGATCTCCAGTGACAGCTCTAGCCGGCAAGGTATAATCATCCCGAGAGGTCATTCATATAAAAGCAACGGTACACGCCAATATCTGAAAGGATCTCCAGTGACAGCTTTAGCTGGCAAGGTATAATCATCCCAAGAGGTCATTCATATAAAAGCAACGGTACACGCCAATATCTGAAAGGATCTCCAGTGACAGCTTTAGCTGGCAAGGTATAATCATCCCGAGAGGTCATTCATATAAAAGCAACGGTACACGCCAATATCTGAAAGGATCTCCAGTGACAGCTTTAGCTGGCAAGGTATAATCATCCCGAGAGGTCATTCATATAAAAGCAACGGTACACGCCAATATCTGAAAGGATCTCCAGTGACAGCTTTAGCTGGCAAGGTATAATCATCCCGAGAGGTCATTCATATAAAAGCAACGGTACACGCCAATATCTGAAAGGATCTCCAGTGACAGCTCTAGCTGGCAAGGTATAATCATCCCGAGAGGTCATTCATATAAAAGCAACGGTACACGCTAATATCTGAAAGGATCTCCAGTGACAGCTCTAGCTGGCAAGGTATAATCATCCCGAGAGGTCATTCATATAAAAGCAACGGTACATGCCAATATCTGAAAGGATCTCCAGTGACAGCTCTAGCTGGCAAGGTATAATCATCCCGAGAGGTCATTCATATAAAAGCAACGGTACACGCCAATATCTGAAAGGATCTCCAGTGACAGCTCTAGCTGGCAAGGTATAATCATCCCGAGAGGTCATTCATATAAAAGCAACGGTACACGCCAATATCTGAAAGGATCTCCAGTGACAGCTCTAGCTGGCAAGGTATAATCATCCCGAGAGGTCATTCATATAAAAGCAACGGTGCACGCCAATATCTGAAAGGATCTCCAGTGACAGCTCTAGCCGGCAAGGTATAATTATCCCAAGAGGTCATTCATATAAAAGCAACGGTACACGCCAATATCTGAAAGGATCTCCAGTGACAGCTCTAGCTGGCAAGGTATAATCATCCCGAGAGGTCATTCATATAAAAGCAACGGTACACGCCAATATCTGAAAGGATCTCCAGTGACAGCTCTAGCCGGCAAGGTATAATCATCCCAAGAGGTCATTCATATAAAAGCAACGGTACACGCCAATATCTGAAAGGATCTCCAGTGACAGCTCTAGCCGGCAAGGTATAATTATCCCAAGAGGTCATTCATATAAAAGCAACGGTACACGCCAATATCTGAAAGGATCTTCAGTGACAGCTCTAGCCGGTAAGGTATAATCATCCCGAGAGGTCATTCATATAAAAGCAACGGTACACGCCAATATCTGAAAGGATCTCCAGTGACAGCTCTAGCCGGCAAGGTATAATCATCCCGAGAGGTCATTCATATAAAAGCAACGGTACACGCCAATATCTGAAAGGATCTCCAGTGACAGCTCTAGCTGGCAAGGTATAATCATCCCGAGAGGTCATTCATATAAAAGCAACGGTACACGCCAATATCTGAAAGGATCTCCAGTGACAGCTCTAGCCGGCAAGGTATAATTATCCCAAGAGGTCATTCATATAAAAGCAACGGTACACGCCAATATCTGAAAGGATCTCCAGTGACAGCTCTAGCCGGCAAGGTATAATCATCCCGAGAGGTCATTCATATAAAAGCAACGGTACACGCCAATATCTGAAAGGATCTCCAGTGACAGCTCTAGCCGGCAAGGTATAATTATCCCAAGAGGTCATTCATATAAAAGCAACGGTACACGCCAATATCTGAAAGGATCTCCAGTGACAGCTCTAGCCGGCAAGGTATAATCATCCCGAGAGGTCATTCATATAAAATATTCACACCAGGTTTTGCCAGAAATCGTTTGGAAAAACCGTGTTCACTAAAGTTAATGGATGATTTGGAATGACCTTTCAAGGTCAGCATAATCTGTAAAAGGCCTGCGCGATCATCATGTAAACACTCACACCTAGTTTCATCAAAACCTGGCAGAATCGGGTTTAGAAAATGCAGAAGAACCACCCTTAGGTAAATATTCAAGATTCAGCTGTGACCTCGAATGACTACTCAAGGTCATGGAATTTACTCAGCCCGAGAGGTCTTCCACATCAATGCTCACACAACATTTCATCAAAATGCAGTCACGGGTTTCGATGGAATCGTGTTCACAAAATAAGTTCATGCCGTCAAAAAAAATGCTCCGGCAACTAAATAAATAAATAAAATGTCAAAATGGCGCGGAATCTGGTTCACAAGAAAAATAAGATCTACGCATGTGGCAGCATTGAAACATTCATGCGATGACCTTTGAGTGACCTGACACAGTCATCAAAATTTGATCAGTTTGAGAGTTTTTCTATGTGAACATCGATGCGGAGTTCCATTAAAATTCGGTTCACATGCTTTGGCAGAATCGTATTCACGAGACGCACAAGAACCACATCAGGCAGAGTGAAAGGGAAGAATTCAAGTTCAGCGATGACCTTAAATGGCCCTCAAGGCCATGAAAATCTAATAAAACCGAGGGGTCTAGGGTCATCCATACAAACACCCATCCCGAGTTTCTTTACAAACCCTTCATGGAAAAATTCGTAACTTTGTTCGCAAAACCCACACTTACGTCACTGCCGACTGTATATTTAAAGTACAACCGTAATCTGGAATGGTCACCCAAAATCACCAAACTGTAACCAGCCCGCGGTCAGCAGCCTATAAACTGACACTCTGCCTTTGTTGAATAGTTTCACAAACCTATCATAGCGACAGTGTCAAAGGTAATTATTCTATGCCAAGCCGTGACCTTGAATGACGTGCCAAGGTCATCAAATTCTAATCAGCCTGAGTCATAAATGTAAATACTCACCGAGTTTCATTAAAATCAGTTCACTGACTTTGATGAAATCGTGTTCATAAATCCAGCTTTACGTGTCGCAAGCAAAATTTCAGTGAGCCGTCACCCTGAAAGATTACTCAAGGTCATCAGAATCTATACGGCCCGCGAGGTCAGTGCTTTTATCGGAATCGTGTCCACATGACAGCGAGAGATACGGCAGGCGGTCAGATGAAAACATGCCCCTCCTGGCCTGATCAGATCAGAGCATAACAAAATCGTTAAACCGTATTTATTAAAGCATGAGCAATTATGTTTTTAGCCGAGCCTATTGTCGTTGGTGGGCTTTACTCATCACTTGTGACGTATCCGCCGTCCGTTATGTATGCGTGTGTGCGTGTGTATGTGTGCGTGTGTGTGTGTCGTGTGTGTGTGTGCAAACAGTCTTTCAAAATGCTACTCTTCCTGCATTACTGGTCCGATTGTATTAAAATTCAAAGGGAATGTTTCCTGAGTAATCCTGCATACAGATTGTACTTTTTGGCAACTTGGCCAAAATATTCGTCAAATCTAAGAAAACACAACAAATGTAACATTTCCTGCAGCATATTACAGGAATTTTTACAGTACTGTTCCCCTCAAGTTCCAGCGTCAGGCTTTTATTTTGGTTGGCTGAAATATTGGTAAAAAGCGTTCAAGATGCAGAAAAATTACAATGTGATCTCTCTTATGAGATCTGTTTGTTATGCATAAACACACAGCGGATAGATATTTTAAAAATAGTTCTCTCTTTTGTGAGAACTTTTTTTCGCGGTATTTCCAGTCAGTGTATGGAGTAAAGAGGTTTATTATAACAGACCGAACCGCCGAAGAGGTTGGCTGTTGGACAACAAATTAATATGTTGACAGATCGTTGTGGTTGCTGCGCGTTAGGCCTCGGCACAGCGGGTCGGTGAGTTCATGCCCCGCTCCCCCCCCCCCCCCCCATAGAAGCAAAAGGTTGCTGTACGTCACACGGATCCTGCCCGAATACTTTTGACGGCATGGTTGCACATAAGGCCTTTTAGCAAATCTAGATTTTATTACAATTGATGGGTTTCCCTTTTCACCTTTTTATGTCTTCGCTTTCAGACTGCACATGATGTCTGCGGACATTCTTGTAAAATTTCAGACTTCTGGAACAGGTAAAAGCAGCACAAGCTAAAAGGCTTGAGGAAAAGTATGATTTGCATGTCTAGCTCAAACGACATCAAACCACAGGGAAACGGGTCTTTGCGAAAGCGCCCCTAGGCTAAAGCGCCCCCTAGGCTAAAGCGCCTCGGCTAAAGCGCCCCAGTTAAAACGCCCCTAGGCTAAAGTGCCTCGGCTAAAACGCCTCAGCTAAAGCGCCCCCTAGACTAAAGCGCCCCTAAGCTAAAGCGACCCTAGGCTAAAACGCCTGGGCTAAAGCGCCCCCTAAGCTAAAGCTCCTCCTAGACTAAAGCGCCCCTAGGCTAAAGCGCCTCGGCTAAAGCGCCCCAGCTAAAGCGCCCCTAAGCTAAAGCGCCCAATAGGTTAAAGCACCCCTAGCTGAAGCGCCCCTAGCTGAAGCGACCCTAAGCTAAAGCGTCCCCCCTAGGCTAAAGCGCCCCAGCTTAAGCACCTCTAAGCTAAAGCGCCCAGGCTAAAGCACTCCCGGCTTTATTAAAGAAGGAGCAATAATGTATACTCTTCGATGTTCTTTTGACTTTTTTGGAACTTGTATTTAGTAAGTAGCTTCTGAGCAATTACCACATCGTTAGGCTTCAAAGACACTTTGATCTCTTTCAGTGCTAGAAAAAATGGACATCAATTATTCTAAGTGCCTTTTAAAATGCATTTGATTAACGATTGCAATTGACGATTCATTGGCAGTTGTAAATAACTATTCTGCAATTGATGACCGGGGAAGTTATTACTTCGATTAATTAATTGCAGTTATATTAAACCTGCTATAAATACTACTTGTATTACCTCTTTTGGTCGAAAGCAATCAGGAGTTGAATAAAATTGCTTTAGCCTAGGGGGGCGCTTTAGCCAGGGGCACACCCTGAAAGTATGAAAAAAGATAAATTCTAAAAAGGGGTACATTAGAGAAGGCGCTTTAGCCTAGGGGCGTATTGACCAGGGGCGCTTTAGCGTAGTGTCGCTTTAGCCGGGGCGCTTTGTCCTAGACGCTTTAGCCTAGTGGCGCTTTAGCCTAAGGGCGCATTGACAGGGGCGCTTTAGCCTAGTGGCGCTTTAGCCTAATGGCGCATTGACCTGGGCGCTTTAGTCTAGTGGCGCTTTAGCCTAGGGGCGCATTGACCGGGGACGCTTTTGCCTAGTGACGCTTGAGCCGGGACGCTATGTCCTGGGCACTTCAGCCTAGGGGCGCTTTGGCTTAGGGGCGCATTGACCGGGGACGCTTTTGCCTAGTGACGCTTGAGCCGGGACGCTATGTCCTGGGCACTTCAGCCTAGGGGCGCTTTGGCTTAGGGGCGCATTGACCGGGGACGCTTTTGCCTAGTGACGCTTGAGCCGGGACGCTATGTCCTGGGCACTTCAGCCTAGGGGCGCTTTGGCTTAGGGGCGCATTGACCGGGGACGCTTTTGCCTAGTGACGCTTGAGCCGGGACGCTATGTCCTGGGCACTTCAGCCTAGGGGCGCTTTAGCCTAGTGGCGCATTGACCGGGGACGCTTTGGCCTAGTGACGCTTGAGCCGGGACGCTATGTCCTGGGCACTTCAGCCTAGGGGCGCTTTAGCCTAGTGGCGCATTGACCGGGGACGCTTTGGCCTAATGGCGCATAGACCGGGGACGCTTTTGCCTAGTGACGCTTGAGCCGGGACGCTATGTCCTGGGCACTTCAGCGTTTTCGCCGGATCCGAGGAAAACATGCAGCACCACAGCGACATCATTTAGCGATTGTTCTTTCAGTAGCTAAACTGCAACTGATAATAACTTTATGGGATAACATTTGATGTAAAGCCTGGCTAACTCGATCAGTTAATAAAATTAATCCCAACCAGCAAACAAAAACAATACGCAAAATCTTTAAAATGCTCAAATTTCACTTCAATTCCACGACGCGGTTAAATTTAAATTTCTCAAATCAACAAATATATAATACACGTATGCATAATAATAAGCCAGGGTTCGCGTTGGCTGGGTTTTTGTCCACTTTTTGGGCATTTTTTTTACGAAATGACTAACTTTTTCGGAACCCACCAAGTTTTTCTGGACCCAACTGAGTCACACGTTCCTTTTTTGACTCACTTTCCTGAGAACCCAGCGCGAACCGTGAATAACCTATATGTTAGTCCCGATCCTCATGCTTATTTTAGTCCCTCACAGACAGTGGTATTTGTGTTACTAACAGACGAGGTAGGCAAACCAAACCCAACAATAAGAGCATTCAAGACAAAAACTATGTACAGCAATAAAGTAATAACGCTTTGCCAAAACGTAGCACGTTTAAGTACCGTTCGTTTTTCAATTTGTTCAACTTCATCATAAAGTTTGTCTTGATTTTTCCAGAGATCCTTTGATTGTGATCTGATTGATTCTGCTATGGCGAGGCATTTCTGTATCCTATCAAATTCAGTCACATTGTTGCAGAGATCGTCGTCGCTCAGCAGAGTGTTCTTCAGTAGTCTAGCGGCTTTATCGTTCAGAGCCGCAACCACCTCAGCCATTTGTAAGTCAACCTGACCAGTGCTTTTCCTCCACTCATCGTACACATCTATGGTTATTTCTTCATATTCATCGAAATAATTGGAGCTGCATACCCACGGACAACAAGCTTTAAGATGACACGGAGATTCGCGTGCCTTGTACCGACATTTGTACGGCAGACAGAACTTAAAGCAATCGTGCAGGAAATCCCCTCTGTATTTTGTATAATACACTCGTAGTAGGGACACGTAGAGAGCGAGTAATCCTGCCGCAACCTGAAGCGCCAGTGCGACAATGATGCTATACAAAACAATATGATAATACCTCGGCTCAGGGTTGGCTTCTAGCATTTGTTTCAGGAGGGCGACATGAACAATTGACATAGATGTAGTTGCGGTAATCTGCGCTCGATCTTTTGCCTGTTCTAAGCTAAACTTGAGCTTGCCGTGCCTTTCTGCATCTTGGGGTTTTAAACCGGCATCTCCTGCATTGTTAGTGCCATTGCCTGGTTGTCCAGTATCAGGATCAGTATCATCAGTCGGCTCTTTCCATTCTTGAGTACCTGTTGGGGACGCCCCCGATGGAGGCTGCTTAAGATCGACAAAGGTGGGATATAATCTTTTAGGCCCCGCGTCAGCAGTTTCTTCACGATTGTCTGCCAAATCCCTCTCTTTCGTGAAGTTTCCATGTCTTTGGCTGTTTGTCAAGAGTGGGGTTTCTTCCGTGGCGGCATGAGCGGCTGCTTTACTTACGGTTTCACTGCCGTTGCCGTGTATGCTGTTGGTGCTTGTAGCCATTGTATCTCTGACGGGAAACACAAATATTACACCACGCGCTGCAGCGACAAATGTAAACCACAACTCTGATGGTATTAAATAAACTAAGCGTTATCTGAGCGGCCAAAAATATTAAAAACATACTAGTTTTGTTAGTGAAGTGAAGTGCTTTATAAATTTTTAAAATTCAATTTATTACTCAGAATCTTTATAGTATTTTACCATTGAGCAATAGCACCAGCGCCACAATCTCTCGGCTGCACTAAATTCATTTGCGTTGTTTTACATTACATTTACTGTCAACAAAAATCTTAAAGATGTTTAGAGAAATAGGTTGCCTTCAAGTTGTCCATCGGTTTTCGTGTGTCCTATTGTTTCATGTCCGTATTCTGATTATCTTATTTTCTTTTTTTCATTTTAGACTTATTCAAATAAAAGAATTTTAATATGTTCAAAAATATACGTTACCTTCAAGTTGGCTGCTGCTCTTTCGATGTTCTATTATTTTATATCCTTTTCTTTATCCGACTATTTTACTTAATATTGTATAAATTATACACCGTTTTGTGTTAGGAAGTGTGGTAACATGACGAGTCTGTTCTTACTGGGTCCTTTGCACTTGCACATTTTCTAAGTTTATTGATTAAAACCGGCTTGCTGGTTCGTATTTTACTGTGTTGGGTACAACTCTGTTGCATACAAAAACGGTAATATTATCTTAAACAGAACCCTTTTCAATGCAATAGGTAGAGGATGTAAATATACTATACTATATATATATATATAGATAGATAGATAGATAGATATTAGTACTATAACTGTGCTACTGCTACTACTATTATTAAATAAAAGTAATAATAATAATAATAATAATTTGCAATGTACACTAGTGTAAATAGTAGTATAACCAATAACTAATAAATGGATGCCTAATTGTGTTTAAAAGATGTTTAAAATGATGTAGAGCTTTATATTCTACATCCATACAAGTGTGTTACTTATCTGACTGACCCAAGAACATTCTAAGAACGCTAACGCAGCGTTAAGATATAGACACTCACACAGTATTGTTATAGCGTCGAATATTTGTATTTTGAGTTGGTTGCAATAAAAGCAACTTCTTTGCATATTACGTGTTATATCAGCACACTTAGTGTAAAATTTTGCTAAGCATGTTATCACGAAGTTCTGTCCATAGTCTTAGTAATGCTAATTTATAACTGGGTGTTTAGGTTTTTAGATGATGGTGGCGCCAATCAAACGATCTGGTTGTAGCGATACAAGACCATCGTCTATGCCGATTAGCTAGCAAGCAAGGGACTGAAAGAAAACATCGCAGGCATGTACTACGAGAGAAGGGTTATCCTCATAACGTGCAATACTATGATCATACCCAGGTAGTTATTCTTTTCCACATTTGATGTTGGAATATGACACTGGCAATGTACTTTATATCCTATTCTTCAACATGTTCAAATGCTGTATTTATTCAATATCTTTCTTAGTATCAAATAAGAAAATTATTTTTTACTTTTGACCATATAATTTATTTTTGTTATTGCGAAAACTAATATTTGAATTTGTGGCACAATTGCGTCTGATACCGACTATATCACGAGGAATTATATAAAAACACAGACACAGTGTCATTTTCATTACAAACGGCAATTGTTCGTCTTTTACAAGCTACAAAACTACAGTAGGTAACTGACTTAAATGAAGAAGAAAGAACATAGCAGACTTTCAGGTGGGTTGGTTAAGGTGCTAAGCAAGACAAAAGGTAAAGTTTTCAATTATTTACAAATATCATTATTGTTATAGTGTCACTCTTTTTCCCCGGTGGTGGATATAGGGATGAACGGTTCCGTCAGTGCATGAAACCGTCTCTCTGTCTGTCCTCGTAATGCTTGGAACTGTTGAAGTGGTACTTACATTCTATCTTTGAGTCATTTACTCGCCAATTAATTCGCTGTAGTAGGTCTTCAAGGCTGCACTCATCACCTATCCTTGTGGCTTCGAAGCGTTTTCGGTTTAGGTAACCCTGCTGGACTGTGAATTTGGCTTGTCCCAACAGCTATTTGGCAACGTGCGATCAGTGACTGTAAGAGCCCCATGTCCGTACGTGTGATTTTAAGTGTTATAAAAGATGAAGCTGTATTTACCTGGTGCATATACAACAATAATGATCATACATTTTAATTTTATCGACCCTTTCAGTTTATTAAAAATAGTCTCATTATTTTATTTTTCCGTCAAGCTTTAAACCATGTTCCTCTATTTTCATTTCTAATATAAAAGGTTGCTGCTCCATTTAGAATATCTGAAAGTGTTCAAATTTAAGAAGATATCAACCGAGAAAAGGGTAATTAACTATTAGATTAAATTTATCTTTTCATTAGACAAGAGGTAATGTTACGGGGAAGTTCACATCTTGTCAAAATGACACACACGTGTACAAGTAGCGGGGATTTCAATATAACTTTATAAAGCTTGTGAATAACTTTCATAAAATAAAATAAAATACAGAGGGGTTATAGTTTTTGTTAATAGTTGTTAGCTGTTTTTCATAGCATCTGCTGTTTTAGCTTGATATGAAGTTTTCGAACAAAGCAACAGTTTTAACATGTTTGTTTCTGTGTGCAGCAGGGAATGTAAAATCCTCCCTTTCGAAATTCGAGGTTGGATTGTTCCTTGTCTATATTTTGAAATGTAATAACTTTGTAGAAATTGAACAAACAATTAGCAAACTGACCAGAAATTAATCTGTGAACAGATGTAAATACTTATGTTTTCGACCTCGCGTATAGTATCAAAAGCTGTGTAGATGTAGAATGTGATATATTTGCAAAAAAATGTATGACAATGTACGCACCTATGACGCCATTGCGTAAAACTCCCATTTGTGAATTTCTCAAGCGTCTATCTTTGGAGTATATTCAAAGTTGGCAGAAATAGTGAAAACAGTGCAGTGCGTCTTAGGAACATTGCCAAATTTTACCTCAAATTGAACAATTAAAGAGGAAAGTTATTTCAAAAAGCTGCGCACAACCTATCCATGTAGCTGAAAATTGGAACCACATCAGACCTGGTCCCATGATGCCTTGACTAGATAAGTCTATTCGATGTGCTCCATACTTTTCGTTATCCCTGTATAACACTCAATTCAACACGTTTTACGCAACTGCAAATTTTCTCTCGCTACAGAGCTCTTGTTCCTCTGTTTATTTACTTGCAATTTTTCATTCTTACCAAAGATATCATCATACCTTAAGCTGAATATAATATCAATAGAAATATTTCAATCGTAAATCGTAAAAATGCTCCAGATTCAACTTTATCTTTTGTTTGTATGAAAGAGGGTTACACTTCTTTGTTTATAGCTTAAATTTAAAATTGGAATGTGTTTAAAAGCAGTTCTTTGATTGCAGATTGCGAAATTCTTCTCCGTAATAACAGAGTAATACTCTCAACACACGATTTCTGACAATTGGTGAGCACATGCACACATTTTTACATTTTTATCCTTCTTCACTACATAAAGAACAACAAGGAATTTGAAAACTATGAACATCGTTCGGGGTTAGATTATTCGTTGTGTTACAACCAACAAACATACCTTTCACACTAAAGTGTCATTACGTTTATTTTTATTATTAGTTTTCTTTGCTTGTAATTCATCGTCATAAACTGCTACAATACCGTTGCTGCTTCAACTGCTACAATACAAAAAATAAAACAGTGAAATATACATATTTGTAGTTCAGACTCTCACAGAAGCATATATAGGCCCAAACTATGCTTGTTCGCGGAAGTTATTTAGAACAACCTCCGCTGTAGGCGTATTTTTTCAGTGTCTCCCTTCATAGGTTTTTCAGGCCATATTATGGTCCTGCCTTTCACAGAAGCATATATATGGGCCCATACTACATTTGTTCATGTTAATGCTTCAAAACTGTGAGGTATACACGCTTAATTGCAAGCATCCCAGGTTTTAAATATTTATGTTTATACATGGGCACATTGTAAACCGGCTTGAGCAATATTACATGAAAAAATCTGTATATAAAACATGTTTTTTTCGTTCTTTTTTCTTACTTTCCTTCCCTCCCTCCCTTTCCTGATCCCTTGTAGATCTTCACTGGAGTTCCAGTATTTTTGTTATCGGTTCGGCAAAAACTGGCCAAATAAACGGGTAGCTTTAAGAGAAACATAAACACTGCTGTCTGTCCCAAAGACCCAGCCCGATTATTTTTAATAGCAATGTTGCCTACTAAGTCTAATTTACCGCACCTTTATCACAATGTGGCACCAGACGAAATATTCTAAAACTACGTTTCTTTTTTCGCTTGTCTTGCAACGATATATCAAACTTATCCAGGCTAGATGAATTATGTTCTCGGGGCTGAATATATATATATATATATATATATATCGAATAAATGCAATAAAGAAATGATTTTGGCATGGGTAAAAAATATCAACATCTAGCAGTCACCAACTTATTTTGGGGCTGCGACCAATAGTGCAGTGGACAAGAAAAATATCAATTAGACCATCTTCGCTACCCAGTAGCAAAAATTACACTTGAGGACGACAAGGAATACGATTCTACACTCTTAAAAGTAGGGGGTAAGGATCTTTTACAATGGTCTGTTCTGTATAATGCATCCAGAACAGACAGTCTCTTCTGGATAGAGTTGGTATAAATCATAGAAAAAAACTAGCATTATCGCTGACCGGAAGTGAAGTCATAATGTGCCCCTCCCCCTCAAACCTGTTATTATATTCAACCACCCTCAAACCTGTTATAAAACCTCTCAGTCAGCCTGCACCCATGTATGTCATTATCTATGGACAGTGTGTGCCCATGTATGGACAGTGTGTGCGCTCTAAAAACGTCATAGCGTTTCATCACAGCATTTCGTAATAAAAGAGCATTTTCGTTTATGCTTCATAAGCAGTTTTTTGTTGTGGACACTGTGTGACCGATCTAAAAAGACATTATAGAGTTTCATACTTGTTTTTCTTTTTGTCGCCGTTGTGGGTACTGTGTGCACGGTGTAAAAAACGAAACAAAAACACCATAGAGTTTCATTCTAAAAAACAGATGAGTGCTTCTTCCCAGTACAGTTTCTCAAACCTGTTATTTTCGTCCGACCTCCCCCGTCAAACCTGTTATTTTCGTCCCTCCTCCAACCTGTTATTATCGTCCACCCCATACCTGATATTGTCGTCCACCCTCTCCTCTCATGCAAGGGAGATATTAAACAGCGCATTGCTTCAAAATCACTGGACCAATTTAAACCACGTTTTAGCAAAGTATTCGATAAGTCTTAAAGTTTGATGGCATTTACTATAAAAATCAAATGAGTACAACATTAAAACTATTAGGTCGATTTTAACCATGTTTTCAGTATGACTTTAATTTTTTATTGATGATATCCACCCCTTTCAAACCTATTATTGTCGTGCATCCCCCCTCAACGAAACGTGATCAATGCTATTATAGAGGGATATGTAAGCTAGAAACTTCAACAGCGCATTACTTCAAAACTACTGGATCCGATTTTAACCATGTTTTCAGAAAATATTCAGTAAGACTTTTTTTGATGCCGTTACTGATGACGTCATTGATAACGTCATTTAATAAAAAGTTTCAAACGAGCATAACTTTAAAACTATTCGGTCGATTTTAACCATTTTTTCAACAAAGTATTTAGTAAGACTTAAATTTTTAATTGATGGCGCCATTGATAACGTCATGTAAAACAGTTCTAACAAGCACAACTATAGAACTATTAAGTTGATTTTAACCAGTTTTTTACCAAACTGTTCAGCAGGACTTTGTCTTTAATGGAGGGGTACACATAAAAAAGCAAGACATATATTGAATAGTTTTATTAATGCACTTTGAAGACAGCGCTTAAATCAATACCAATATTACAACATTTGTTGATTTACAAAGGCTTTATTATAACGTTTAGTCAAATAAGTCTATTATTCTTCATCTGTTTCACTCTTTTCCATCTCACTGTCCTCTCCACATCACTTTCTTCATCGCTGCTTTCGTCATTCTGCACCTCGTCTAGAAGTTCTTCAAACAGTGCATAGTTTTTTTCTCCACCTTTAGTGCCTTTGAATACTCGTGATATTTTTCATCAACAGAGTAATTAAAGTCTTCTAAAATGTTTTGATAATGTTCACTTTCTTCTAGATGTTAGGTATATTTGAAAAGTCTCATAAACAGTTGTTTTAGTCGACGCTTATAAATGGTCATCACTTGCACTTTCACGCGCATCTTCAAGCCCTTGTTCTTCATATTCTGAAACCTTTTCTTGAAATTTGTCATCATGGTCGTCATATACTTCTTGGACCATATCATACAAAACAGAGTCTGTTTCTGACTCGTTTCAGAACTGCTGTCACCGTCACCACACTGTTTCATATGTTTAAACAAATTTAAGCTTCTTGGTTGTTGTATAACTCACCACATTCTATACAAGCATGCGCATTATTTTCAACCATGTTAACGCTTTGATTTTCAATAGAAGACTCATCTAAAGTTTCCGTGATAAGCGTTTTTACAAGATTTTCTATTTCTACCTCCCATTCTCCTTCTTTACACGCTCGCCTCCATTCACTTCTGAAGTGTGTACACGCATTAAGTGTCTTTTAAGACTTTGTGGCCAATATTAAGATTTCGAACAAATGTTGCATTGATACATTCTTTTGGCTCCACATCCAGTTCTCAAGTGATAAAAAGTCTTTAAATGTAAATATATATATACATATATGACAACAACAATGATAACAACAACAATGGCAACAACAACGGCAACAACAATGGAAACAATAACGGCAACAACAACAATGCCAACAAAAACAATGACAACAACAACAACAACAACGGCACCAACAACAATGGCAACATCAATGACGTCATTGGTGACGTCATCAATAAAAATTTCAAGTCTTACTGAATCCTTTGCTGAAACATGATTAAAATTGGCTTAATAGTTTTAAAATTATGCTCGCTTGAAATGTTTAGTAAATGACGTCATCATTAACGTCATGACTCTTATTACGAAATGCTATGAGGTTTTTAGAGCGAGCGGACTTTGCAAACAACGACATACACAGGTGCATTCTGACTCTGAGTTTTTCTATCATTTATGCCAACTGTATCCAGAACACACATGTATGTTCTAGATACGTTATATACAAAGGGGAGGGCACATGATGACGTCACTTCATGAAGTCACTTCCGGTCATCGATAATACCAGTATTTTTCTATCATTTATACCAACCCTACCCAGAACAGACTGTCTGTTCTGGACACATTATACAGAACAGACCAACAGAACGAATCAAACTGAAACATTTTACAGAATCTTACGTATTCAATAAACCAGGGCACTGAAAATCCCCAGGTGTAAAAAGCTTAGGTGAAGTCCAACAACGCAAAGTGCAATACTAAAAGAGGGACTTTTAGTTCCAGTTTTAGATAGAGTGCTCATTATTACTTCACAAGAAATTTTGTTTTGCTTCTAAGTATATATAAACGCTAAATTGGGTATTAAGGAATAAAAGGTATAACGAAGTTTAAGCACTCCAATTTATGCCAGTATACCCATGTTTTAGAGAGTGGGTGTAGAAAATGTGGTTGTTTAATCCAGTCTACTGGCAATTCCTACGTGGGTCTGATGGTGGTTGAAAATGTTAAGATTAAAATAAATAAACAAAATCTAGAATAATCCAAAAAATGCAGTGAGACGGAGAATAAACTGCAGGATTTAAAAGCTAAGATTGAAACGGGCTTCTGTTGTCCATTTGTTTAAACTCAACTTTTCAAGTTTAATTACAGGTGAAACCTGGTAAGGTTTGCCAGTGGGCGTTTGGTTTCGTCGATCCACTAAATTTAGTTGCTACCAGCTCAGGGATGGCACCTTGGCTAACAGTGCCTGCTGTTTGAAATGTAAATAAAGCGCGGGCCGCTTTGGAAATTATTTAAATTCTCTAAATTTTTTCTTGAGGAAATTTACGGGGGCAACCGACGGTTGCTATCAAGGCCCTTTGTCATGAGTAACTCTCTTTTCATAGCAGCGAGGACATTGGCGAGGGAAAAGACTTCAGGGTAGATCGTATTGATGCTATTGCTTTCTGTTGTCAGATAATTTTTGTTTCTTGTTTTATGTATTATCTATATCATTTATTCATTATCAAAATCATTATTTTGATCAGCTTAATAATCTGAAAGACACGACAATAAAGTTATGCTTGCCCCCATTAAAACCAGAATGTGCTATGTTTATGTCATCCTGATATTTTTAGCAATTGCAATCATGAGTCCGTTTGGTCAGACAGGGTTTTGTACATTGGAATACAGGGTTATAGATTGGAAGATATACGACGAAGATCCAATGTTTAAAATTTAAAAGACAAAAACAATCGCACTTTGAGAGATATGTCAAATGGTTGCAAATGAAGCTGAGTTGCACTAAATGTGTTTGTAATTGTTTAGAAAAAAACTGGCTCAATGGATTACCGGTTTTACCCGTGGCTGCGGTCTGAAATATACAGGAGCGGTATTGGTCAGCCGAGGGGGGGGGGGGGGGGGGAGAGGTGAGCGGTGCGGGAGCATAGACAGGCTTCGCAACTGGCTCTTGGATAAATAAAAACAGATGTTGTTTGGCTGAGAGTTGAGTATTTTTTTTTTTTTTTTTGGTTTTCTGTGGTCTGTTTGGCAATACAAAACAGCAGGCTCCATCATCCATTGTGCTCCACTGTGCATGGGTGTGAAACACGGAACTTAAAGAACTTCAGGGACTTTCAAAGAAGTGTTTATAAACTTTGAATTATGTGAGAAGAGAATGTCAGTGTGCTTAGTTCCGGCTTAAACGCCCAGGAGGTTTCCGGTACGGTCTATTTTAAGAAAAGCAAATACTCGCAATTAAATTACAGTTCTAGGCAAAACAATGTTAAAGCAATGTTTAATTTGACCTCTTTGGGATACTCAGTCTCGCTCCCGTGCCCTTGTTTCCCTGACCTCGCACAAAAAAAATCACATTGTTGTTCCTGCTATTTTTTTGTTTTGTTATGGTTGAGAAAAGACAAATATTTCTTACTTTTTTGAAGGTGTAGATTATTGTATCAGGTATTTCCTGTTATTTGAATGAATTAGCGACAATGCGTATGCCCATGGCAGGAAGTGATGCTAAATATCGCCCTAATCCTATGTACATACTTTATCCACATGTCTGATTGTGGAAGGCTTGTGTGTAACCAGTCATTTCTGCTGCTATCATAGTCATAAACTTTGTTTGACTAACCAGTTATGTGTTACATCGTCCTTTTTGCATGGTACAAGGCACAATTTATTTTTTTTTTCTTTTCTAAATTATCACGTTTTTCTGGTGGACAAAAAGACAAGTAAATTTCGATGCCAAATCAGTTTTGAAAAGGGACTAGGGGAGCGAAAAAGATTTAAACAACTTCCTTTCGCAATCCTGTCAATCCGCAATAGGACACCCACCCCTCCCGATGCCCCGCCCCCTTCACCTATCGTCCTGAGCTGGCCGGAAAGTGACGTCATCACATCACGTATTTATACAAACGCAAGCTATTTCACTGTTTCGACTGAAACTGATTTAATTTAAAGTGGTCAGTCTAAACAAGTGTTATCTTTTTAAAACAACAGCAAATATTGCAATTTTTATAGCAACCTATAGCTATTCTTAAAAACCCAAAAAAAAATGAAGTTTTCTTTCCATTCTTACGCAAGATAAGATATCTTTCCGATTACTTTTTGGAAATTTTTTGAAACGCAATACAAAAATCCTTGAAACGATTTTAGACGATGTGGGTAGAATAAACAAAGAAAATTGGTTTGAGGATAAATAAACAGAAAGAAAATGTATAGACAGGTTTACAAAACACCCGGGTGTTGTTAAAGAAAAGTTTGAAGACAGAGCCTGATTTTGCACACTAAATAGCGTGGTACTTACTTCTTCTTCCCGCATAGAACACAACGGCTGACCCAATTAGTTCCTCGAGGAGTAATTTCAAACTATGCAACTGAAAACACAACATCATCAGTTGTATAACTTCTTATTCCCCGACCGGGTCACCGAAATCGCACTAAAATCGGATGCAAAAATTACGAGTAAAAATCCATGTAATAATAATAATAATAATAATAATAATAATAGATAGATAGATAGATAGATAGATAGATAGATAGATAGATAGATAGATAGATAGATAGATAGATAGATAGATAGATAGATAATAAAAAAACAATTCTTATGATAATTGCAACTATTTAAGAAATGTAAAAAATTTTATAAGTTGTTCAATGACTTAAGCAATGTCAATTACACTTAATCGGTTAAGAAAATGATATCTATGTGCATTTATTATACATCGCCGTCCCAAAAGAACTGTAATTTATTCAAAGAAAGTGGGTGCATTGTGAGAAAGATGACGGATGTACCCGGATGCGGGAGATATGTAAGACAATGACCAAAAGAAGTGTTCAATAAATATACAACTGAAACAAAATCAATTATATGTGTTGTTACAAGCACTCTTCTACTCCTGTTTTGTTCTTATTTAAATGTTGTCAGTGATAACCAGTTTAGCCACTCAGCAAGGTACCGTCCTGGAGTTCCCTGGGTAGCGACCATGGCAGTCCTCGGTGCCGGCTGGAGTACCGGGATAAGCGACCATGGCAGCCCTTGGTACCATCCTGGAGTTCCCTGGGTAGCGACCATGGCAGCCCTCGGTGCCGGCTGGAGTACCCGGGATAAGCGACCATGGCAGCTCTCGGTGCCAGCTGGAGTACCCGGAATAAGCGACCATGGCAGCCCTCGGTACCATCTTGGGGTTCCCAGAGTAACGACCATGGCAGCCTTCGGTACCGTACAGCTCTCGGTGCCGTCCTGGAGTTCTCGGGGTAACGACCATGGCAGCCCTTGGTGCCGTCAGGAGTACCCGAGGTAAGGGACCATGGCAGCCCTCGTTAAAATCCTGGAGTTTCCGGGGTAGCGACCATTGCAATCCTTGGTACCATCCTTGAATTCCCATTGTAGCAATAATGGCAGCCTTCGGTACCATCTGCCATACTCAAGTTCTCGGGGTAGCGACAATGGCAGCCCTCAGTGCCGTCCTGGAGCACTCCCGGTGGCGAACACGGCAGCCGTCGGTGCCATCACGGAGTTCCCGTGGTATCGGCCGTGGCACCCCCTCGGTGCCATCCCGCCGTAGTGACCACGACAGGTAGCCTTCGTGGTTGTCCTGGAGTTCCCGGGGTAGCGACTATGGCAGACCTCGTTTCCGTCCAGGGGTAGCGACCATGGCAACCATCGGTGCTGTCCTGGAGTTCCCGGGGTAGCGACCATGACAGCCCTTCTTCTCATTCGGTCCTGGGCAGCTCTTTTACTCCAGCAGAATGCCATCTCCGTCCAGTGATAAAGGCTCAGTGTTGGAATAATTGATGCGCTTCCTTACTTGGATCCCGCCATCCCGACTAGACTGTTACTAAGCCGACATTATCTGGACACTCCTACCAAAACACGTGCTGGTAAACAAGGTGCCGATGTTGTATTGTGATCCGCTTGCTTCTGTCAGTGCGAACACGTAGGCATTCGAAGACATGATAAAGTGCCCTCACTACTCGCACTTACAGTGTCACCGAAATAGCGTTTTGTGTCTACAGTAAATTAATGTCACGGATACAAGTTTCTAGACACTTATTTTTTTATTAGTCTGTCTGCATTTTTTGTATTTTTGGAGGTAACAGTACATTGCGTAAATCACGTTAAAAACATCATTCACAATTGAAATATTTATCTTTAAGGGTGTGAAATCTCGAATTATCTACTCTTGTTGTTGCTTTTTTATATATAATTAGGTATTAAAGTTAGAGATTTAATTTAATTAACTTTTATCACTTTCTCAATCGCATTCGGTGTGTTAACGAAAGATTTTAAAATTAATAATCACCCTTTCTCGAAACGATAATTTATTGACACTTTTTGTCTTGTCAAACAAATGGTTGCTTATGAGCAAAAGCAGCAGGATTTAGGGTTTTTTCTTTTCTTTCCTTCTTTTTGTTCTTTTATATCTTTTTTTTTTTTTTTTTTTGCAGCATTTTCACAACTCCTTGATTCTAGAAAATCTATGGCATTCTAGCGAATGGTGTGATTTCTTTGTGAAAATTAATGATGTCCTCTTGCATTTTATTCACAAAAGATCAGGTGCACAAAGTTCATCCGCGCAAAGGTGAGCCACACAGTGGTCCGTTCGCATAGCAGCTCAATTACGCAACCAGGTCTCGGGTCAGCTTAGAAGGGTTCAAACTTCAACTTTCGAAAGTTGTTTCTGAACAGGTAACGGAGAGCTTTCGATCAATCGAGAGTCTATAATTAAGTTCTAAGCACATGCAATTTCCGAGAAAATAATTTAAAGAGAAGGAACTCGAAAGCCAAGGTCACTGTCAAAAGAAATAAGGTATAAGAATTCAACCGCAGGGTATAATTTCATAGAACCAAATAGACGAAAGAATTTACTGGATGTTCCAGAACTTTAGTTTAAAAATGCCAGACACATTAAAACGTTAAAACTGAATAAGACAGACACACAAGCTGCCAAAATAAGCGTGCTAAAATTGGATTGCCTTGCGCTTAAAACTGCACTGTGATTTACAACTTTCAAAATTAAATTGGACCAGCAAAGGCCATTAATGAATTCCAAAGCTGAGCAAATGATACTCAGCCGGACATACAGCCTACAGCCATGCCCCGCGTCTCCAGATCTCAGCCGGACATACAGTCATACAGCCATACCCCGCGTCTCCAGATCTCAGCCGGACATACAGTCATGCCCCGCGTCTCCAGATCCCAGCCAACATTCAGTCATATAACCATGCCCCGCGTCTCCAGATCTCAGCCAACATATAGTCATACAGCCAGGCCTAGCGTCTCCAGATCTCAGTCGAACATAGTCATACAACCATGCCCCGAGTCTCCAGATCTCAGTCGAACATAGTCATACAACCATGCCCCGAGTCTCCAGATCTCAGCCAACATTTAGTCATAAAACCATGCCCCGCGTCTCCAGATCTCAGCCGGACATACAGTCATACAGCCATGCCCCGCGTCTCCAGATCTCAGCCGGATATACAGTCAGACAGCCCTGCCCCGTGTCTCCAGATCTCACCCAACATTCAGTCATACAACCATGCCCGCGTCTCCAGATCTCAGCCGGACATACAGTCATACAACCATGCCCGCGTCTCCAGATCTCAGCCGGACATACAGTCATACAGCCATGCCCCGCGTCTCCAGATCTCAGCCGGACATACAGTCATACAGCCATGCCCCGCGTCTCCAGATCTCAGCCGGACATAGTCATACAGCCATGCCCCGCGTCTCCAGATCTCAGCCGGACATACAGTCATACAACCATGCCCCGTGTCTGCAGATCTCAGCCTTACATACAGTCCTGCAACCATGCCCCGCGTCTCCAGATCTCAGCCGGATATACAGTCAGACAGCCCTGTCCCGTGTCTCCAGATCTCACCCAACATTCAGTCGTACAACCATGCCCCGCGTCTCCAGATCTCAGCCGGATATACAGTCATACAACCATGCCCCGTGTCTGCAGATCTCAGCCTTACATACAGTCCTGCAGCCATGCCCCGCGTCTTCAGATCTCAGCCGGATATACAGTCATACAGCCCTGCCCCGTGTCTCCAGATCTCACCCAACATTCAGTCGTACAACCATGCCCCGCGTCTCCAGATCTCAGCCGGACATAGTCATACAGCCATGCCCCGCGTCTGCAGATCTCAGCCTTACATACAGTCCTGCAACCATGCCCCGCGTCTCCAGATCTCGCCCTATATATAGAAATCAGCCTCTGAAGTCCAGAAGTGTCCCCACAGATATAGCATTTGTCAGCAATCCCCCCTCCCCCTTCCCCTCCTCCCCCCACCTCCAACATCCAACCCATCCACCGACAGGCCTGTAACAATTGCTAATCTGCTTTCCAAGGATGCAATATGCTGTTGGCCTTCCGGAAACATCCGAAACCTGGCGACTTCCGAAAACAATTCCTCGACTAATCAATTTGCAGCTGCAAGAAAAGATACATTTGAATGGTTCGAATCTTTGAGAGAGACTAATAGCAAGATAAGTACGCAATGAGACTTACCCCTACCCTGGCACGCTCGGGCCACCAACGCCTGTAATCACGTGCCCCCTCCATCACCCTCACCCCTCAAGGCTGCACCAAATTATGCACGACAGACATTCTCACTGGCCCTAATAGAACGTAAAGTAAATAGAAAGAGATGGATCCAGACAGGACTACTTTAACCAAGTATCCACCTCAAACTTAACCTTATGAGTTATTAGTAAATAAACTGAGGCAAAGATTGACAGTACATTAAGTGACTTGTTTTTCTTGGTTACGCGTGTTTTAAACCTTATCTCATCCCTTTGTGTTAGCGATAACAAGAGAAAAGATTTGTTGCCGACGAAAAAAAAACGACACGTAACTTTTTTCGGTGTCTGGGACTTTTGGCGGTGGGACCTTTGTTTTTTTTTGCAAGCGGAAGCTCTGAAGTTGCACTATGGTATTCGATGCCAGTGTTCTAGCTTGTGTCACAGCCATGTTACTGCCTGATATACAGGTTTCAATACATCGCCATGTGATGAAACACGTGACTAACATGCTTATCACGTGACCAGTATGGCGGGCGAAGAGTGTTCATGCAATACAGGAATAGTTCATTAATATATTTTTTATTGCTTGAAGTGGTACGAACACGGAAATTGTGGGCAGTGGAACTGCAACTACGCCCCCTGCTATACAGGGCATACAGGGGAAACTCAGTTACAGAGCCAACCCGCAAATAGAACCACTTACCAAAATACCCGTTCTCTGCGCCCTTCATCATGGAAAACCTGCACAAAGAATCACTCCGGAAATAGGGCCACCCAACAAAACGGACCACCCCACAAATCGGGCCACCCTGCAAATAGGACCACCCTACAAATCGGACCACCCCACAAATCGGACCACTCAACATATTGGACCACCCCACAAATCGGACCACCCAACAAATCGGACCACCCCACAAATCGGGGCACCCTGCAAATCGGACCACCCCACAAATCGGACCACCCCACAAATCGGACCACCCCACAAATCGGACCACCCCCCAAATCGGACCACCAACATATTGGACCACCCAACAAATCGGACCACCCACAAATCGGGGCACCCTGCAAATCGGACCACCCCACAAATCGGACCACCCCACAAATCGGATCACCCCACAAATCGGGTCACCCCACAAATCGGACCACCCTGCAAATCGGACCACCCAACAAATCGGACCACCCAACAAATAGGACCACATCAGCTGAGTCCCACTGGGAGTCCTGTTAAGGCAGACATGGTGTTTAATTTAAGCACTCCAGAGCGGCCACTGAACTCCATAATGTTATCTATGACGTCATCGAGTTATGTGCACTGCAACAAGTGCATATTTCTCTGCACCACCCATTCTTTGTGCTCTTTTTTACGTGCAAAGATAAATGACAGGATGGAAATTACTTACAAGATGTAGTGTGTAATTTGCTAGGTATGTCTGAAGCATGTCGTATGCTAATTCCTCGCTTCGGAGCTACCCATGGAGTGGGTACACCAGTTTGGGGTATGGGGTGGGGTTGCTCTTACACAAAGACTTGACTTATAATCAAGGGATGATGTCACAAATTTTGCGTACAGGAAAAGGTGAAAATTTCGATTTTACGGTTTACGTACTTTGTGAATGTTTCCTTTCTGTCCTGTGTAAAGCAGATGAATTCCTTATTTTCACCACCTCCACTAGATGAAGCCCTGTTATGAAGCACTGATTAGGAAATGTTATAAGATTGGACACTAGTGTGGCCAAATGGTATAAGACTGGACGATAGTGTGACCACTAATAAGCTTTGTGCAGGATTCCGAGTATCTTTGCCTCCAACGTTCCGTGTACTTGTAACTCAGAATCATAACAACTGTTATTTTATTTTCCAAAAATACAACCACCCATTTAGTTGTTTTTGGTACTGTAAAGGCTCACCTGTTTCTCCCCCAACTTCTGCCGTTTCTTGAAGCAGATGTCGAGAAACGCACGTGTAAAATTTCTGCCTTTTCTCTTCTTATAGACCAACATAAAAGGTTCATTTCGGTCAATCGATTTAGTTTGTCTTTTTTCAATATTCAGGCCAGAAGCAAAAATAGTCTTGTTTCTTAATCAATTTAGACCCGGCCGGCGATTTTTTACTCAAAAAAAGGACTCAACCGGGGTCGAACTTTTTCTATTTTTGAAAATTTAGCTGACCCGATGTTTGCCAAAATTTATGCTTCGCCTCCCCTCCCCCCTCTCGCAACAAAATATCGTTAATTCTCTTTTATAGGGTTTGGTTGTTGCTTCCTTCAACAATCGGCACATTAATTTCTGATGCCATTTTTCACTTTCAAATGTGATTTTTCTCAATTCTTTCCTTTTTGGAATAAAAAAACCCCTAAATATTAGAAGAGATCTATGGAATGCCGTTTTCACATTTATTAGCGAATTATTGATATCAAGAATGAATTTTTGATCTCAAAAATTGATTTTTTGATATCAAGAATTAATTTTTGATCTCAATAAATCCATATTTTGATATCAAGAATTCATTTTTGCTATCTGTAATTGTATTCTTGATATCTCTAAATGTATTCTTGATCTCAAAAAATAATTTTTGATATCAATAAATATTTAGAGATATCAAGAAATATTTATTGATATCAAAAATGATTTAATGATATCTAAAATTGATTTTTTGAGATCAAAAATTCAATTCTTGATAGCAAAAATGAAATATTTGAGAGCAAAATATTAATTTTGAGCTCACTAATTGATGTTCTCTATATTGATAACAAGAATTTATTTCAGATATCATTATTTCAGACTGATACATCTTTAATTTGAATTTTGAAATCTGCAAACGATTTTTTGATCTCAAAAAACTGATTCTTGGTATCAAAATATCAGTCTATTTTTTAAATAAAAAATTCAGAAACGCATATCTGTAAATATATAATGGATGTCCTTGTATACAGAATCTTTATTTTAATTTTTTACTGTACAAAAAAGAAGCAATTCTTGAGATCAAAAATTATGCTGTTATTATTGATCTCAATAATTCAAATTTTCATCTCCAAAATTTAATTGACGATTCGTTATATTTTATGTGAATGTGTGTCTCCCGTAAGATTTTTTAGGTTTGTAAAATTGATTTTTTGATCTCAAAAATAATTTTTTGCCATCTAAAATTCAATTATTGATAGCAAAATATAAATTAATGAGATCTAAATTGATTTATTGATATCTCTAAACATATTTTGATATCAAAAATAAGCATTAAATGTTAAAATGGCATTCCATAGAGATCAACATATTTTATGCATAAACATTTTTATAATCACTGGGATCTTCAAATTCTCGTGTTGACATTATGAAGCAGTTTCTAAAATAAAGAATTCAGCTGAAGAATATCAGAAATAATAGTGATATATTCCATTAAATATTAATAAATACAATCGATATTGAAGGTTTGCTTATGTGTTATGTATTAAATTTATTCAGTGTTGGAATACTGATATCAGAAATTGGATTATAATATTAAAAAGGACATAAATTCAACTTCAGTTCCTGACGTCAAGAATTCAATAATCGATCTCGATAATAATGTATTGGCAATCAGAGTTTCTTCACCGACATTGATTCCAGTAACAAAGTAATGCAGTCACGAATGACTGACATTGCGCATTTCATTTCCGATATCAATAATTTATTTTTTGAAGTCGAGTATTAAATTGTAATGAATGTTTAACACACGCATTTTTATACGTAACGCTTTGGGCTTATCTTGCACAACAAAAGGGTGGCAACTGCTCGTTATTTATGCATTAAATGCTCTTACCAGTACCCCTCTGAATGTTTGTTTAGAATTGGATTCAAGTTTTAATATTCTGCAAGCCTTTGACTTGAGAAAGGTGTATGTTTAGCTTTAGTCCTTAAAAAGTATTTAAACGAAAAAACATTGTTATTGGAAAGTGAATACCAACCACCGCGTGAATAAAACAAGTGGAAGTGGGCTGCAAGATGATGCATCGCTCAACAACGACAGAATGTTTAAAAGACTAAAATACAGTGCTTGTAACTATGCACTGTGCACAGTCACAGACCCTAAAAGGGCAAAATGAATTAAGTGGGTTGCCATGGCAAGTTGTGACAAGGCGGGGACAAAACAGAAAAAAAAGTTGTGACAAGGCAGAGATTCTAATATTTTAATTGTCTATTGAATCATGACAGACAAGGCTGGACGACAGTGGCTGTGAGAGCGAAAGACAATTAAGCCATCAAAATAAGACTAATTAAAGCATCGCAATAGCGATCTAAGAACACGTTGCTGCTCAAAATATTCGTTTTTCTTTTTTTTTTTTTTTTGCATGAAAACAGATACATCGTCTTTGGCGATAAGATAAACACTAATGTCCTTTTCAAAATAAAACTAAAGAAGAAAAATTTACACGGACCAAAAAAAAATTAAATGGATATTTTGAAGAGATGATCAAGCTTTCTACTTCATTTCTGTGGGACTCGCCCTTATAAAGAAAAACTAAACTGCTAAGAAGATTGTTCGAAGCATTTAGCTGAAATGCTGGCCAGATAGAACAAAAAGAACAACAGTTAAGCATCCCTCTTAAATCCCAATTTTAATTTGCACGTTGCGTGAGATCAGCATGCATTCTTCCAAGTCCAATAACAGCCACTAGAACTTTTCACAAACCTGCTTCGTAGAAATTCCAGAAATCCCGATCCCTGAGTACTTAAGGCTATGCTGCCAAAGCACAGCATTGCAACAAAAAATATGCACAATTTTAGTTAAATTGCAGTACCTAAGCTGAAAAGACCAGGCATTTTGCACTGTGTAGCAAATGAACGTGCTTTGTTTTCATGTGAGAAAGAAAATAATGGTAGTGGGAAAAGCGAATTTCTTAGATTGTGGGGGTACATCGTGAGAATAAAATGTCTTACAAAACGCCCACGCATTTCTTAGATTGTGGGGAGATCATACCGTGAGAATAGAATGTCTCACAAACCACCCACGAATTTCTTAAATTGTGGGTAGTGAGATCATATCGTGAGACTAGAGCGTCTTACAAAACGCCCACGCATTTCTTAGATTGTGGGGAGGGAGATTCAATCATGAGAATAAAGTCTTACAAAACAACTGGGGAATTTCTTAGATTGTGGGGAGGGACATGGCATCGTGAGATTAGAATGTCTTACAAAACGCCCACGCATTTCTTAGATTGTGGGAAGGGAGATCACATCGTGAGATAGAATGTCTTACAAAACGTCCAGTTCAGCTCCATTCTATGGCGTCACAAATCTAAAACGATATATCGGCAGGAAATTGTATCTTTATTCTGTAAAACACATTTTGTTATTCATGCTATAAAATATGCAGAGAAATACAAACATCATTTGTGTTACAACGTCCAGAATCGGTTGATATGCGTAACTCTGGTAGTACTGTCAGAGGATCCCGCTAAATCTGAAGCTTATACAGATCAGAATTATTCTTTTTGATTCACAGTCAGGCAATTACGGTCAGAATCTGAGATACAATGATAAAATCAAACGAGCTGTCATCCTGATCCGACAAACTTTCTGCACCCTGTAGCACTGTGGACCTGATCCGACAAACTGTCTGCACCCTGTAGCACTGTGGGCCTGATCCGACAAACTTTCCCCACCCTGTAGCACTGTGGGCCTGATCCGATACACATCCCGCACCCTGTAACACTGTGGGCCTGATCCGACAAACTTCTCGCACCCTGTAACACTGTGGGCCTGATCCGACAAACTTCCCGCCCCTGTAGCACTGCGGGTCTGATCCGACAAACTTCCTGCACCCTGTAGCACTGTGGGCCTGATTCGATAAATTTCCTGCACCCTGTTGCACTGACAGCACCTGAAAGGCGAATGCGAACAGTAGGCAAGAATGGAGGAGGGCTGTTTCGTCTTTTCAAGCGAGACTGCCGGCTTTGTCGTGTCTCAGTTACGTCGTTACGGTGGTATTAAGGGAAACATGTGATCTCCCGCCGGGTGATTTGCCAGTGGTCTTTTGCGGGTGGGTGAATTGCCGGTGGAGGTAATTCGCCGTTATATGAAATGCCGATCTAGGGTATTTGCCGGTAGGTGAATTACCGATGCAATTGTGAAAAATTGTGGTAAACAAATTTCACTAAATATCTATTTTATTTGTACAATATTTCACAATCTATATATTTCACGACTAACTCTTTCAACGGTCCACTAAATAAATATTACTTAACAACTAAATTGCAATCATAGATGAATGAAACTCTTTGACCAGTTACATTATAGCTTTATAACAACTAAATTGCAATCACACATGAATGAAGCTCTCTGACCAGTTACATTATAAACAGTCTCTTAAAATATCTAATTGTAATCTAAATCTAATCTTATTTAACGATAAAGCGCTATTGAACTTTTGTCTCCCCTATGGTTGCACAGTATTGTCTCCACATGCAGATGTTGTATGCAAGTAATTCAAAACATGTCAATTTTCATAATCGGCAACACAGTGGTCATTCGCTGATTAATTTCTCGTTATTGGCGGCGCGGTTCGGCGGCTACCTGTCCACCAAAAACCTGTGCGATAACTACGTCGCTTAGCGAGTGTTCTTTCTTCGGAGAAGATGGGCTTTCCGCAATCGAAGTAATCGGGATAATCCGAAGTCCAGAGTAAGTCGACTTACTCTGGAATTAAGATTAGCGTGGAGCAGATGAGCTTTCGATAATCGATAATCGAGGCAATCCAAAATCTGTTATTTATTTTACATAATAACTACAAACGCAACAACAAAATGCAATTAATTATTTTTAGTTTTCTTTATTCAATTCTTTGATGCGGAGGTTGCTTGTTTGGAACAGATAATAAACTATTTTTTTTAAATATTGTTTTTTTACAATTTCACCGGCAATTCACCTGCCGGCAATACCCCAGACCGGCAACTCATCTATAGGCAATTCACACACCGGCAACTCACCACTAACGGCAAATCACACACCGACAAATCACCCACAGGGTGATCGTCTAGATCCGGTATGAAGTACACACTTTCAGCAGCATATAGCGTGGCCTTTACGAGCAGGGAATATTGTTGTACATCTCAATTCATCACAGGCAGTGCAAAAATATAACTGTACGCACACTGGCAAACATGACATAAAAAGAAGCAAGTGCGACTCTTCCTTAGCTGATGCCTGTCTTATGAATCTGGAGAGGAGAACGAACTATGTGATATAAGTTACGACCCTTTTTTACAAGCAGTCTTACATACATTTAGAAGTAATTTATGTGTATGATTGCTCATAACTATCTAAAACTTGGTCAGATCGATTAATGGGTCGCTACGAATGGTCTTGGATTGTGCACCCTCTCATGTTAAAGTAGAAAGATGCGATGGTATGGCCGCGTTATTGTCGTGGCCCACGCACTGCCGCGATATTGTGGTCGATCTGTTGAAATCCTGTCTTAACTTTTCTCTTTTTTTTCAAACACAGCATTCACACAATGCATCTTTTGCGAAAAATGTAATTTACACTTCCTTATTCATTTCGAAAAATTGCTAAAATGTTGCTGAAATGAAGGGAAACTGGTGTGACAATGCTTGCGTGTTTCGATGTACTATATCTAACCTTTTAGGTTAGAAAGAGCCACTATTAGTTTCTTAGAACTACTACCATGTGGTCTGGCCAAGTATTAGTTGTGGTTTCACTTATTGTATAGATGGAAAGACCTGTTACACGGCTAGAATTAGTTAAAATGTTTTATGGAACACCCTGTTAGCGGCTCGAATCACTGCATAGATTCTTAGTGCTGCATTTCGTTTGGACTTTTCGACCCACCGCTTGTAGACCCTGCATAGATTCTTAGTCCTGCGTTTCGTTTGGACTTTTCGACCCACCGCTTGTAGACCCTGCATAGATTCTTAGTGCTGCGTTTCGTTTGGACTTTCCGACCCACCGCTTGTAGACCCTGCATAGATTCTTAGTCCTGCGTTTCGTTTGGACTTTCCGACCGACCGCTTGTAGACCCTGCACAGATTCTTAGTCCTGCGTTTCGTTTGGATTTTCCGACCCACCGCTTGTAGACCCTGCATAGATTCTTAGTCCTGCGTTTCGTTTGGACTTTCCGACCGCTTGTAGACCCTGCACAGATTCTTAGTCCTGCGTTTCGTTTGGATTTTCCGACCCACCGCTTGTAGACCCTGCATAGATTCTTAGTAATGCGTTTCCTTTGGACTCCCCGACCCACCGCTTGTAGACCCTGCATAGATTCTTAGTCCTGCTTTTCGTTTGGACTTTTCGACCCACCGCTTGTAGACCCTACATAGATTCTTAGTCCTGCGTTTCCTTTGGACTTTCCGACCCACCGCTTGTAGACCCTGCATAGAGTCTTAGTCCTGCGTTTCGTTTGGACTTTTCGACCCACCGCTTGTAGACCCTGCATAGATTCTTAGTCCTGCGTTTCGTTTGGACTTTCCGACCCACCGCTTGTAGACCCTACATAGATTCTTAGTCCTGCGTTTCGCTGGACTTTCCGACCCACCGCTTGTAGACCCTGCATAGATTCTTAGTCCTGCTTTTCGTTTGGACTTTTCGACCCACCGCTTGTAGACCCTACATAGATTCTTAGTCCTGCGTTTCGTTTGGACTTTCCGACCCACCGCTTGTAGACCCATATGTATCCGCCCCATCAGTGTGCTTAAAACTACTTTTGCCTTTCAGCACAAACAAAGTAATGATATGTTTGCTGATTTTTGGTAAATAGCGACTGATGTTATTACGTTAAAGATTTTCAAAGAGTCAACTAGTAGAAAGTGTGTTGGTGCATGATGCCAACACTTACCCAATCATTATGGAAGTTGTTTCTAAAAACAATAAAATTGTTTATGACTACTAGCATATGATCCATACCCTAAGGTTGTTCCTTACATCGTTTACAACCTCACAACTGCACAAAGTACATGATATTTAAGAGGGACACCGCTGTTTTGCAGATTTTTATTTATTTACGCACTTCAAGTTTGTTTCTGGCTGTATTCCACTGAAAGAAAATAATAGTCCCACATCACACACCGATAAGTTGTCCTTTTACAGACAAACAAGTAGAATCGCGCTAGCTGGCACAACATCCCTTTTATGTTCCGTTAACAGTCGTTTGAGTATTTAAATAACAAGAACTAACTCCTTTGAGGTCTGTCGTTTACATATGAATGACAAAATCTAACTTTAAAAAAGACAAACGAACAAACAAAACAGTGTACTCTCCTCCACAGAGACTTAACCTAGGCAAAATATAGTAGTAAGTCGCCGGCTTCTCGTAATTCCGCATTTGTTCCAAAACTTTTCGAGATGCAGACCATTTGTTTTGAAAAATTTTCCGCAAAATAACATTTTTATCTATCAATATTCTCTGAAATATATTTCGTGTCATGACGGGAGTCACGATAGTTTACTTGTCTCCTCTTGCGTTACAAATAGCATGCTTAAGAATCAAGCATATAAGATTCATTGCTTGATCTTTTACTCGAAAAATAAAGGAAAGTATGTCAATGTGTTATGTACAATTATCGGTCAAAGATAAAAACATAAATATGACTTGCATCCAAGTTTTAATAGTTCTATGCTCAATAAGTGAGTACACTAATGTATATTCTGTATCACTTCCACAATATTCAGGAAGGGGTATTTTCAGGAAGGTCTTATTTTCCGTCGGGAAGGTTTTACGTACAGGTTATGATGTTATGTACGATCATGAATTGAAACGATATCAATTTCGGTTCCGTGGTACATTTTCTTGCCAATATCATGGTGTTAAGTACTTGGCTATGTGAGGGAAATGTATCATTTTATCATCTGAGTAGCGGCTTCAAGCAAATAAAAATAAAAAGACGCGCAAAATCTTTAATTTTTGCTTTCATTATACTTAACTTTTTTGCCGTCTATAGCAGTAATCTGTAACTATAACTGGGAAAGGCTGGTTGGACTCTCATATCTATTGGACAAAGCTGGCCAGATACAGCTTTTCTACTTCTTGAATCACTCCACAATATTATATTTTATATTATTCACATTATATTTTGCATACACTGATGATAAAGAAATTGTCCTTCAGGTCGTGTGCAAAGATTCCTTTGTCCAACCAATTCCTTTGCCCAACCAAACCTTATAGAAGATGTCATACTGGCAATTAGATATAATTATTGGTACTTACATCTAAAAAGTAGCAGTAGACCACCCATTTTACTAAAGTATTTGTTGATCATGTCATTATGCCCCTTTTCTTCTAAAATCAGTTTCAACTAAGTTAACTTTAATGCTTTACACTGTGAGTTCACATCAACGGAATTGCTACCGCTCTCATCATACTTACCTATCATTACAGACTGTTTCACTTTAGGTAGCATATATCTCCAAGTGAATTTCGTAATTTCAGACTGAATTTTCAATAGCCTGTTTTATATGCTTTACATGCAGCATGATCATACAGTACACAAGATCATAGATAACAAAGCTTTTCGCGATCAGAACTCTAACGAAGAGTCCAAAGTGGGGCAATAAGTCTGTAGGGTGAAGAGTGCATGGGGCAAAGATTTCGTGGGACGAACAGTGTGGATCAAGAGGAGAAGTCCCTCGTAATACCTAGTAGAGTTTGAATCAAGGTGAAAAGCCCCTCGTAACAGCTGATTGAATGTGAACAATGTGAAAAGTCCCTCGAACAACTGGTAGAGTGTGAATTAATTAGAAAAAGTCCATCATAACACCTGTTGCAGTGTGGATTAAGGTAAAAAGTCCCTCGTGAAAACCTGTTGAAGTGTTAATCAATGGATAAAGTCCCTCGTGACAACTGGTGGAGTGTGAATCAATGAGAAAAGTAACTCATAACACCTGGTGGAGTGTGGCTCAAAGAAAAAAAACCCTCGAAATACCTGACAGATTTTGAGCCAAGGTGAAAAGACTATGAAAGACGTAAATTGAGTGGCCAAAAATGATTTGTTTGAGAAACAAAGCTCCAAAAAGAATAAATATCCGACCGATATTTACAGTGTTCACTCTACGGCTGAGTATCATAACAGTAAATAAGTGGTATGGACATGAAAATGCTTCGCCGAAGCGTGCGGTTTGGCATTTTTGGAAATAATTCGTAGTTTGAAAAATGTAATATGAATGTTTTGTTGGCCATTCTTCTGTCATAATAGAAGCCACGAAGACCACACTCAACATCTGTTAAACGGTTTCTTTATTTTCGGTTCTGGAGCATCCTGTCAAAAGGGGAGATTGTTCAAGGATTTAATCTAGTTCCTGGATTTCCCACTTAGCAAGAATATTAAATTATGTGTTTGAAAACTTGAAAAACAAAAAGGTTTTAGTATTCAAGAGGCAACTATATAACAACATATTGAAATTTGACAGCTTTTTGTATTTATCTACACGACATATTTGTCCTTTCGAAGTGTGACAGGGCTGGGCTGGTTACTTTATATCAGATCTGAGCATGTGTGGCATGCTTTTGAACGATCTGCACTATTGAATTTCCGTTGCGCAACACAAACAGGGACTCGTCACTCAGACTTCGTCAACGTCACGTCTCGTTATCTCTGTCACGTTAGTATGGATTTCCGTTACGCAACACAAACAGGAACTCGTTACACAGACTTTGTCAGTGTCACGTTTCCTTATCTCTATGACGTTTGTGCACCTGTGATGAAACTACAGGGAATTAGAGAACGTAAAGTTTACTGGTCATTTTGCAGGAGTGTAGCTGTTACTCGTTGGGCACTATAATACTCAGAAGACTAGACTCAGGGAAATGAAAAGGCATATGTGAAACATCGGAAACTCTTTTTATCCCCCAAAGTCGGTGCCAAATATATTCTTAATCTTTAAAAATGTTAGAAAAACTCTTAAGTTGCATTTTGTTGCAGAAGCATTGAATTTCAGCAAATGAGTAGATGAAAATCAACTACTCATTCCAGGGTAAAGATGTGGTTGTTTTACCTATTGCCCAGAAAAAGAAATTAAAAGAAAAAACTAAGACTTTTCTTCTCGCTATAATGACGCAGATTTTCTGGGTCCAAAGTGCTATATTCAACATTCTGCATCTTAAATAACATCGTCCAAATACGGGCCACCTATGAATGCAGCAGATAATTTTTGTTCTCATTATTTTTATTTAGTTACGCTCTGTAAACAATTGCCTTCTTTAAATAAAGCTCACTTCTATGTTTACGAGTTGCCTCTATTAAGAGACATAATTTGATTGCAATTTGCAGTTCACCAGTTTATTTTTTATCTTGTATACTGTTAAGTGATATCGTCTGTACAAACTCGTCTGTCGACCTCGAACCCACATTGTATAACAAAACTTCATGACTTTGCCGACTTTGCCGTAATTCTAATTACTTGGACTTAACCGTCACCTTAAAAGATCATTTTTCAACAGTGCATGTTATGATACACTAGCGGAATTGGGTCTAGTTTAGATCTTTTTTTATTGAAAACCTGATATAAGAAAAAATCGGTGTGGCGATGTCTTTTGTGATTTTTGTTAATTGATGTTAAAAATCATGATTGTTAACACATTTTAATTGGGAGTCTTTTTGTTACCGGTCCCACATGTGGTGTTTCTGATCTGTGTATGTATTTCTAGATCTGTCTTCATTTGACAAACATATATAGTTAAAATATTTTAAACGTGTAAAGGTTGGACGTTTAAATTGTGCTTCATTTCAGTTTCGGCACACTTTGGGATGAGTTGCCAAAAAAAAAAACCGAGAACCTATTTCTCAAGGGCGAAATATTAAACATTTGGTAAAAAAAATGTATAATATTTTTAAAATAACTTTCTCATTTCGCGTAGAATTTTAAAAATTTTACAGCCTGATTTTCGTTTGCTTTTCATTTATAGACAAAACAGTTTTTTTAAATTCTGAAACCTTTTTAAGACGTTTTTGCCAGTTCGAAGCCCTTATAAGAAAAAAAACAAAGCTTTGCTGCTTACTCTGTGAAACGGCATTACCCCCCCCCCCCCCCCCCCCACCTCCGACCCTCACCATGACGAATAAATGACAAGCTGTAAAATGACAAATTTATGAAACGTGTTGACAAATTTTGTGGGCATCACAAATTTCATAAGCATGTTACAAACATCTCAATTTATTTCAAAATATGCAGAGAATATGATGTGTGCACTTACATTATGATTTATCCGTTAAACATATCTTTAAGACGTGAAACCTCTAGTAATATTCATTGAATGCAAAACAATCTCAAATAAGAATCTCCGCGTGTTTTCAGTTGTTTTGCATAGGGTGTGACGTCATGGTGACACAATACTTGACAGATCCGTGGCAAGTTTCTGACAAGTTAGCCACAAGAGTTTGTCATTGTGTGACGAGGCATTGGTCAGAAACTCGTCAAAACCCTGACGAGCTCAGACTTGTCAAACTGACAATCAGTTGACAAGTTCTTGACAAACCATTGACAACTGTGACGAGGCAAAATTATGTGCGCAGGGTCAGTACAGTCAGAGTCGCAGTAAAGACAAAATGACTTACCAGTAAAAATTTAAAAAAAAAACAGTGAAAAAAGATCCGAAACATTGGCCCCATACAACTTAAATATTCTCATTTTAGAAACGCCTTCTGCCGGTCAGCAGAAGTTGGATATTGTTGATTAAATGCATTTTCTCGTTTGGGGCGTGTGGGCGGTAGGCCCCTCAGTCAATTCAGGCCGGTAATGTGTATTGCTGGCATACATATCTATAAATATATTTGTTCATCTTCAATATTTCTCACAATAAAGTTAGCCCAAAATTTTACCACTTCTTTATATGTTTTGTTTTTAAACGAAAAATGATATTTATTATTTCTTCTGATGTCCAAGAAAAAGAAAGATTTTTGCGGTGTAATGTTCAAATCTTAATTCAGTACTTAAACCATTGGAACGCATAAAATGGACTCTGTTGTAAGTGCACATAATGGTTCAAATAGGGAAAGTGATCTAAAGATGGAGAGAAGGGAATTTGCGATAAGCAAAAGATGCAAGTACTCGATGTGTGGGTACAGGGAGATTCTAAATTGAAATGATAGCGATCGAGAAGGCATCTCGCGCTAAAACCCGCACGACAGTTATGTCAGTGTTTGAACCGGAGAATCCGCAGTACATGGGATTCAGGAATCAAGCAAAAGTCGTTCTTCTCAATGAAATTTGAAAACTTTGAGGAATCTGCAGAGATGTAATTGCATCCATATATCGGTCACTGCGGGGTGTACATTATACAGCTCGTGTAAACGGAGGCTAGTATTTGGACATACGCCACGCGGAGCAAAGAGTTTAGGAGAATGGTAGCTGAGATGTTAGATTTTGTTTTTGGTCCTATTTGCTCGTAATGGACTTATTTATGTCGAATTGAGGCCTCATTTTTTGCACATTAGCCTGCCAGTTTCTATATTTGTAGTTAAGGCAGTATAACTATCCCATTCATGTGGCATGCCTGGCATTCTTGGAATTCCTGAGGTAGAAACCTGCTCCTTCACAAATCAAACAGGGAAAAAGAAAGTACACACAACAATGCAAAACCAACATTGGTTTGGCCTTTGATCTGGTGCACACTCCCTTAAGTGAGCCTCTCTCCACACACACAGAGAGTCATGACGTCACTAAAAACGATGACGAAATGCACATACGATTAATGATGACAGGACAGCACCTATTGACCGATACGAGAGCTTTATCTTGGGTGACTCCAAGAAGAAACACGCAGCCCCAAGGCAACAAAGATAATGTGTAAAGGGTTGTGTACAGAACCAAATTAACCGAGTTTTATGTTAAGGGCGATTGATCATCTTACAACGACTATTTTTTGACACTTTATCACACCGTATTTTATTTTTGTAGTTTTCTAAATGCAATTAATAACGTTCAGACAAGTCCCCCTGGGGACAACTTGTAACAACGCGTTGCGTAGGCATTCACTGACGTCTCAAAATAGACCTAAAAACTTCGCAATAGGATATTTGCAATAAATTACCAGATAATATATGGTGCTAAGCATTTGATTTTGGGAGGGTGGCGGGAGGGCGGGCGGGAGGGCGGAGGTAATTTCCTGGCCATCGCTCGGACATATTTTTATTTGAAACACCGCCCACACCTGCTAGCTTGGGTGCTCGAAGCTCTCATATGCACTTCCTTCTTTCATTTTAACTCTATTTTTAAGTAAAATTTTAAAATACCCAGCACTTAAAGTTGTTTTTCAAAAACAAAAATTGTACTTGATCGCGACATATTTTCCTCGCAGCCAAGCCAAAAGATACTTTGTGACGTTCGGTACGAGATGACCAGTGGTCATTTTCAAGCTTATACTCAATCTAGTCTCGAAATAACGTTCATTTCATGGCAGTTCCAAAGGTTTGAAATCAAAGATTTGATTTGAATGGATATTCTGACAAAAAATACTGAAAATGATGAAGAAGCGAATATTAACAAATATCGCCTATTTTGTCTAAATAATGGATTTTTTGAAAGGATTGGATCACAAAAAATAATAAGTAATCTATTTTGGGCGTATAATTTTCAAAAACTTTGTTTCTGTTATTTTTTACTTTATTAAATTAATAATGTTTATAATTTATATTTTTTCCTAATCTGTAATCCGATCTCCGATGTCATGGGGAAGGGCAAGCTACGCAGATCTTTAATAAATATTTCTGTAGGCCTAAACTAATTAATTACTCGACTGCCCACACTGTTTAGAGGAGCAATTCGATCGCAGCACGCATACAGCGGTTGGTGAAAAGTCCCGGACACAGAACATCATTCACACGTTTTCTCACTCACATTCTTCACGCTTGTCCTAGCTAAAAAGATTCTTAAGTGACTCTAATGAAACAATAGATAATGAATAAAAGATGATAAGTTTATTCAATGATGCGATAATGATCTTTAAGACAGACCACTAAATATTCGCTGTTGAGAGAACATATAGGAGTACCCTTGTACTGTTTGTTTATAAACGTGTCATTGCTAGAGTGTCAGGTGACCTTTTTTGTCCTTTAAGTAACACCACAAAGCCACTTGTTTTCGGGCTGGTAAGGATATGGACAACCTATCTAAATATGGCCCGATGGTTATCTGTTGTTGACTAGTTGTTATAGATACGGAGGATAATATATACCAAATATAGCCCCGCTCCCCACCACCACTTTAAGCTGATATACACAGGATAAGGACTAGCAGTTTGGTTGTCGTTCCTGAGAGCTTTCATCTGGCGAAATCATGCACGGGCTTGCAATGTCTAACGGCATTGCCATTAATCAGAATCGGCTCCAGTATTTTGTTGGGGCAATTGTCCCTCAAACAGAAGCCACGATCCTTCATCAAAAGAACACCGAATCGTTGTTTCGGAAAATTTCAGTCGACCAAAACTTGGCCGAAAACCTAAATTTCGAAAGGATTCTCCCTTAAGGAATGATCTGCGCAACCCTTGTTCCCACAACCACCCCCCCCCCCGCTCCCTCATCCCCTGCTCCCTCCTCCAGTCCACTGAAAAGAGAAATTAAATGTTGCTGACAACGTCCTGTTGCATCAAGTTGTGCAACGGCGCACCCACAGGAATTTTCACGGTGATCAGTACGTACGTAGTAACGGTTACTAACACCTTTTCGTGCTGATACATGCAGCCAAACACCCTGTCGTCAAGTTTACCCTAATTTATCCTACGCAACCCCCTCTCAAGGGAAAAATCAGTATCAAGTTACAAAAAATCAGCCAGACTGGGGAAAAATTTGGGAGTAAACTACCTGGGATTGCTCTAGTTTGATGACGTCATTTCCTCCCGGGTTATATTGATTGTTCAGTCATTGTGTGTGTTTTTTTAAATGTCTCAAGAAAAAATCTCCTATGAAATTCAATACTTTCAATGAACATTGAAAGATTCATTTTAAAATGTCAATTTTAATCAGAATATCATTCTTGGATAATAAAATCGTGATCCCACGTCAAGGCGCAAAAACTTGTCATAACAGAAGCAACCAATGGGCAGTGTCTGGGAAATGTTTGCCTCGGTGTGCCAAGTACTAACTTGGAAGATTTCAGCGCAGTAGATGGACTATCCATTGCAATGACAGTGGTAAACCAAAACATTTCCAGAACATCAAACTCGACCAAGAAAGAGAGATAAAGCCGGTGTCAAAGGGTTTCAGCGAAAGAGCACTCCTGTTCTTTGTGGCCTCCCGCCGCCGTCTGCAGGACGTCTTACTAACGATGGATATTTACTGCCGTGCCTGCGGATGACCACAAAACGGCCTCAAGATGAGGCGCAAATAAGGCAGTTATTTTGATTTAGGAGTGCTTCTGCTATGTCCAAAGTATCGAAAGAATTATCGAAAGGACATTAATAAGTTTTCAGAAGCAAACATGGAATGGACTTGCAAAATCGGCGCACTCTAGTGAAATTCTCAACATGTCCCACTGGGTATCTCTGAGCTTTCCCGGTATCTAATACCTGCCCTAGTATTGACAGAAGTTAACTGCGCAGTTAACTGAAGGCCGCACGAGGGAAATCAGCTAAATTACATAAGCACTTTTTATGCGAATTAATTTTAATGTAAAAGAAATTTATTAATTGACTTTTTTAACTTATGTTTAGTAAGCAAGCAGTTACCAAAATTGGTTAGTGTACAGTTAACTTTTGTGAATACGGCCGCTGTAATTAAATAACTTTTTCGACACAAAAAGTAGTTGTTATGGCGATGAAGGGACATTGTGGTGACATAGTTGTAATATGATAATGGTCTTGTCACTCACTAAAATGCCTTCCATTTTGGGGGGAAATGTCTCCAGCACCCACCCGCAGGAATGGCATCCTTGAAGGAGACAGCCTGTAATCATCTTAGTAATCAGATGGCACGGTAATGCAAAAATGAAGGCTTTCAAAGGTAACCATAACAGCTGATGTTGTTTTGGCACCGACCACGTTTACACCCTTATGTAGAAGTATGACGAAGAGTTTTTTTCCGGAAAGTGCAAGAACGGTGTGGCGGCGCCAGTGGGTGTGTCAGACAGATCCTAAATGGACGGTTTCCAAATCAACTGTGTGTCTTTGTCTTTTCTCTTGTTTATTATTAAGATATTATCTTTAATACCAAATACATATATATGTTTACATATTCCAGATTCTTTTGTGATATAAATTAATGTGAAAACATGCCGTCTGAACAAACGTCATAATAAAGTTAATGACGTCATACTACGTACACCATCATGCATTTTTAGATTAAACAGATGAGATAAAGCAGTCACTGCAGTCTTCATGCAGGCTGTTATCTAGTCACACTGGCGCCGGGTCTGTGTTTGGCGAAAAGTAACAGCTTTTTAACAAAAATAACTATTTTAAATTTTGCTGGTGTTCAAAAAGGATCTTACATTGTACTGACAGGCTGATTTTTTATTTATTTATTTATTTTGGCCTCTCAAAAATTCAGCAAATCCAGTGGCAGGGCCAGGACAAAGCAGCAGGAATCCTCTGGCCCTCTCCCATATGCCCCCTCCCCCTCCTTTCCACTGCAATTCGACTGAAAGGGCGTTCTCGTTTTTGTACTTCTTTCTGTTCTTCTTCTTCTTCTTCTTCTTCTTCTTCTGCTTCTTCTTCTTCTTTAGCTCATAAGTATGCCATGAGTGAGTGAAATGCACCAGCAGGGATGAGCTAACACTGGAGGAAAACCCACAGTTAACCCGTTGTTTTAAAAATGCCCGAGGACCCATGAGATCTTGTTTAACCAACTGACAGTCTATGCAGCAATAAGAACATCCAGCTCATTGTCTTTTTTTCTCGATCTCTGACTAAATCAAGTCATAAAAGAACTATTGTTTCTGCGAAGTCCATGTTAAATCACTCCAATTTCACGAGATGTAAAGTGCTAAGGTCCCGGAGTTTTTAGGCAATGCCCAAAAAAAAACAAAAAAAAAAAAAAAAAAACAAAACAAAAAATAGAACAAGAAGAAAAAAGACTAAGGCTGGGGTTATTTGTTCTATTTAAGTTCTATAATTTATATTTATTGGTAGAACTTCAGAAAAATTAGCGCTGTGACATGGTAACCATGATAATATTCAATTAGCAATCTGACATGGTAACCATGGTAATATTCGAAGCACAGACTCGATTCCTTCAGACGAATTCGCCGTCTATATGTTGCGGCATCGGTGTAGAAGTCTCCTCAGTTGTTGATTTTACCATAAATTTATGTTATTTAAAGTGAGATTTCTAAAAAAAAATTAGTATAGATGTAGTTATTTATTTTCATTTTTGATATTGAACGTATTTATTTTGTTACTTTTTTTTTTGTTTATTTGTTGATTTTTATGGCATTTTATTTTTATGGTCTTTGTATTTTCAAAAGAAATGTACCGGTATAAATTACATGAAAAAAATTGACAGAAAATCTTGAATGCTATTACGTATTTTAAAATGACAAACCAGTTCACTGGTGTTTAGAATTACGTCATACCTTTTAGCTTCAGGCTATAACTATCCTTTATACCACCGTCCCATTTCTAGATACGTAAGGCAAAGAAAAGCTTAAAATGCCATGTCATTAAAACCATGCATTAAAGCATACTTCTATTGCTGTTAGATTACTCATAGTAAAAAGGAGATTTCCGCATTCATTTGGGACTCGTGTGGAAGTCTGTGCTCGGGTCACATGAGCAAGTGCTGGGGTGTGGCGCCCAAACATTATGCCAGTTATTCAACCGCGGACAAGTCCATCCCATCCCGGCGCCAGCGGGAAGAATAGTGCTTTGAGGTTGTGCCCAGAAACACGTGCACTGCTCATAAACATAAGAGAAATACCTAACCATTCTTGTATCCCACAAGTTGTAAAGCTATAAATTTATCTCCAACACAGGAAACAGCGGTTCCATCTCCTTATGTTACGCATGCTATGTACACAGAAAAAACCTCTTGAAAATATTTTTTCTTGACTCAATCCCTTAGTGGCTCTACGGAAGTTTTGATTCGTTGCACAATACCAATCACAACGTGCTGTGCTTAGCCCACATACGCGGACAGGCTATATAAAGACGTGCAGCGCTCCACTTGCTTCAGACACGACGAAAGAAGCAATTAAACAAGCAAAAGGCAAATTTCGTTCAAAGCATTCGCTCAGTGTTTTCGTGAAATCGTTCGAAGAAAAGTGTTTTAAAGGGGCATCAGTGAAAGGGAATAGATTTTTCCAGCGCACGAAGATAAATTCCTCGGATTACCAATAACAGTTATTTATTTTACAAGAAACAACGGCCAGTAGAGTTGACATGGACTTCACAACACAGATCGGTGAGTGGTCATTTTTATTATTATTATTATTAATATTTTTATTCTCAACTTGCTTTGTCTTAAGTTAAGTGATAAATAATGTTGGTGCATAAGTTTATTTTCATTTGAAAGAGCTTCTTTCAAGAATGGCTTAGAGTTTTAAAAATCGTCTATAATGTCTTAGCTCTCAAAAATGTAGAAATAATTTGGTGACAGTTTGGCATTTATGGTGCTTTTTAGCCACAGAGCACTCTGTTCGTCTTTGTTCAGAGAGAGAACGTTGACGGAGAGAACGTTGACGTGGTCTTAGTTCTCAGCAACTGACATCGTGTTATTTTCGAGGTAGCCAGACTTTAGGGGTGGTGATATGGAAAAGCCTTACTGTATTTGGGCTACACTCTGCCTCAAACCTTTCCAGTATTCATTACCAAATTTCTAAAATGTTTTTTGACAATATAACACTGAGAGATGTGCTGAGAACAAGTGCAAAAGGGGGCAATAAAACGCTCATGGCAAGTCGCATTTCAGACGGGAGATAACGCGAACGCTTCGGTTATTCACACTCTGAAGTTGCATTGTTTCTGGAATGAACCTGAATTCTGGATATTTCTGTTTACGAGGACGGAGCTTGCGTGTTGGGAAATTCGGCCCTCGTGGTGTCTTTTGGACATTATTCCCAGTAATCTGCATCGGGCAAACTTAGTGCTTGTGCGTCTTCCCTTAATGTAGCGTGGATTAATCATCCATTGCTATGATTAATTCTAAATACAAAATCAGGTCGACTGAGTCATGATTTCACCCTGTGGCACCAGCCCCCCATCACCCCTTCCCCTGCCCCCCCCCCCCCCCACCTCCCATACTACTCATCGGATCGCCGGATGTTAGTTTTGCCCATGCTTGATTAGCATAGACAGGCATGTCAGTCAGAGGGAGAAACTGCTAAAAATATACGCTCCTCATCTCACAGTTCTTCAAAACGTAGCTAGAAGGAAAAACATCGTTTGTTAAACGTTTTAATGTTTTCAAACTGTGTCATCAATTGAGTCTGTTTCTGAAATAGAAAGGATGTTGTTGGGTTTCTGTTTTAGTATCCGCCGCAGGTAGCAAGCAGTCAAGCAAGCCTTGCTACACGAAGAGGAAGGCGTCGTGGATCCAGTGGCCGAACAAGCCGATAAATAGCCAGCCCAACGACGACCACCCATGCACCAAGATGGAGACCCCCGACCACGGTAAGCGGCGCTTTCTTACAAGCACAACCTTTCAGATAATTAGCACATATTAATTAATTCAATCAACATGAAATATTATTGACCAGTAAGAAAGACTTTAGGTCAACATTTTCACAACTGGTGAATGATATCTTCGTCACTATTAGAAACAAACCAATGTTTTATTAGTGACTTATGTCGTGTTTTAATTTAATTTTAAACAAGAGCAATATTTACCTACATTTGCGCCTTATTCAAACACTGATAATTTGATAATTAATAAAAATTGACTTGGGAATGGACCAATGAGACTACAAGATTTACCACAGCGAGTCGTGTCACAATTATGTGTGCCTATTTCCATCAAACGCGTCCTCTACTGTGGCATTTTCTTCATAAATGTTAACGGAACTGGTCGCGATGGTTGCTCGCAGTGATGGTTGCTCGCAATGATGGTTGCTCGCTCTTTCATGTATGCTCATTCATGAATAGGTTTATGTGTTTGTTTAGGGTGGTGGGCCGAGGTATTCACATAAAAATAATAATGGCTCTCTCTCCCGCCGTCTGTCGTTTTGCTTTTTATGACGGTATCCAAAGTTTTCCGATGACATTGCCCCAAACAATAGCCTTCCCAAGTTTGAACCTCTGACCACCTTTTGATATTCCCAAATCCCGAATTCCAAAGAGAAATGCCATTGAAATCTTGTAATCGAGATTATCTAATATTTAAGAAGTCTTACTGGCAAGCGTGCTAATATCATTATGAATCAGGACTTCGGTTGGTTGCGTGAGAATTTTCTCCTCCAATGTACTGATCTTTTACTCAGCTTCTTCTGAAAGACGTCAGAGGAAAACACTCATTGAAGAATTAAATGTACTGTAAAGTCACACAGGCAATCCGACGGGAAATTGGCCAGAAATATGGATTGATATATGCAGTGTGTGTGTATGTGTGTGTGTTTTTTTAAGATCCTGTTTCGTAAATTTTCCCAAAGATCCGTATGCTCATAAATCAGCTTTAACTCTCACATGACTATGTGTTAACTAGGTCAGCTACGACCAGTAACAGTAACTTATTCATAACCTTTTTCAACATATAAAAGGAAAAACGAAATCAGCACCAGTAATTCACTTTTTTATTCATATTTATTCATTTGCTTGTTTTTTATTATTATTATTATTATTATTATTATTATTATTATTATTATTATTATTATTATTATTATTATTATTATTATTATTATTATTATTATTATTATTATTTATTTAACTCTCAGAGCTTACATCAACATATGTTGGCCCTTTGAGAAAATGCGTAATTTGGATTGTTAAGAAATACACATGCCTCCCACTCACATTGTTGAACAAATAAAACGGATTGCATTGGAATCGCAGTTATCAATGCTTCCTTAACGATCTGGCCTTGCTGTACTAAGTTGAAGAAATTGTAGATGGCGATTGCGTCAGGTTTTCCCGAGCGTGGTATAAAGACTATTGAATCTCACATGTCACTTCAGTGAGTGATGGCACACGTAGGCCTTTTGCTGACGGAAAAATGACGCGGCTACAAAAATAAAAAATTAAGAGAGAGAGAGAGAGAGAGGGAGAGAGAGAGAGAGAGAGAGAAAGAGAGAGAGAGAGAGAGAGAGAGAGGGAGAGAGAGAGGAGAGAGAGAGAGAGAGAGAGAGAGAGAGAGAGAGGAGAGCGAGAGAGAGAGAGAGAGAGAGAGAGAGAGAGAGAGAGAGAGATAACTCGGTCAATGGCAAGAGTTTGCCTCTCACGCACATGACATATTTTATGATTGTAGATATACCGTGGCCATTTTTTGCCAGAGATTAAGGAGGGGAGGAGACGAGATACCAGTTACCAAGCCCTGACAGGTGTATACATAGACTATCCGACTCTACTATCGCACAGGGCCCATTCTTTCTAGTCTTCGCTAACAACGCCCGGAGCGTAGTAACCACGTTCTTTGACGTTGGTTGCTACGGGATTTCCACGCTACGTGTACATAATGACGATTGAGGGATGCCGACGAATGTATCTCAGGAATATATTGTTCATTTTCTACTACATGCGAACTTAGCCTCTTTGGAAAGCCCAGCCGACTTTTGCCAGCGGAAAATATATATATTCAGAGCCAATATAAACGCTTCATGCATTATACAGCTTAAAAAAAAAACACAGATTTCGTCGCCGCTTTCAACTGATGGTGAAACCCTGCAAGAAAATCAAAACATTCAGAACATTATCATTTTTTCAAATAATTCGAATTCACGTAGGTCTGACGTATTTCTTAAAAAAATTATAGCAAAGTCTCCTTCAGTTTGTTCCTGACGAAAAAAAAGAAAAGTTTCTTTTTAAAAAATATAGTGTTCTTTTAAAGAAAGTGTTCTTGGTAGATCATGAATTTTTCGCAGTTTGGTGGGAAAAGTTTTTCTTGGGATTAAACAGTGTGTGACTGTCAAACTTTGTGTACATCTCGTCCTGTTAATTTATTGGTCATATTTATTTATTTGTGTGTTGAGCTGTATTTATTTTTGGTGAGACAACGAGAGAAGGGATGCTCTTTCACTGCCAAGGTTATTAAGAAGTACAACGATGACACAGGATGATGTTTTACCTTCTCCGTGTTCTGAGACGAGGGGCCCCTCCCAATAGGAGGAAACAGAATGTTCACTAGTGTATTTAGTCCAATGGTACGGATATAAACGAACGTTTATATCTGAATGGATATCTGGATGGATATCTGGATAGTTATCTGGATGGACATCTGGATAGATATCTGGATGGATATCGGTCTGGATATAGGGATGGATATGCATTTACTTTTGCCATGTAGATATTTTTGTGCCACAAGATAAATCTTAGTCAAAAAGGCGTAGAGGTGAAAAAATAACGCAAATAGTTCATCTCGGGGGGTTTCTATATCGCTTCGAAACCACCAACATTTCTTTGGGACTCTCAATTTCAGTAGTAATATGGCAGAATTAAATTTTAAAAAGAGATGAAAAAAGTTCTCCAGAACGATCGCTATAAATCGGGAGCGAGCGTTATACTTCGGCAAAATGTGTTGATTGCGTTATTTCTATACCCTTTTCGCCTTTTAAATTATTTTATAAACAGCTGTCATTAACATATATTAGCAGCGGTATTTATAATCTGCATTTGTTAAAATATATTCTGACCAACTGTGGAATCGATCAGCTTTTTGACTTAAGACCTTCAAAAATAGTATTTTTTTTAAATATTGTGATTGTTTGAATGTTCATAAAATTGTTCTTGAAAGTATCGTGGCTAAAACGGCTAAAATTGGAAACTATTCTAAAATGTGTTGACTGGATTTACTCCACGAGTATCTGTTCACAACTTGTCAATTTTTGCACGGTTTTAAAATCCGTACTCTTCAGATGTTTAAAGATTCAAAGGTGCTATGGGAGATTGCCGGAAACATTGTAATCATTTGCACTGTCATCTTAATTTTTTTAGTTTCGTTGATTTTAATTGAGTTTTCATTTTGTTATGGAAGCAGTGTATTTCACTATGTGAAGATCTGTCGACGAATGATTCACTTCTAGTCCGCATTCACATAGCAAGTATTTCTGAGCGAACTTTGCCGAATATCGCGATGAAAAGAAAAGTGTGAATGCAGCCCTAGATATCTTGCTATCGATGTAGTTTTATAATCTATGTTTTGATCTCTGTCTTGATCATAAAACGTATGATATCTTTGTCATGAAATTATTTTATGATTTGTAATTTCCTAATTAGTTAAGGATTCCGTCTGTTTTTTTTGTTTTTTTTTTTTTTTTTTTTATTTCGTCCTGTGTCTGTCTTTTCTTTTAATTTCTAACTGTGAAACAAAGAAACAAAATCTAAAACATTGTTATAAACATTGTGATATAAAAACACTGCAATAAATGAAAAAACAGATTTACGTTTTATACAAAATAAATTGTGTTCTTCATTTGGAGTAAGTAATTTGTTATTTCATTCAAAAATGCCCGTAAATATCAAAATTCATAGTGGTACAGTGTCAAAATTGCTAGACCTCTGCCAATCCATAGGACTGTTGCAGCTAAACGAATTACCTCACTTTAAATGAACAAGAACTTGTACTAGTAATTCGCGTAGATGCCAACAGCCAGCGAGACCGCCGTCATCCATTAATGTATCATAATAATCATGTACATACCGACCAAATCAAAATGTCGATCAGCCAAATTGTTTTATGAATTTTAAAGTTTAAAACAAGACGGGGTGAATGTTTTCGGTAAAAGGTGTTTTTTTTTTGGAAATATTTATGGGTTTCATGTGAACACATAATTTATGTGCTGGTATCAGCAGTGAAGAAGGAGTATATCGATATTTTGAAATGGCTTGATATATCCAATGTTGTGCAAGTTTTAGGACAAAAAAATCGCAAAAAATGGAATTTGAATAAATTTTGAATTCCACTTACCTGTGTTTGCTTTCTGCATCGTGGTTTTCACGAGGGAGATGGTTTATCTGAAAATGGAAAATTTTAAAATTTTCTGACAGAAAACGTATATATATTTGAACAGTCTAAAAATATTCCCATACGAAATGTCATACATTCAAAAAATGACATCACTGAAAAAAATCTAACCTATTTGGAAAGTCTGCAAACAAAAAAAACCTCCCATCAGTGCATAAGCACTTTAAAACATACAGATCATTACAGATCATATTATAACATACAAGTCAAGTCAATTGATCTACCAACTTATGTCAAGATCAGGAAGACAACCTTGAAAAGGACGAACGATTCATTGGCCATAGAAAGCTAATAAAGCTGATTCATGGTCGAGAAGTATTTACTGAAATGATTACCGCTTTAAAAAATGAGCTGTTTTATGATCACCCCACACTCTATATTTTTCTGTTGCACAATCACTCTGTAAGGTGATGCGATGCACTTGAATTCTCGGTTTTATGCGACTTCTTCCAGTTTCAAAACAAAACGGGTCATGTACCAGAGTTCTTGCACGTGATTTCAATTGCAGGAGGAGCGTGATGCCGAGGGAGGGGTGGCGAAGTTTGTGTTCAAAGCAAAACATTGCGTGAGCCTCGACTAAACCTGTCAGGATTTATCATTCACGCAATTAACACTCACAATGGATTAACATTGGCGTAGGAACATGAATAGGAATAGGAATGAGCAACAAAACGAAAGATACTGATATAAATAATGTCTAAATTCGCACAGTGTTTTCACGGCGATGGTGCAGCCTCCTTCCCTCCCCCCCCCCCCCCCCCCCATCTCCCTAAATCTCCCTAAAGGGCATGAAGGTTCTGGGATAACTGACACTGGGGTTAAGGTTATCCTAAGATGAAGATATCCTGTGACCCATTTGTCATATCTGAAAAGTTATTTCTCAGCATATTAGAATTTAATGACCAAAGCCTCATTTTAAGAGTTTTGTATTTCAAGATTTGGGACCAAAGATAAAAAAGTTAAAACTGCATCCATACAACAGTTCGCTGACCCTGGCCCATTTTCGCCTAATCTACAATTGTTTCCAGGCATTTTGTGTCCCATGGTTTCGATAAATGTTTACTGAACTTTAAAGCACTAAAATTGATCCAGCAACGTAATTGGTCTTGGCTATTTTTAATTTTAAAATCGCCGTTTTATAGCTTTCGTCTGATATGACGTCTATACCAGACTAGGGAGCAAATGTGATTTTAGATTGTTTTGATTTATTGAGTCACCAATTAAGAACTTTTATTTTGCTTTCAACTTTTTTTTCGCGTTGTAAATCGGCAAACAGATTCTACAAATGCACAGAAATGCATAACAAGTTTACAGGAATAAAAGAAACGCACCCAGTGCCCTAACTGCACGCATATAACCTCGACAGAACTGTGAATAAACTAGACCAATTTCGCTACCGAGTAGCGAAATTTGCATTTGGGAGCGCAAAATCACTATCATGAAGGCTTTAAAATATGGGATTCCAACAGAACTTGGCTGCATGAAGAAAATCGAAAAAGTACTTTTACCTCTAGGTTTTGCTATCCACTTGCATAATTACACGAATTAGTAGGAAGAAACAACTTTGTAAGAAACGAGGGTTTAGATTCTCAAAACTGGCGAAAAATGACCAGTCACCAAAAATAAAATAATAATAATAATAATAATAATAATAATAATAATAATAATAATAATAATAATAATAATAATAATAATAATAATAATAATAATAATAATAAATAATAATAATAATAGGATAACCCCCCACCTGCGTGGAATATTTATCACAAAACTTTATTGCAATTTAATGAAAAATGAAAGTACCATGCATTCAAAGCTTACAGAGAAACACACAGAAGACAGAACCCACACCAAAGGTCTAGCCCATTTAGCCATAGACCACCTGAGCTAAAACTTACCGGAATACGTGGTAAAAACAATCACCTTGATTTTCAATCATATCGATTAAACAAACAGCTTCATTTCGAGAAAGTTACGAAGTAAACAAATATTTAACACGTCAAAGGTCAACAATATGTCACGTGGATTTAGGTCTCCTGGCCCAAGACAGGTAAAAGACATTGATAGAATTCTCAAGATATCATGGTCAACTGCATATGTGCCAATTTTTCCCTAGTCGTAGCGGGTATGGAAGAGATGCATGAAAACTAGTTTGAGGCGGTTTAGGCTACTAGGACAAGATATGGCAGCTTATCCTGCTCTCTAGTCTGAGCGGTTTGGGCTAGGAGGACAAGATATGAAAGCTTATCCTGCTCTCTTGTCTGAGCGGTTTGGGCTAGGAGGACAAGATATGACAGCTTATCCTGCTCTCTAGTCTGAGTGGTTTGGGCTAGGAGAACAAGACATGACCGCTTATACTGCTCTCTAGTCTGAGCGGTTTGGGCTAGGAGGACAAGATATGACAGCTTCTCCTGCTCTCTAGTCTGAGTGGTTTGGGCTAGGAGGACAAGATATGACCGCTTATCCTGCTCTCTAGTCTGAGTGGTTTGGGCTAGGAGGACAAGATATGACCGCTTATCCTGCCCACTAATCTGAGGCGTATTGGGCTAGGAGGACAAGATATGATAGTTTATCCTGCTCTCAAGTCGGAGCGGTTTGGGCTAGGAGGACAAGATATGAAAGCTTATCCTGCTCTATTGTCTGAGCGGTTGGGCTAGGAGGACAAGATATGACAGCTTATCCTGCTCTCTAGTCTGAGTGGTTTGGGCCAGGAGGACAAGACATGACCGCTTATCCTGCTCTCTAGTCTGCGCGGTTTGGGCTAGGAGGACAAGATATGACCGCTTCTCCTGCTCTCTAGTCTGAGTGGTTTGGGCTAGGAGGACAAGATATGACCGCTTATCCTGCTCTCTAGTCTGACTGGTTTGGACTAGGAGGACAAGATATGACCGCTTATCCTGCTCACTAATCTGAGGCGGATTGGGCTAGGAGGACAAGATATGACAGCTTATCCTGCTCTCAAGTCGGAGCGGTTTGGGCTAGGAGGACAAAATATGACAGCTTATCCTGCTAACTGGTCTGAGGCGGTTTGGGCCAGGAGGACCAGATATGACAGCTTATCCTGCTAACTGGTTTGAGGCGGCTTGGGCTAGGAGAACCAGATATGACAGACACATAAGTCATCATGACTCCTTCATCTTCGTACTTTTCGTTTAGAAATTCATTTCCTTTTTCTGAACGAATATTGACATTATAAATGATAAATAATCATTGGTTGAGTCTTTATAAATTATGACTTCAAATGCAAATGAAATGCAAAGCAAAGGAGAATCAAGAAGACATTGACCAGTATATTCCTGTAAAATTTAGTGCCGGGCCTTAACCATGCTAGGTCTTAACCGTGCCAAGTCTTAACCATGCCAGGCTTTAACCGTGCCAGGCCTTTACCATGCAACGCCTTAACCATGCCACGTCTTAACAGCGCCAGGCCTTAACCATGCAAGGCCTTAACCGTGCTAGGCCTTAACCTTGCCAAGCATTAACCATGCCATGCCATGTCATGACTAGTTATGTCTCCCCGACCAAGGGGAGACATCTAGTGTTTGTACGTGCAATGTGTGTGTATGTGTGTACGTGTGTGTGTGTGTCAGTCTGTTGTGAACAAAATGTTGTGTGCAAAATATCTCGAGAACGAAACGTCGGGTCGACTTCAAACTTGATCGATGTATTTCTTGGTTAGGCGGGACGGTTCTGTCAACTTTTGACGCATGTCACGTGATTAGGGCAGACGTATGACATCATTACGTAAAAATCTTGTGTGCCAAAGTTCTCAGCCGCTGAACATCGAAGAAAGTTGAAACTTGGTGGGATTGTTGCTTGGTAGGTCCGGAAGAAACTATAATTTTTTCGCGAGTAGAACGAATGAATGCGGCGTATAACGTCATCGCGTACAATATGTATATATTTTGAACCAGATCTTGTATGCATAAAATTTCGATAACGGAAAGTCATATCGACTTAAAATTTCATATCGATATTCCTTGGTTCAGTCAGACGACTGTTTCAACTTTTGACAGGTAAAAAATTATCTGTTGTTAAGCAAAATATCTCGATATTGGACTGTCAGATCGACTTGTGTAGTTATTCCTCGGATACGTCGCACAGTTTTGGTTAAACATTATTAAACTCATATGGAAAATCAAGAAAGAAACAACCCCCCTCCCACCCCGCCTGTCCAGTTTTTGGCTCGTTTGTTAACTAAGCATAGGTGTTAACTACGAGGGGGATTTCAGTGTTTACCAGCAGATTCTCGAGTGTTCCTGCATTTTCTCAGAAAGCTTCAAAACAGTAACAGTATTACTGTCGGTCACGTGCTATTTGTTATTGCCTGAAATTGTGCTCTTTTGCGTTTCTCATCTACGGCTGTTACGTAACAGACCAGTCAGTTAGGGGTCAGTGTCAGTTGTGGTGCATGATGAAGTCGTTACCCACGAGGTCATGGAATGCTATTGTCGTATTTAGCAGGTCTAGCTATTGATATTTTTTCGCCGCATACTTGATTCGGTTGCCAAGGTGTTCTGTATATAGGCGCTATTTTGTATCGATTAGCATTGTTTGCAGAAGCAATTTTTGCTATTAAAGTGGGTCATCTGATATCTTGTGTTATGAGAAGCAGCTCCCCATTTTGGCACCGAAATGCCTCCCCCTTCTCCCAAAAGAGTTACGTCATCTGATGCCTTCCTAGTGCTTCTTGGCCCATTGGGAATATACAAAGACAAGGTAATTTATCATGGCTGTAACTACACTAAGGGTACAGACCTTTACCGTTGCCTTGGGTAAAAGGGTTCGAGTAACGTGTATAATCGGACCACCATTAAATAGCTGAGGGGGGGGGGGCGTGTGGAGGATGATAAATCCAGACCACCTTCAAGACCTGGATAAAAAGATGTAAAGTAAGACCCATCTGTAGCGACCTCTTCTAGATTCGGCTAAAAAGACGTACGGTAAAACCTTCCTGTCTTGATCAACTTCCAGATCTGAATGAAAAGGTACCGTACAGTAAAACTACTGTTGTGACCAATTTCAGATCTGGATAAGAAGGGCCTACAGTAAAACTCGTTTCAGCGACCACCTTCCAGACTCGGATTAAAATAGACGTCCATTTATACCTGTTTTAGTGACCACTATCTGTTTTGTTTATTTTGAATTTTTTACAGTGAATTATGGTTATGTTTGCAGAAATGACTATTTTATTTCAGTAATTTAAAAAAAGGAATTTTTTGTTCGGGGAATTATGGGCTTAGTTGGGGACACATTTGTTTTTGTTTACAAAACAAGAAACTATGTATCGATTGAAAATGTATAATATAAGCCTGTACTCTTATGTTTTGTGTGCACTAGCCGCTCTAGTTAGCCGGCTGTTTCTATAGAAATGCTTTGGGTTCAATATCCATTGATGATTACCCAAGCCCCAGCTTAGATTTCCACAAATTTCTGTTTCAAAAAACAAATGTCAATAAATTTTGGTTAAAACGTTAGAATTAATAATTTTTAAAATTCGTTGCTGTTCAAAAGTTCATTAACTCATATCAGGCGTAATTATTTGAGTATGCACATAGAATACATACAAAAGGGTACACTACGTGTCTTTACAAAACCTACGCCCTACCTGTGAAAGTCAATGAACTGTCAACAATAACTTTGGAGGGCGCTGTAGCTCTGTCAATAAAAAAGTCAAAGCGTGTTTTGATGTGCGGGGGAAGGAAATGGATAAAATTATCAGAAAACTGGCCCTTGGTATTAAGACACATAAAATGCACGTCGCAATTGGTTCAGCTGTTCATATAAATGTCATACTGCTCCGGAGGCTTATAGAGCTTACAACCCTAAAAATATATCATGAAAAATATTGGCGTGGAGCTTTTGTTTGCTGTCGGCAACAGAACCTTAATGTACCGTGTTGAATAAATTTAATTAGAATTTGAGAAAGAAGCCAGCAAATAAAAAAAGTCTTTTGTTACCAAACATTGCGAAAAGTCACTGTTAAAGAAACGTAAAAATAAGTAAAACTAAATGCTATTTGTATTTCAATTAGTATATTGCAAAAAGTTATTCATCAGTTTGTTCGTACCTTTTTACACCAGGAAACAGTTAAAATCACGACGGTTTCTTTCTATGAAAGAACGCTGCAATCTTTGCATTGTGACGTCATCTTAAACCATAAATTAACAACACACTGCTAAGAAGCATTCGAGCTAATTATTTCAAAAACTGAAAGAGAGATTGTGTGGTATGAGGAAACGTTATGAGGAGAAAGAAGCACTATTGCACGATTATATTACAAGAGTCATTGGTGCATGATTACCATTATATGATTATAAAAGTAATGGTGCACGATCATATTATAAGAAACATTGGTGCACAATTATATTATGAGAGGCATTGGTGCAAGATTAAATTATAAGAAGCACTGATGGAAAAATCGTATCAGTCATGTTTCACACTTATTTAATCATATAGACTAAAAATATGTTAAAATGCAAGCCGAACATTGAACTCTTTCAAGCCACACAAATTAGTTAAAGCTCAGTTAAAGTATTCTGTTGCTTGATACATTTTAAATGTTTGTAGAGTAGATTTGCTGCGGCGTTCATGAATACACTACGGCGCTGTAAGTGAACTGTAATCATTGATAAATCTGAAGGCTTTTGTGTGGCATGGTTGGAGCATTATTTTTTGCTGTGACACGAGTTAAACACAACTGAAGACTTTTCGAATTAATATTCTGAGATAAATATGTCTGTCAGCTAAATATCCCACGCCAAAAACATGTGACGCTGAGGAAATTCAGTGGGTAAGATATATGTATCGCACTATCAGCTAATTTTCTTAAGTTAGTTCTTTGCTTTCGAAGCAACCTTAAAAACGTAGTAATATTGCTAAAAATATTGGGAAATATCCACAAGATATTCCATACAATATAGTCTAGCAGAGTCCCTTTTAATATGTAAATCTGCCATATATAGTCAGGTTTTCTATTATTATTATTATTATTATTATTATTATTATTATTATTATTATTATTATTATTATTATTATTATTATTATTATTACTGAAACTTCGCATTTAGAACTGTAATACCACATAAATGCACACAGTACTAAATTAATCGAGCAATAATTTACATATCTGTGTTTGATTTAAGTATCTTGTGATACCACGAAAAGATCTTAGGTCTTAAACTTAATATGTTTAAGCTTTTGCTTTAAATTTATTAGAATATGCCGTATTATTAGAGAGAACTGCAGAAGAGAGGAATTAGCTTTCAACCGTCTAGTTTCCATAAAGGCCGTTCTGTACATCTTTTGAAAGTAATAATGTCATGAAAGTAGAGATTGATCAAAATGCACTTAAAAGAATGCTAAGAAATGTATTTCTAAGAAGTGACTTTAGGCTTCAATGAAGGGCATGTAAAGTACATATGTCACACATATTTCCTTGACACTTTTATCAGCCCACGAATACCTCCTATACCCAGCCATATTTATTGTACATTAAAATAAATGCCACTTAACATTTTATTATCTTTTATGTGGCCGTATGGGAATGAATACTGATTACAACGAATCAAATGCCTTTTAGATTTAATTATTTTTCTGAGCGGACTCATTGGTGACTTCAAGGAACTTAACTGCTGTTTAAATGATATGAATTTTCTGATGGATCTATGCGTACTACATACACCACAGTGCATATAATTATTGGTGGTTTTGCTACAGCAATTATTTAGTTATCTATCTTGATATAACACTAATAGATCGCTTCCTACTTTTCAGTTTCGAATCGCGACGATGACACAAGACGCCGCATGTCCGCATTTTTATCGCACCCTTTGTGTCATTAACTTTAGCTACTACATATCACCGTTACCACTCTTTAGTCATTAAGCACTACATTAATATTACAGATGATAGTATCTTGCCATTTGTGACGCCCCACGGTAATTGCATGCAGTCTTCTAATAAGTGATATTTAGGGTCGTTTAGAAAACTGTAAAAATTATTGCGCAAGTTCATAGAAACACAACAATATGTTTGGACATGTTATATAGAAAACAAAACCATATCAACTGGACAAATAAACAGAAGTTTTAAGTATCCTATGACACAGTGTTTTATTTATGGACTCGTTAAATATATGTCAAGTGTTCTTTAATAAGTAGTGTAGAGGTTATATTTGGAGGGACTGCGCTGCAATAGGACAGGCTGCAGTGTTTTCTATATTCTTAACATTAAAAAAATGAATCATTGATATAAATAAATCTTGACGTGATCACTTGACTGGCCTTAATAGTGCTTGTCGTTGAGTATTTTTTAGCCTAGATTGATTCAATACCATATTCATACGTTTCCTGGAGGGGCAGGAGGGTTAGCGGTTAAATCAAAGGGACTGGTCCAGAAATTACCTTTTACCTTTTCCGCGGATTTAACGTTTGCTATAGAACTTCGAAATTTTGCTTTTCAAATAATTTGTTGGAAACAATGAAGAAAAAGTCGTTTCAAAAAAAAGGTCCAAACCACTACGTTTTTCTTATAGATGCAGAAAAAGCTTGTAAAAAGTTTTTTTGATGGGAGAAATAAAGATTAAGGTGTAGTTTTCTAATGCGAAAAGACTGAAGCAACACACACACCCTGCCCTCGGATCATAGCTATAATATAATATAAGTGAATTTGTCATCATTTTAAGTAGCTACCTTCTATTACCTGACTCACGTCACGGCCAAAACTAAGACATGCTATGATTTTGAACCTAATTTTATACACCTCAAAGGTCAAGTTGTTGTAACTTTACAAAAATTGACCACTGTGGCATCCCAAAGCATATGGCATCTTGATGCTGAGTACGAAAGAAACTGAATCACATCAATGCAAAAACTGACCTACTCTTTTTTATATCGCCAAAAACATAACCATGAATTATATCTGCGGTTCCATCAAATTGCTTAGATTGCAATTTTAGATTTGTCTCCTTTTTCACACGACTTCACGAGAAACAATTGCATGTCGAATAACAGCCGGAACTTTTAAAAATATAGTTAGAAAAAGAGCCCAAGTGTGTTGAAGCTATTGAGTTGGGCAAACTTGAAACTTAATTCTAAATACATTGGCGTTTTAGGTGATGATTGCTAACGACATGCTGGTTTACCGTATGGCGCTAAGGTTCCTTCTGCAGCCAGATACGTTCTGTTCTTGGCACTCTAGTCCGGGGACCATTTTCTGGCTGGTGGTCTGCCTTAAAGATAATAAAGTTTCGCTCAAGCATGCAGATATAGTTTTATGACGGTGTCTGGATTTCGAAACATTCGTACTTGTATTTCTCATCCACAAAACCGTTAATAAGCGATACGTGGGGTGTGCTCGTTGACAGCTAGCATCGTCTTATAGCGGTGGTGTCTGTACAGCATTCCTGCATCAAGTAATACACACCGAAACACATACTGTAACGACCGTGTCATGAGAGAATGGATAAGGTATAAAAGGTTAGTAGCGACGTACGAGGTATGTGCTTGACGCGGTTATGCATTGCTCCCATACCAACACCCTCACCATACCAAAGTGGCATATCTACCCACACTAACAATGCTACCATCACTCACACACAATTGCACTGAAGTATCCGTTATATAATTTATGACACCTGTGCTATGGAGTCAGGAGAAAAAGAAAAGGGTTATATTTTACCTATATCTTCGACAATATGAAGTAGTTAAAAAAGGAAAACTATGTTTTGTTGTGTATTTACATAGATACGTTATCTTTGGTGTGGTGTGACTGCTTGAAGTGCCTCGGAATTCTTCTCTTGAGTGCACCACACTTAGCCCAGCAGAGGAGTGGGATCACCCTGAAGCTACTGAAAAACAACTGAATTTTAGCATGGGATATTAGAGGTTTAGTTTTCTTGTCTCGAGTGCCCCACATTGGGCCCAGCAGAGGTCCAATAACTGAACTTTAGCATGGGGATATTCCAGGTTAGGTTTTCTTTTCTTGAGTGTCCCATTTGGCCCAGCGGAGGTCTGGAGTGGTCCAATAACTGAAGTTTAGCATGGGGATATTCCAGGTTAGGTTTTCTTTTCTTGAGTGTCCCATTTGGCCCAGCGGAGGTCTGGAGTGGTCCAATAACTGAAGTTTAGCATGGGGATATTTCAGGTTAGGTTTTCTTTTCTTGAATATCCCACACTTGGCCCAGCAGAGGTTAGGAGTGGTCTAATAACTTAAGTTTAGCATGGGGATATTCCAGGTTAGGTTTTCTTTCCTTGAATGTCCCACACTTGGCCCAGCAGAGGTTTGGAGTGGTCTAATAACTAAAGTTTAGCATGGGGATATTCCAGGTTAGGTTTTCTTTCCTTGGGCGCCCCTCACTTGGTCCAGTAGATGCGTGGGATTGCCCTGGAGCTACAAACAATAACTACAGTTTAGCATTGGGTATTCCAGGTTAAGTTTTCTTGTCTCAAGTGCCTCACAATTGGCCAAGCAGATATTGCAGGTTTGGTTTTTTATTTGTAGATGCTGGATATTGTAAAGTACATTTGCGATATATTTAGTCTCAGTGGTTCATAGCTCATACGTAGAAACAGTGAAACTAATTAACGCCCGGACTACTTCAGACAACTTTTTCTTTCTGTTGTCTTATCGGTCTTGTGACGACAATTACAATATCTCTGACAGCCACTCCAAATATTTTTAAATATAATTTATTAGGTTATCTGGATCTTTGCCAATACAGCATTAAAAAATTGTACAGACACAGTTTTCATCCCAATCACGTCGCAACTAGAGTGTTTTCGAAGTAATTTACTTGCTGCGCAGTAGTCGGGTAGACTGTTTTCCTGGCAATTCATTTGCTAGGCAGTGGGGTGTTTTCGAGGCAGCCCACTAGCTGGACAGTAGTCGGGTAGACTGTTTTCCTGGCAATTCATTTGATAGGCAGTGGGGTGTTTTCGAGGCAGCCCACTAGCTGGACATAGTCGGGTAGGATATTTTCGAGGTAATTCACTAGTTGGACAGTAGTCGGGTAGGATGTTCTCGAAAAAGTTCATCAGCTGAGCAGTGGTCGGTTTAGGATATTTCTCAGGTAGTTCACTAGCTGGGCAGTCGTTGGGTAGGATGTTTTTCAGGTAGTTCACCAGCTGGGCAGTCGTTGGGTAGGGTGTTTTTCACGTAGTTCACTAGCTGGGTAGTGGTTGGGTAGGGTGTTTTTCACGTAGTTCACTAGCTGGGTAGTGGTTGGGTAGGGTGTTTTTCACGTAGTTCACTAGCTGGGTAGTGGTTGGGTAGGGTGTTTTTTACGTAGTTCACTAGCTGGGCAGTCGTTGGTAGGATTTTTT